>STHB01000010.1:10931234-10989779 GCA_018908115.1 Anopheles rivulorum
CAAACAAAACATCTATTTCTTCATCTTCTGCATTCCGTTTTGAATTCCCTCTTACCTACCGTAAAGCGTTCCCGTACGAGGAAGAACCATCGGGATGCTGGCAGGGGCGTAAGAGTTTAATTATTTGTTTACTTTTCCACCATCGGAGCTTTGTGGATTCATTCATAAAAGGGTAAAAGACAACAGTGTTGTGTGCGAGGTGACGAATTTAGTAAGCATAAAACATCCCCACTTGTTACTTCCTGTATACCCTCCCTTGTTCCCCCACCTCCTTTTCCACTACTTCTACCTCCCCCCTACTCCCTGTCACGGTTTTCCAAGCTTTCCAAGCCTGCTGCCCACGGGATCCAACCCGGCCGACGACTCAATTAGCGCCAACGCTCTAATTGACCGCGGAACCTTTTGTCGGATCGATCGATACAAAGGTCGATCGATTGCCCGAAAGGGTTTTTCGATCGGTGGGAAGAAAGCGGTTCTCGCTTTTTTGTTCTTTTACCTATTTTCTTTCACGTCACAGTTTATGGTTGGGAGCGCAAAATCGAAAGTTGATAATGCTTTTGCGGCATGGGAAGAAAGGCCGGCCCTTGATGGCACCGTTCTTCAAATATTTGTTCGAAAATCTCCATGCACGATCGATGCCCTACATGATCACGTGCTGTTTGGTGTCCTTCAATTAAAAAAGCCCCTTTTCGGTGTGAGTAATAACCTTTCACTTCTGGTCTGGCAGTTTGGTTTGTAGCCGGTAGCCATCTACATAAATGCAACAGATGACTCATAGTTGCGGACAGGAGTAATGATGGTTTTCGTCAGTGATACATTTGATTTCACCAGAATATAATCCATTTGCTGATGGTCAATTAGGAAGCGTTGGAGGCGAATTAGTGCAAAAAGCGTCCAATCAACATTCCACCGATGACATTCCCGGAGCGCAGTAATCGATTTCTCATTAGCCGGGCCATTCCGGCGGAAATGAGCTTCATTTCCGAGATTTGTCATTTCGCGTCGGAATTTCCCTGAAAGTATTTCTTATTTTTGTTGCTTTTAAAACAAACTCACTGGAAAAGAAAAACACCGAGTGGATAATCCTTCCCAAAATGGAAGGATAAGCGAGCGGTGGTAAAGCAAAACAAGAAATCGCGAAACATCCTTCGATGCGCACTTTGTCATTAGGATTTTGTTTCGAATGGGCTAGAGCTGTGTTGTTTTTTTTTTCTTCCCAGAGACACATCTGTCCCCTCGGGGCCGATGCAGCCCATGGGAATTCCATCACAGAGGAAGGCTTTTAGACGCAGAGAAAACTAATCGAAAAAAACCAATCACTTTACTATTGTGGTTTTGCTATTTTTCTTTGCGCCAAAAATAAACCGTCGAAGCGAAATGAGAGAGAAACGAAGGACTGAGAAGTGCATAAACCCCCTAACGCTAATGTTGTGTCAGCTGACCGGCCGGGGTCGGTGTGGAGTGTGTCTTTTTTTCTAGGCACGTCGAATGCTGTCCCCGTACCTGTACGAATCCTTGTGGAATGATCTGTTAAGGGCACAGTGTGATTGTGCACTTTTATTTTCTTCTGCAACTTCTACAACCAGAACGCCAGGTTTGTTTATACAGTTTTGTTAATTTAAGCGCTTGTAATGGAAAAGGGATTTATGGATAATGGATAAAGGTGTGTTTTTTTGTAGTCTTCTCTTGTCCTCTCTTTGGTAAAATAACAATCGAGTTTGGAACCGATAAAAAAGCACACACCAGCTTCAAACTTCAATTTCGATGTGTCACATTTTAAAAGCTCAATTAAGGCTTAATGCATTGTTCGTGTTTTCTAATTTGTAGGAAAAACGGTTTTGTGGCGAACCACCGCTGACTGCATCTGTGAGCTCTTAGGAGGGAAACGTTTGAAGAAGATTGTCAATTCCGGGGAAGGGATAAAGCAAATATTTGCATCTTCACAATTGACAACCAGCCACCAAGGCCGACGGGGTGGAAGATTTATAAATGCAATTTATGAAACCCGCAGCCAGGTGCCCGAAATGGCACGTAACTTATCCCTAACTGACCATCAGCAAACGTAATATCGCCGATCAATGTACCGTGAAACCATTAACCATTAAGGAAGCATCTGCCGGGACCGGTCATTGCATTAATCGGGCAGGAATTCCGTCACGGGTACGTGCCAAACCGCCACCACACACAAGCGGCCACCGTCATAACGATTTGTAGCTGTCCGATTGGAATTCGCGACGGATGGCAGAATAGTCCCGGACCTGGGCGACCCAAAAATCGGTGCACCGTAAATTGAAAAACATTCGTCGAACGAACGGTCATTTTTCTTCCTTAATTTTCACGGTCCATTCAGCAGTTTCCCCTGTAGCTGTAAACGTAGCATAATGAAATGAAAATGATATCGCTTTTCCTTACACCGCTTCAGCAGGGTGACACGCCAATGTGTGTGTTGATTTAAGAAAGCATTCCACCAGCAGATCAACAACGGCCAGCTGCAATCGCGGGACATGGAAAACGGGGGGACAAAAACTGAATCCCGGGAATGTCACACACATATCACGGACATTAGTTCCGGATTGAGCGCCTGGTAGCGCTGGTAGGTTTTTACAAATCGCTTTTTTCCCAAACAACCCGGGTGGCAAGATCGTGTGCCGAACGATTGTCACCATCGGGGCCACCGGCGTGTGTCCCTGACGTGGCAGCTCCTAGGGAAAAAGCTTTAGCTTTACCTCCTTAAAATCGGCCCGTAGGAATCGGGACAGAAGCGAAAATCGTTTATGAGTCGTCCAGGGTTTTGCCGATTCTCTACGGCCCGCTGCCGTTGTTCGACCCCGGGCGAACAAAGGAAGCGAAAAGGAACGAGATGCTGGGTCTTCTGAAACGAATTGGGAGGAATTTCGGTGTACATTATTTCCTCTGCCCGAGGTTACGAGGCGGCATTCCTGCCTTTCGAAGCCGTAACAGCAAGGATAGGCCCGCTGTGAATCCTGATGATGTAGGTCCCCGATTCGTCCAACAGTCCTTGGAGGGATGTAGACGTCTTGCTTGCTACCTGGGAACACTCCCGCGAGTTGATGGATTGGGAAAGGAAGAGCCAAACTCTTCATTGGGCAGGAATCTAAAGGATTAAATTAGACGTCCAACGATTTCGGGAGAAGCAACGTGACGGAAAGAAGTGGCATCGACCGTGACCCCACGGTGTGATTGCTCGCGCTTGGAGCCCGAACCGGCGGAAGGTGTTAAACATTGAGCCGACTTCCTGCTGACATTAATTAAGCTTCCCTCAGGATATGAGTTTGGGTCGGCTGAGTCGAACCATCTTGCCATCCATCTCCAGTATTTTTTTTACTCCGTTCCGTTCCGGAGATCTGGCGGATAGACTCCCATCCACGGGTGCACCAGGGCACCCGTGAATTTGATTAACACCTTTACAGGCAGTACGTTTTTCACCGAGAAAAGCCAACGGCTTCAATTAGACTCCCGCGACGCACCCAAACAGATGGGCACTGGGGTAGAATTTTGTTTGGAGGCGGAAGAACCAAACTTCTAGAATTCGCTTCTCAGCTCCCGCAGGTTCACCAGGCTGTGGCTAGAAGAGGTATTCTTTCTGGTGGGAAACCATCTGACCATAGCCGCGGCTATTTTTCTGTTGTTCTGGGAGGATGAGTCCACACTATGGCGCGTAAATCTAGCTTTCAAGCTGTTCTCTCCGAACCGTTGACGTCACAGTTGCAGAACGGAACGGAACAGCAGCACAAACTGTTGCTGGGAAAAGCACTCAAAATAAGACCCTGTTTTGGCACGGCGTTACAACTCTGTACATGCTGCAAGTAAACCTCAGTTGCCCAAAATCATCGAGCATCATCAAAAATCGATTACAGGCGCGCTCGGGTGAGCAAAGTGACTGTATCCCTTTAGCGTTTCCAAAAAATTTAGAACGAAACCATGTAATGGACGTGTGTGTGGCTTGTTCGCTTTTCCGTCGAAATGCGAAAAGGTTAAAGCAAGATTCACTTTGCAACGCCGGTGCTAGTCAAAGGCGACCGCCTGATTGAGACGTTCAGCACAAACAGTACACGATCGCGTGGTAATCAATCATGGTGGTGAGCTAATTTTTTTTACTTCACCAGGTTTTTGAATCGGTTTTGGTGTAAAGTTGGGGGCCTTTTTTTCCTTCACCTTAATGTGTGCTGTGTAGTTGGCCTCTAAGTACTCCCGAACAGTATTATTTTTTTGGGGCAAAGATTTGGAGAGCATAAGGCGAAGAAGCGCCGAACAGGGTGTCGCATTGAAATTGAGGATAATTACGGCATTAGAGGTGACTTTCCATCTCGTGCGGCACATTTAAAAGCAATATTTGACCCATATATAGAGAGAAGAGCTCTATTGATAGCGAGAAGGAAGCTTTCTCCTGAGTTGAAGATCATAAAAAGGAAAACTGTTGAAGAAATGATTTAAAATTGAACAATACTTGCGTTTGAATTTTGTGAGCTATATTCACAATCAATTCCGTTCAAATTTTTCATTTTATCTGACTCTTAACAATCGATCTTAGTTTAATGACTTAAAGATTATGTCCAGAGTAAGATTTCCATTACCCATTGCTGGGTGCTTTCCAAAATTCAAGAAAGCACAGTTCAAAATCACCGATTAGCTTCGGTTCTCATTAAGACCAGCAACTCCTTCAGCCGGAATATCCTTCCCAGGCCACCGTGTCTTTCCCCATTTCACGCTAAATTCTCCATGAAAGTGGCGTAAATTTCACTCCGTCACGGTTTAGCACTGTTTGGCATCGTTTAGCAGCTTTGTGCGATTCCAACCATTCCTAATCAAAGTCATCGGGAAATCGCGAATTGAACGAGTTCGTTCGGGACTAGCAAAAAAAGAAACCAATTCCTTGGGAGAAGCAAAATTTTCTCACCCAGTCGAGGTTACGGTGTGACCCTCTTACACAATGGCGTAATAAATTAGGTAAAAAATCGAGTTGAGTTAAAAAGTTGAAAGTTTTATCACCGGTCCGCACCGGCGGTTGCATTACACCGGAGTGTTTGGGAGCGGCAAGTAATTTTTAGCTCACCAGGACTTCGAAACTGGTGACGCTGCATTTAATGGAGGGTGCAGTCAGCAGCGAGTACTTTCCATTCAGCAAAGGATCACTGGATGGGGGTTTTAACCCGAGTTTTCTTCTCTCGTCCGTGGAAGGAGTCCGATCCTTATCGGTGGTTGCTCACCCATTTGAGACAAAAGGAGTGCGCACTCCTGTCATCGGGTCGACGAGTGTTTGAGAGGTTAATTCACTGCAAAACCACCGATCAAGGAGGGGTGAAACGGCTGGAAACCGAGGGACCTGAGCACAGCGGTTCTGGTTCGTGTCACAAATGCATTAAAACCGTACCGTGCCACTCTACGGTACCAGTGCCCTCCCAACCACAGTACCCCTTCTGAACCTAGAGGGTGCCTTATGGTGGGTGACGTGTTTGGGTTGGTGTGGAGATGAACCCCCGTTTGGTCAGACCACACCCGGGCAAAGTGGAGAGTTACTCGTACCCTTCTTAAGAACTCCCTCTATTACTCTCCTTCCAGGCTAAACATTAAAGTTTGATACGGTCGCCGGAATGATAATGGTTTAAATCAAAGTTAGCCATCGATTCCCTTCGCTTGCTGTCTGCAGGCAAGGGTCAAAGCAGTAGCAGTAGTATCCCCCAAGGGGTCACCACATCCTTTGGCAGGGAGTGCCATAAACCACCCACACACACATACACAGGGGTGAAAGTGAGTGCGAAAGTGCATTAAAACAAAAGCGCATCGGTGTATAGTGTGTGTTTCCTTTCGGTGGACTAGTAGACACACACACACACACATTGTTTCACCCTCGTAACTAGTAGCCGGGTTGAGTGATAATGCTTTCAAAAGGAAATATTTGTCGACAGTCCGGGGGGAACAACAACGAACCGCGTCGAAAATAGATTGATGGACGGGAGTTTCCTCTCTCTCTCTCGCGATAAGATCGGGAATAAAAACAAAGAAAATAGTGGCGAGCGTATCATAAAACACAGGAAACCTTTAACCGACAGCTTTCCCTTCTCAACAGGAAAGTCCTCCAAGAGGAGTAAAAAGGAAGGTTTAAATAAAAACAAGGGAGAAGCTGATACAAATGTTACATGGCAAAAAGAGTCTAATAAAAAAGGAAAAAACACCCAGAAAAACAGCTTGTAAAGACTGCGTGGAAAAAATGTATTCACGTACACGGCACGTCTTCCGGTCAGCTTGGAAGGAAAAAAAAGTTTTCGAGTGGTCAATGTAATAGTGCCGTGTCTGTGTGAAGTTTTTGCACCCACTTAGAGTCGATGACTCATCAGGATGGGGACCTTTTTTTCTTATAGATCGCAATACTGGTTGACCAAGAAAGGACCCAAAGGCAAAAGAAAGGATACACCATTCAGCTTATAGTGCATCTTTTGCTCATTTAAAATCAAGACTTTCTGGAAGTCATGGAAGCCATGTACAATGGCATGAAGTTGAAAATCTTCCGTCGAATCTTGAAACTGGTTAAAGAAGTTTATTCTTTCTTGTGGAGTTTTATATTTACATCATCATTAACGTGTAACCGAATGGGATTGTTAAGAAAAGTAGGACAACCTTCTCCATTCCCTTTCGCGGTTGAAGATGATCGAATCCTTTTTCACCCGAAAGATGCCTGAAATCACTGCAAATACCACACCGGAAGCCAAAACTTCATTCACCAGCTTCCGGGTGTCTGGCGTTGTTTAGGAAGCAGCCCAGCATCTTCGTTTGAGGCCTAATCCTATTAGCGTAGTTGTTGTTTTCCCAATTTTTGCTACTTGTTTTTCTTTGATTTTTTTGGGGGTTTGTGAATAGCGTTTCCTCGGGAAGTGGAAATATTCCTTCCATTGCCAGCTCTCGGCCTATTTGTATGTATGTGTGTAGAGCATAAGGGATCATTATTTACGCAAAACACGAACCAGACACATTGGCATGCGAATATGATTGGATGGTTCCGGTACCATGGTAACGCTGCTGAGCTAGAGAGACGAAAGCTTGTTGTAATTTAATCGCCTTATTTTAGCCAAAACTTACTTGCGCCTTACCGGTGAGCGTCATATTCGAACGATCGTTCGGCATCAGGAGCTCAAACAGCAAGGGTTGGCAAAAACCAGTGCGCTCGAAAGTCAGTTCTAGTTACAGTAAATTGGAAAGCTTGCCATTTCTTGTCCAGCTTAGCTCGGTACGGTGTTGGAAAAGCCGGTTTTAGCAGGACTTCTCACTTCTTGCCACTCGTTGCCGCACATTTGGGGAAATTGTTGTGGTTCCAATTGCTGAAGAGGTGTTATACGTTATTGTTGTAAACTTGTACCACACGCATTGGTACATGTGTCGATGTTTGGGGATAGGATTCTCTCAATGGAAGGTAAGTAGAAACTAAACTTGTGTACCTTTTCGACGCACTGTAGGTGTTTGGTGATGGTATCGTGTGATGCAAATTTAGATTTAATGAAATGAAGGAAAAGCAAAGCTGACGCTGCTGAAGTTGAACGTTTTCCAGTGTTTTCTACTGTGATGGAAAGCATACTACTGCGGGTTTTCTTTACGAATCGAAAAAGAGTAATTTAAGCCTGCTTTGGGCTCTACAATTTTTGGAGATTATGGTCTATTGTTGGTGTTTATGATACTTTTTGGTAGAATTATTTAAAATGCTTATATGCAACTCTTCCGTGTTTCATGTTCATGTTCATGTTCATGTCAATTTATTGTCTTTTGTATTTTAAAGTCCAACTAGGTTCAGGTATATTATTAAGTTTTCATGTTTGTTCAATGTAAGGAAGAAGTCTTGTGCCAGATGAAAAAAAAATAATAAATAAATAAATAAATTTTATTGTTTGCTTGCTGATACGTTGATGGCAGCATATACTAACTTAATCTTTCTTAAAAAGAAATACATTGTTTTATTTAGGGGGTATTCAATATATGCGGTTGGTTTGGTTTTGAGAAATGAACTTGGTTTTTGAGAAATGAATATTCTAGCAAAAATTGTGGTGAAGTCGTTGGAAGTACAGCGAGGATAAAACATGATGTTCAAGAAGGCTTTACAAAGTCATTCAGGTCTTTTTCAAATGTTTAGCTATTAAAAAGAAACACTTGTTTGGTGTGATGTCCTGAAATGACTCCGTTCACTGCCTTGCAAGACATGTCGTGTAATGCCCAATTTTAATTGCTGGATATCCTGGAGTTACTTATGGATTTATTTATTTGTTTTTTATTTAATTATGACGGCTTAGCGCCGTATTGTCAGGTTACCTATGGATTTAGTTAAGTGAAAATTTAGATTATCATTGAATAAAGAGAAATAATCACAATGAGATTTGATGTTTAGGATCTTCACTATACGACTCCACCTTTTGAACATTAGGATCACCAGGAATATTTGCAGTTTGTACTCAAATTAAATAGTCCTAAATGAATTAATTTGAAAGCTGATTTTACAGTACTTTGCTGGCAAGGGACCTAGTTCTTCCAAAAAGCTTATTGAAGGATTGAAATTAAAGTTATTCGTGATCTTCCTTCTCTAGGACATTTATAGATATTTTCTTGGATAATCTTCAATGAATGACCCTTAATGACCCCCATAATGGGCTAACAAAAGTTGTTCTTATGTACCACTGGCTATTCTTGACTGTTTTAATAGGCTACTAATATAACAAGTGTGTACGAAGATATGGGTCGAATGCGATTTGATTTTCAGGATCTCCACTCAACATTCTCTACCATTTGAGCTTTTGGATCACCAAGAATAGATTGAGTTAGTATTCAAATTAAACTGTCAAAAATGAATTTATTATAAATTGTGTATTTTACATTCACCAGCGAAACAATTGCTATCCACTTGCATCAACAAAACACAAGCCGCCATAGTCGCACATCATTGTGCTATTTCTCTATTTCCAATTAAGTCAATCATCCAGCTGTTCGAACGTAATTGGAACGGTACTCACTGTGTTTGCTGCCCGCTGAGGTTTGGCCAATTTATTGCACAATCCCACCGATGTACCACGCACCGAGCACAGGTGGCATGTACCCACACGTAAGTGCGGGGACACATTCCGTACCATACCTGGCTGCATGTGCAATGGCTGCAGTTGCAGCGCAATCGCGTATGGTAAATATTGGAAAAATAATTCAATTTGTAATGTTTGACATTTCCATTTGCTTTTACCAGCTGGTGTGATTGTGCACGGTGGATCGCTGGTTCGTCGCTGGTTCCACCATACCCTCCACCTCCCACTCAAACCCGTACAATCAATCTTGTCAACAGACAACAGACAACAGGCGTATTGGGGAATGGGTTGAGGCTGGGTTCAACTTTGTTTGCATTCCGACGCATTTCAGCGTCGCAAACGATCGTACCTTTTGTCGTTTGTCGTTTTACCCTGCTGACAGTGCTGTTCATTTCCACACAAATACGATAAGAGGACACATTTTCCCACTACTGGCGCTGGCGGTGCAATTTTACTTCCAGCTTTTTGCGAAATTTTATTCGCCCCGCGTGGAGCCGAAGAATCCGCGCATGTTAAAGTAAATACTCGAAAATATGATTGCCAACGATAATGCTCGTTGCGTTCCGAACCATCCGGATTTGATCCTCGATTTTTTGTTTTATTTTTTTGTTTTAATTGAGATTCGAAAATGAACATTTCAATTTCAATCACGCATCACGGCAAAAGCGGGTTTCGTATCGTGACAATTTGTAATTATTTTTCCCACTGCATGGCAGGGTGGTCAAGAGAGTTTCACCCCGTTTTTGGGCGTAATTAATTGAATCAGATTAAGTTGTACAAAAAAGAAAAAACAATAGACAGGCAGTGCAGTTCGGCCTGCTGTGATGTGGGTTTTTGCCTAATGTGACATTGAGGAATTGCTGCTTTGACGAGCGCACGCGGCATAATTATTTCGCTTTCAAGCGAACAAAACCATGTGGAGCAACAGGAACTGCCCAGCAACGTAAAGTGACACACTTAGCACAGCAGGTGGCAACCGAGCCGGGGATAGTGTCCAATTCGAATGGGAATGTTCACGTACGCAAAAATGATTAATAGCGCTGCAGGAATATTTTCGTTGGAAAACCCGAAATACCACCAGCCGAATGGGAGAAGCATCACCTGAACCGCTTGCACAGCTGGACAGTTTATGCAAACACGGGGTTTTGTTTGAAATGGCACTCGAGAGACCCACAAAACCCTGTAGTACGGCTGTTTCCCGGGGTAAGCGGTGTAATTTGGCCCTTGATTTGTTTACCAGCACAATTACAACGCAGCACATCCGGCAAACTCTTCCGTTCCGTAGGTTGGTGGTTTTATGGTCCGCAGCATAAACTGTCAATCCGGTTCCTAATCCCACCAACCATTCGAGTGGAATCGAGTGCATCCTTACGGGAACCGTGCACCATTTTGGGTAGCAAAACATTTTTGTTTTTGACGATGGGAAATAAAAGGAAAACCATATTCATACCTTCATTTTTGGCATTCGTGAAAGTGAGGTTAGCGCAAGGTGGGAAAAGTGGCTGCCCAATAATCAACTTTTCTGCCACGCTTCGCCTACCCATCCGAATTTGGACGATTTTGAAGCAAAATTTGAATGAACGGTAAGTGGAGTTTGAATTTTATTCATATGCAAAGTTTGAGTTGCAAACAAATTTTCCAATTTCCGCTTGGGAAAAAAACTTCCACCCATCTCGGTCCCGGGCGTAGGTTGATTTAAAACCTTTTTTTGTGTGATACGTTTGAGTTTTTTCTTTCTCTCTTTCTTTCTTCAGTGTCGTTTAAGCTGGTGCTAGTGGAAAACCACACCGAAAATATGGACCAATTACGCAAATGAACTTCTCCCTGGAATATATGGACTTCTGCTTGATTGACCGGTTTGGTTGAGTCTATTGGAAAAAAAGGACGAAAGCACACACTGTCGGTACTTACGGTACCGATTCTTCCGATATGCTAATAATAATTGCCTTTGAGCGGGGTGCAGTCCAGGGAGTATTCCGGCCGAGTGATCAAATTGTTTGCGATTTGCAGCTGACCAGTTTCATCGAGTGTGGTTTGAAATGTGAAAAAGGATGCATTTGTGTGTGTGTGTGTTCGGTACAATAATTGTGTGGCACTACAGTGGATCGCATTGGTGTTGCTAGTAATTGGAGTGTGTGTGTGTGATTCTAATTCATCCGGAAGCATATCGAATGTTGGCATGTTTGCTTTTGGATGTTGCTTCAAATGGAATTAATATTCCGAACAAGAATAGGTTTTTTGCAAAACGATTGTTTACCCATTGAAATGGGAATGGGGAAATTGAGTTTGAGTTTGAGTAATTTCTTGTAATCAACGATTGATGTTGTGCAACAGATGGCGTTGGTCGATACGATTTTTACGACAGTGTTCTACTGATTTGTGATTTATATAACTTTTTTATACGTAAATATTGGGATTTTGATGATTATTATGCCGAAAGGACTGGTATCAAATCTCATTCAGATTGCTTCCTCAAATGCAAAAGTAAACGTCTGCCCACAACTAAAACGAGTTGAGAAGAGCAGGAAACAAATCATCGGACTTTCATTGTTTTCTGTTCCAAAATTTCGTTCTATATATTCTCTCTTCAATTTATGTATTGTGTAGTTCATTCATTCATTTTATCTACTTTAGTTATCTACTTTTTCCTTTGTTATTTAGTTACTTATGTTTTTACCTATGTATGAATTTATTTATTTATTTATTGTTATATAGTTTTATTCTATTTATTTATTTAATTTCTTATTTGATAGTTTATTCTTCATTTAAAGTTTTTTATTTCCGCGACCGTTCTTTATGTACCGAACGGCCTGACCGTTCTTTATGAATAAAAAAAGTTTTTTGTTTTATTATTCATTCAATTGCTCGATTGTTTTTTATTGATTGGAAATTTTATACGACACTTTTTCATTTATTTATTTATTTATTTATTTATTTTTTCTTATTTATGTATTTTTTTCGTTATTTATTTTTTTTGTTTCTATAATATTTTTTATCTATTTGTTTGTTCAATAAATTTATTATTTAATTAATTATTCCGTTAGTTTATCATGCATTCTTTTCGTTGTAGAAGTAATTTAGAATACCTTTTTTATTTAAACATATCGTTTCATTATAGAGCAGTTAATTCCTATGTGGAAGTCAACAAATAATGTTTCAGACCGATTAATCCTAAAACTACTGTATAATTCCCAAATAAATCAGCTCTTCCTTAATTGGTAGAATGTGAAATGTATATCATCGTACCATTGAGTTTTTACCCACTATTGCGTAAATTCCATCATCTATCGTATCGTATCGTTTGGTCTACAGTCTCTTCCTAATAGAAATATTACTGCTTAAAGTTGTTTTCTGTTCAAAGTTTTGCTAGGTAGAGTTTTGGGATGGATTAGTCGGAATCGTTTACACGCAATATCTTTAATGTTCTTCCTGGAACGTTTCGCAATTATCAACTACTCAAAACAGACCAAATAAGATGTGCGTATAATGGAAAAGACCCAATGTCTGCGGTTGTTCTAAAATTTTATCTTAATAGAGACGGTTTTGACTGACACTTTGCATCAAACTTTAATTAGGATGATGTTTTTCGCCGTATAAATTGTATACCATATCCTTAATTAATTATTATTTTTATTTTTAAAATTGTCTTTGTTTGTTTGTTTTTTTGTCTTAGAAATATATTTTGCTGGATCAGTCATCGTCACATATTAGAATTGTTCAAATGATTGTATTCCTTCAATAATAGATTAATTTTATAATACTTCAACCGGTAGAACAGACGCTGTAATACTAGAAGACTCCAGCTGGTACTCCCGGTGGTTAATGATCATTAATTAAGCCAACGAAATTTTACGCCAATCCGATATTATACCTCGTTTCGGTACGCGCTTAGAAATTCGATCGCCACGAGAGCAAAAGCAGCAGGACGTCAGGGTCGGGCTGAATCCTTTTCGTCCTGGAACGCGCGCTGGAAACATCCAGCAGCGGCTGCCGGTGGTCTGATCTGAAGCTCATCATCATTACACATCGCAACGGGCACCAGATTGGGCTCGTCCTATTAAACCAATCCGTTTTGTGGTGTGTATAGTTCGTCGGTAGGTATTGCTGTTCCCTTTGACTGGCGCTGATGATGCCGACGGATGGAAATGTTTGTCAATTATTAACCGTCTCGAAGCAAACGCAACCCTTCGATGTGAACCGCCAACCATGATATCATTGGTTAGCGTTTAATCATTCCTTTTCTTTTGTCGTTCCTGTTCGAACCATCGAACGGAAAAAAAAATCGTTAAGGACGATCAGACGGTAAATGAGGTGTTTGATGTCGGAAAGGCGTAAATGATGCAACGCAATGTGATCCGCGCATCGGATTACAAAGGGGTTTCTACCCCGGTTCGAGAAAACGCATCCCTAACCTCCCAGCAGGTCGGTTTTCTTGTGCGCAATTGGGAAAAGGGCNGGTAAGTGGAGTTTGAATTTTATTCATATGCAAAGTTTGAGTTGCAAACAAATTTTCCAATTTCCGCTTGGGAAAAAAACTTCCACCCATCTCGGTCCCGGGCGTAGGTTGATTTAAAACCTTTTTTTGTGTGATACGTTTGAGTTTTTTCTTTCTCTCTTTCTTTCTTCAGTGTCGTTTAAGCTGGTGCTAGTGGAAAACCACACCGAAAATATGGACCAATTACGCAAATGAACTTCTCCCTGGAATATATGGACTTCTGCTTGATTGACCGGTTTGGTTGAGTCTATTGGAAAAAAAGGACGAAAGCACACACTGTCGGTACTTACGGTACCGATTCTTCCGATATGCTAATAATAATTGCCTTTGAGCGGGGTGCAGTCCAGGGAGTATTCCGGCCGAGTGATCAAATTGTTTGCGATTTGCAGCTGACCAGTTTCATCGAGTGTGGTTTGAAATGTGAAAAAGGATGCATTTGTGTGTGTGTGTGTTCGGTACAATAATTGTGTGGCACTACAGTGGATCGCATTGGTGTTGCTAGTAATTGGAGTGTGTGTGTGTGATTCTAATTCATCCGGAAGCATATCGAATGTTGGCATGTTTGCTTTTGGATGTTGCTTCAAATGGAATTAATATTCCGAACAAGAATAGGTTTTTTGCAAAACGATTGTTTACCCATTGAAATGGGAATGGGGAAATTGAGTTTGAGTTTAAGTAATTTCTTGTAATCAACGATTGATGTTGTGCAACAGATGGCGTTGGTCGATATGATTTTTACGACAGTGTTCTACTGATTTGTGATTTATATAACTTTTTTATACGTAAATATTGGGATTTTGATGATTATTATGCCGAAAGGACTGGTATCAAATCTCATTCAAATTGCTTCCTCAAATGCAAAAGTAAACGTCTGCCCACAACTAAAATGAGTTGAGAAGAGCAGGAAACAAATCATCGGACTTTCATTGTTTTCTGTTCCAAAATTTCGTTCTATATATTCTCTCTTCAATTTATGTATTGTGTAGTTCATTCATTCATTTACTTATTTAATTAGTTATCTACTTTTTCCTTTTTTATTTAGTTACTTATGTTTTTACCTATGTATGAATTTATTTATTTATTTATTGTTATATAGTTTTTTTCTATTTATTTATTTATTTTCTTATTTGATAGTTTCTTCTTCATTTAAAGTTTTTTATTCCCGCGACCGTCCTTTATGTACCGAACGGCCTGACCGTTCTTTATGAATAAAAAAAGTTTTTTGTTTTATTATTCATTCAATTGCTCGATTGTTTTTTTATTGATTGGAAATTTTATATGACACTTTTTCATTTTTTTTTTATTTTTTTTTCTTATTTATATATTTTTTTCGTTATATAACTTTATTGTTTCTATAATATTTTTTATCTATTTGTTTGTTCAATAAATTTATTATTTAATTAATTATTCCGTTAGTTCATCATGCATTCTTTTCGTTGTAGAAGTAATTTAGAATACCTTTTTTATTTAAATATATCATTTCATTATAGAGCAGTTAATTCCTATGTGGAAGTCAACAAATAATGTTTCAGACCGATTAATCCTAAAACTACTGTATAATTCCCAAATAAATCAGCTCTTCCTTAATTGGTAGAATGTGAAATGTATATCATCGTACCATTGAGTTTTTACCCACTATTGCGTAAATTCCATCATCTATCGTATCGTATCGTTTGGTCCACAGTCTCTTCCTAATAGAAATATTACTGCTTAAAGTTGTTTTCTGTTCAAAGTTTTGCTAGGTAGAGTTTTGGGATAGATTAGTCGGAATCGTTTACACGCAATATCTTTAATGTTCTTCCTGGAGCGTTTCGCAATTATCAACTACTCAAAACAGACCAAATAAGATGTGCGTATAATGGAAAAGATCCAGTGTCTGCGGTTGTTCTAAAGTTTTATCTTAATAGAGACAGTTTTGACTGACACTTTGCATCAAACTTTAATTAGGATGATGTTTTTCGCCGTATAAATTGTATACCATATCCTTAATTAATTATTATTTTTATTTTTAAAATTGTCTTTGTTTGTTTGTTTTTTTGTCTTAGAAATATATTTTGCTGGATCAGTCATCGTCACATATTAGAATTGTTCAAATGATTGTATTCCTTCAATAATAGATTAATTTTATAATACTTCAACCGGTAGAACAGACGCTGTAATACTAGAAGACTCCAGCTGGTACTCCCGGTGGTTAATGATCATTAATTAAGCCAACGAAATTTTACGCCAATCCGATATTATACCTCGTTTCGGTACGCGCTTAGAAATTCGATCGCCACGAGAGCAAAAGCAGCAGGACGTCAGTGTCGGGTTGAATCCTTTTCGTCCTGGAACGCGCGCTGGAAACATCCAGCAGCGGCCGCCGGTGGTCTGATCTGAAGCTCATCATCATTACACATCGCAACGGGCACCAGATTGGGCTCGTCCTATTAAACCAATCCGTTTTGTGGTGTGTATAGTTCGTCGGCAGGTATTGCTGTTCCCTTTGACTGGCGCTGATGATGCCGATGGATGGAAATGTTTGTCAATTATTAACCGCCTCGAAGCAAACGCAACCCTTCGATGTGAACCGCCAACCATGATATCATTGGTTAGCGTTTAATCATTCCTTTTCTTTTGTCGTTCCTGTTCGAACCATCGAACGGAAAAAAAGCGTTAAGGACGATCAGACGGTAAATGAGGTGTTTGATGTCGGAAAGGCGTAAATGATGCAACGCAATGTGATCCGCGCATCGGATTACAAAGGGGTTTCTACCCCGGTTCGAGAAAACGCATCCCTAACCTCCCAGCAGGTCGGTTTTCTTGTGCGCAATTGGGAAAAGGGCTTTTTTTTTTGCTTGGAAATACTTTAGGAGCGAATCATAATTTCATTTCTAATCCTTTAAAAGTGTTTTTTCTCCCTTTTTACCTTAGGAAACACCTTAGGCGATGCACTTTTTCGGCATTCAACACCTTGTGTTGCCCCTGATTTTTTTTGCGCAAATCCCTTCATATGTGAACTTCACTCGAAATGATCAAAAGCAACCCGAAATATCTTCACGCTATCGATTTCGGTTTCGGATTACAAAAAAAAAAGTTCAAAGTAGGGAAAAAAGTGCACATTTTGTATCGACTCATCGGATTAGTTCGGGACAAAATATGGGATGAAATTTTGCAACGAAAAGAAAAGCCGATGCAAAAGTTTCTATCTTTAATAAAAAGAGCAATGCATGAAGTACGGCCGACATGGTTCTTAAAGAGGTGCCTAATGCTTCATAATTTATGGCGCGGTTTATAAGGAAAGATCTTAAATTATGTGTGAAAGTTTTGAGCTCGTCGGTTATATGTCGTTCTCTCCCTGTCATAAGGTTCAATTTTGAGATAAGGTGGTACTTTAACTAAACGAAAATAAAATATTTGTCAACCTTTAGAAGGTGATTGAAACCATCTTGTAACATCAATTATTGAATCCGAAATTTTAATGCGCAATAAAAAAATCCTCCAGAATTTAGCCTCGTTTCCTCTAATTGATCCCTGATGTGGCTGATATTAATTAATTTAATGTCAATAAAAAGTTATATTGCGTGGTTTTACAACAAATTATGACAAAAATAGTAACCAATTACGTAAAAAAAAACTTTTCACACAATAAAATTCTTCAACTCCTTATCGTTGGAACTAAAGTTTGGTACTAAAGAATTTAACATTAGTCTAGAAGAGAATAGGATAAAGATGAGATTCTAATAGATTCATCATAAAAGCTTAATGGCTCTTTCAACAGTGCTTTTACCATACTATTGCAAGTCGTCCATCTAACAAATGTTTTAGTTAAAAAGGCAATTTTTCTCGTTATCTTAACGATGTTTCAATGAAAATAATATTTTGAGCAAAAAAGGATAATTTTTTTCCTATGCACGTAATAACACCTTTAAAACAAGTTTTGAGACGATATTTCGAGGATATTTTTCTAAAATTCTAGCTTAGGTTGAATTCATCTTATCTTTATATGAATGAACTATTTTTTAAAAGAAAGTTTAATCTTCCTCTAAAACGCTTACTGCTTTACCGCTGCAATTCCGTTACAAGTGTTCGAAAGCAATTAATTTTCTATTTGCTTCGCCTTTATCAGTTTTCAAACTTCCACGTTTCTCACACACACACTGGCTACTAACACCATACAATTCATTCATTAATGAGCTCCGCGAAGCGATCCGCGGGCTTTCGGTGGGCGAATCATTAGCAGGCGTAAAATATGATCCACACTGACGAGCGCCCGATTTGAAACCGGTCCCAGCAGCGTATGGTGCGTATGTTTACTAATAGCCCATCCATCCAGGTTCTAAAAAATCCTCCCAATTCCTTCCAGCCCGTCAAACCTTCCCCAAGGTGGTGGCGGCACGTTTATACCCGGGACGGGGAGGAATCGATTCGATTTTCCATCTTGCTGCTCTAATTTCGGTTCTCGGCACTTGTCTAATTTCGAACGGTCGGGCGGTGTTTTTTTTGTTATTCTTTGCCACCATTTCGCGGCCGCTTAAATCCTTAATGGCTCCGCGCTTTTTTTTCGTTTTATTTTTCATTTCCTACTGCTTCTTCGAAAACACCCGTGGGATGCCGGTCGTTGGTCGCCGAGGTCATCGAGGTGAACCAGCGTTCTGCCCGCGTGAATCCCCATCCCTGCGTGCCCCGGCTATCATTCATCTGTGGGAGCGATTATTTTTACGACCTTCGAAAAGCAATCGAAGCGTCGAAAATGGGAGCAAACCATCAGCAGCCCGTACAGCCCGTGCCCTGGGACAGTTTGGTGTGCTGGAACGAGGTCACGCGCATTTTGCCGGGAATCGACCCGACCCGCGGGCTGATGCTAGGGAAATTATGATTGAAGTTGAACATCANACCAGCGTTCTGCCCGCGTGAATCCCCATCCCTGCGTGCCCCGGCTATCATTCATCTGTGGGAGCGATTATTTTTACGACCTTCGAAAAGCAATCGAAGCGTCGAAAATGGGAGCAAACCATCAGCAGCCCGTACAGCCCGTGCCCTGGGACAGTTTGGTGTGCTGGAACGAGGTCACGCGCATTTTGCCGGGAATCGACCCGACCCGCGGGCTGATGCTAGGGAAATTATGATTGAAGTTGAACATCAAACCCACCGGAGGAGCGAATGAAAGCAAGCCAAAGCAAAGAAAAAGAACCACGCGACGGAAATCAACCGATCGCCAAGATAGCAGCGGCGGCGGCAAACCATTACAAAATAAAAAGGAAACAAGAAAATGGGCAAAAACGATATTGAAAAAACACCCAACGGTGCCACAAGGGCGCAAAGGGCGCAGGTTGTAGAAAAAGTTCCCATCATTAGGCACTAAACGCCTTTTCACGTGGACCCGAGTCGCTTGAACGGAAGGCCACTTTATTGGAGTTCACCTTTGCGTAACGCAAACATGTCGCAAAGGCCACGGGACATTTGCCCCCCCCCCCCCCCCCCCCCGCCTTGCGAAGGATGCCGAGGCGGGCGTCTATTATTCTAATGACATTAAAGACATATTAAGCGCGCGCTGGGCAGCGGAGCGAAGTGCATTTGGTCGTGTCGCTTCCGGAACGTTTAAGGGCCTGGTTCGGTGTGAATCGGAGTGCTCGGGTCAAGCGAAGAAGCAACTCGGGCCAATCGTTTGTCATCGTTTTTTTCTGAGATTGCTTGTTTCGGGGGTTCTTCAGGGGTTTTTTTTCTGTGCGCTGATCCAGGAAATTGGCGAGGGATTAAGAAATTGAGCGTAACTTTGTACTTCTCCGAAAACACGACCGAGAGATTTTGAATTTTCTTCTGTTAAAATTTCGGGGAAACTTGAATTCAATGTATTCTATCAAAAGAGCACCAGTAAAACATTGTAATAATTAATCCTTACAAATGCTTTTAACAACGCCAGCATTCAATCTCGCGAATTCTTGGTAGAAGTTTCTCAGAACTGTCTAAGTAGTACATACAGTTGCTCTGGTGCGAGTTCAGTGTTTACCAGTTGTTGTGCACAACCAACATAATTGTCCGTTGTTGCAAAAGCGCTACGGAGGCAATGTGCACGAAAAACGCTTTAAGCCTGGAATTCCTGGAATGACGGGTAGCGTCGGGTATGGTTTACCGAACCCGGGCCAATCTCAGCATCTCATGCGCGAAATGACTGCTCGTCGGCTGCTCGATAATTGCAATTAATTACGTCCACACGTTTGCACCGGTGTACTTTTCCACCTGATCGCGCACACTTAACGGAGTCGATGCGCAGCCAAGACGTGAAATGCCTATGCCGTGATTGATCTGGCAATACGAAAATCCGATGGTCGAGTATCGAGATATCGGGCGTGCAGGCGAACATCTTCCCATCACACGTTGCCATGGCCATAAGGGAGCGAAATGGGGAAGCATATGCTGATTATGTGCATCGAGTGCATACGGTGCACGATGGTTCTCAGAGTGGACATATGGGTGGAAAATTTAATCGCAAATTTCGCTCATAGTTAGCATCATGTCAATTATTATAGATAATCTTGTACGTAATTTTAATACAAATCATAATGACCATACTGTAGTACCATTGATTACAGTACTGATGACCCCATTTTCACAAATGATGGAGCCTTGCAATGCACTTGGATTTGAAGGTTATTTTCACGTGACGGTTAATCGACTCAGAAATTATAGAAGACAGCTTTTTTAACAGGCCGCCACATGTTTAAGACAACTTTAACGATTTATTCTTTGTTTTGATCAATTTCAATTAGGATCAGGATAATTAATGAAATTTAAAATGAAGTTTTTGAACACAATTTTTTATCCTGGTTTTCTCAGGAATATTGCTTTTGCAAGAATGTGTTGGTTATTTCCTCAAAACTTTATTTTAAAGAAACGTACATTTTATTATATTCAGGTTGATTATAACAGGAACATCACCAGAAATCAATAATTGTAAATGTGTATTTTGAGATCTCAATATTTCTTCAAAGTTTCTTAGTCGATTCAATTCTATCCTGTTGTTCAATACTATATCCAATCCATTAAATTATCAAATTGTTGAAGAATTTGATACAGTCGCCTTATATCCGAAGTTGTACCACCGTGAGCCGCTGGCATACAAAAGCCTTGGCAAAGGTTGCTATAGATCTGCTGGAGCAGCTCTGTCGAGATGCTGCTCACCGTATTATTAGCGTAAAATGGTGCGAGAGGCAGAACGATGAATTGCGCGGAAATTGGTTTTTTTGCTTAGGTATGCATCATTCTACTGATGCTGCTGCTGCTGCTGCTGTTTCAAGGGGAGAATTGCATTTCTTGCAGATTAGCTAGCTCTTCTCCATCGCGGTGCAGCAGTAGACATCAGCTAGAATATTCAATGAATTTAATGGAGAATTTCGAGTCTTCTGGCTCACGAAACTGATGTGGCAAAAGAAACGAAAGAACCACCAGAGTGGAACGAACATCATTTAACTTAATTATGTCTTAAAAATCAAACTAATTTCATCGCAAAGTGATTTATGTTTGCAAAATGGAACAAAAAAAAACCTTCAATTCCACCCAGTTTTGCTTGGTTTGAGAATTTACCTTTCGGTTTTTTATTCATCATGCTTGCCAATTATCGTTCAGTAAAGCACAAACAGATGAGAAAAAAAGCATCACAGCTCATAAAACAATCATGTCACACATGTATATTGTGCACCGGGTGGCCCAAAGCCCACCCGAGGTACCGAGTTTTGCGATGCAAATAATTTCTCACTTTGATTGATGGCCACAAAACCGTCCGTTACTGTCTCCCGCAGCAACAGAGCGATCAATCAGCAGGCCGCGCAAGAAGCAGCAATCTCTACAGCTCGCAGCCAATTCCTCCAGGAGTTCCTGGAGGTTTCAGGGATTTTTTGTGAGAATGATGAAGTAAACGAATTATCTCTCCGGTTACGTCAATGCGGCCCTAGACCAGCTGGCAAGTGTGCCCGGCTCGAAAAGGCAGACTCGAAATTCAAAACCCATCGGAGCGATGGTCAGTCCAGCGAGATGCCTGCTAGCTTCTCCAATATAATTACTGAGGCGCGCACAACTACTCACCAAACAACGGCGGAAAGTCGGAAAGGATCCACATCGCACGTGGGATTCGGTACATGAACAGGTTGATCCTGTGTACGGACTATTTACGTTAGCTCCTCGATACGAGCAGCACCGGGTCAAACCGCTCGATTTGAAGAACGGGGCTTACATTTTCCCTTTTTTCCACCGGATGCACCCAACGAGCTAGGGATGCATGGACGGCACTGGGCAATTCCCTTGACCGAATATACAAACCTCGGAATTACTCGGCCAACCATCCGTCTGGGTAGTGGGCGAAAATGTTTTCTCCTGCATAGGAAATTTTGCATATTTTCCTCCCGTTTTGGAGTGAGTTTGGGTACTTTCAGGCTTTGGAATGGACAAGCAGACTGGGCTTGCTTGTTCAGTTGCCACATGCTAGGTGAATCGGTCGGGCGAGATTGAAATATTGCATAATTGTGTTGCATGTTTGCGATTTACAAATGTGCGCTTAACGATCTTTTGGGGAAGGACTTTGGAACGGTGGGTCTTGCAAGGAAAGAAAGGACCCACCCAGGTTGGTTGGTCGTTTTGTGAATTATTAACAATCGTAAAAGAATGCACAGTGGTCCAGATTCATAGAATTGATTTTTATTAAATTTAAAATTAATTAATTTATTTTTAAAATCTTCATTTCTTCTTCTTCAGTAGACAAAAGTAAAGAGAATCTCAGATAATACAACCTGCAATGCATAAAATAGTTCAAAAAATTAAATTAAATATCTCCATCGGATAGAAATCAACTATATTCCTGTTACTCAAAACCGTTCGACCGAACTCCCGACAGAGGACACATATGCCGATGTCAAACCTTACTTTCCGCCGTGGCCGTTTTCACAAGCGGAAACGTCAAACCGAACGGCAGTGTGCAGCGGGTTCAAACGCCAATGCACGGTTCGTTCGCAAACTGACACGGTCCAGTGCATCCAGGCCGGCCCGTCAACATGGCGCGAAAAGCATCGTGAAACAGGATATTTGTCAAGCTTGCAGCAGGGCTGTGGTTGTAATATGATGCGCACGTAAAACACACCGTCCCCACTGGGAACTGGGTTCTGGCTCAGTGCAAAGAATAATTGTTGCTTGTTTTACACAGCACGGCGGTGGCGGTTCGGGGTATGCCAGATGCCTTTGTCGCTAGCAAACGGTGGCCCGATTCCGTTTCCAGAAGGGAATGATGCACAAGGATAACAGACTAGGCCGGTCTATGATAAACGATAATGTGCTGTTTTCCTTGCTTCTTTTCCATCCGCTGCAAGACGATGCTTTTCCAGTCGCGCACAACGTGCCGTGTAAAAATGGGAGCTCCGTAAAGTTATGAACAAGCGTTTCCCATCGCCGGAACTGGGCCAGAATTTTACACCAGATTAGCCCTGCTGCGGTACGGTGTATGCGGCTACACACATGATTTCACGCCCAATCTGGCCTTCCGCCCCCTTTTTGTGCCTTCGATTATCCAATTTTTCACCACATCAGCTCACTTCAAACGGCAAAGTGGGTAAAGCACATGAATGCTGATGGAAAATTTCATGCCTGCCTGGGCTGGCCTGTGTCGTGGTACCGAAAACTCCGACGTGTTGAGTTTAGACGCGCATCATGTTTGACCCCCCCGCGAGACGAATGTGCGGTGATTCCGGTGCAATCGCTTGCGGATCGTTGCACATGCATTCTGCAACCGTTTGCCATAATTACATGCACACAGCATGATGGAGGCTGTTCGTTTGAAGTGATTTCTTTTTGCTTCCATTAAGCGCATATGCATTCCAGACCGTGTATTTCGTTCGCGTGTTTGGTTCGGTGAATGTGTCCTAGAACGAGCACGAGGGAGAAGGAAAAACGGCCGAACCGTGCATTACCCATCCGTATGGCTCTGCTGTTGAACCGTTAAAGAGGCCTACCGATTGCACCTTAAGCAATGCATTGATAATGCGATTAAGGTGGAAAAGAGGAAACAGTTCAACCAAGAGAAACAAGACACACAAAAAAGCAACATAAACCAGTGATGCTGTTGAGGAAACATTTTCCATGCCGCACACGCTCTCGTGTGCGGTTTCGAAAAAACGAAAACATCGATGAAACGTTTCATCGATTCGATTTGCTGTAATTGGTGTAAATGATTTTATTAATTACCTTCAAACGCAGCGATGCAATTATCCTTTGATCATTAACATCAACTTAATGCACGTGCATGCCCGCAGCAATGCATTGTTTGCATATTAGCTTTGTGCAACAAAAAGGGGGAAAAAAGAATGAAACTGATTAGCAAATGGCAAAAGTGCATCTCGCATATACCTATTGTCTCTAGTGTGAGCTTGTAAATTACATTTAAAAAATGAAGAATGGAATGTTTGCTCATTATGTTTTGCTCCCAGCTCAGGAAGGCTTTTGTGAAATGAATTGTTTGTAGTATTGAGATGAGCGTTATCGTATTGGTTGGGTTTTACATTTAAACAATTCTTTTCAATGGTGTTGTGTGACTTTGACGGAGGAGTTCTGCTGACCATGCATGAGGTTGAATATCCAATTCTTGTGCATTGTGAACTTCTTTGTTTATGTTTGATTATGACGGCTTAGAGCCGTATTGTCTGTGAAGTTCTTTGCTTTATTAAAGAAATATTATGAATTTAAAGTAGTTTGAGATATAAAGTTATTTATTTGCATTATTTTAATCGATTATGCAATACTATTTGAAGCTCGCATGAAATATAAAAAGTCATAAGAACACCAATTATAGAATCAAGTTTGGAGAGCTTTGAGCTAACATTTTAATCTACTGATGATCTTCATTGTTGTAATTAGTGAGTAATGGTATAATGAATTTTTTTTTAATGAAGTAATGGTATAATGAATGAATGATTAGGAAATACATCAGAACAAAAGATAAGAGACATTAAAATATTCACTGCATCATATCCACGTGATTGGGGTTCGTTTCCGATCAAGTACTTAACGCTTAAGATTTCTAAGATTCTTGCAGTTACAGAAGACTGTAAAAATTATTTGTGGACATTTCTTGGAGAGCTTGACACTTCTTGAAAGCCTAAGAAGATGTTTTAACTGATAAGGTTCTCGAGTACTTTATAGGAAGCATATGATCTAAGGAACACTTCAGAAATGAAAAATTGAGATCCGAAAATAGTTTTCGATGCGGAGTTTCAAACTTAGAGTCCCTCAAATTGACCACCCAATCGGCTATTCAACTTTACAAATTAGGCATTAATGAGGAATCAAAAACTGTTTGAAACATTCATACACTTGTTTGCAAAAATAGGCATCTGAAAAAGATTCCCGGGTTCCCTTGGAAACTGCCGGTCCGTCCGGTACTTTGAACTCCACCGAACACCATAAACCAGCTACATACTTGGCATGAGGTCTGCATCTCAGGTGAACCTTTATTGCACGTACATTGACCGTTCGGCAAGCGGCATTCCCACGACCTACGATATCAAATATAGCAAAAATCACTCCTTTGGCGGCAAAAGTTTTGCACGTGAGAGTTTTGCAGTGGGCCACACACTTTTTCTTCTCTCTCTCGGGTTTTTTTGTAAAGCGGCATCCTCATTTGATCCTATTGTCAACGTGGTGCAAAATAAACAACCACTCGGACGGATGCAACGTCACTGGCGGGGCTTTTAAAAGTAAGGTAAGGAAAGGAAAAAGGACACGGAAAAATGGACGGAGTAAAGGAAAGGTAAAAATGTTGTTGAAAAAATATCGAACAAGTGAACAGCACCGAGTGCGTGATGGAATTGGTGCAAACGGTACGGTACGAGACATTCCTAGACCACCTGAGTATATCTAATCCGTTGCCGTTCGTTCCCTTCACAGTCCACATTGTGTGTGTGTGTGGGTGGGTTTTTTTTCTTTTTCATATTTCCATGCTTACACGCACCACTGGAAACCACCGATGGCCCAATTTCTTCAAGAACTCGACCGTACCCGACCGGCAACGGCAGCTAAATAACGTTCGTCCGCTGTAAGTCCGCTTCCATGTTCGGTGTGGTAAGTGATCGTGTGCGTACATTTTTCCTTTCACACGCTGGAAACTTCTTTCCTGTTTTGTGTGCTGCTTTTTTTAAGTTTCCTTGTCGCTTGAGCTGCGTTTCTTTCTTCCTTTCTCCTTTAAAGGCACGCATCCGTCTTTCATCTTGAAATTGCTCTATTTATGTTCAGTCGTCCTTTGAATTAGGAATTTCTGTTCAAAAGCCCACCACCAGGACGGGCTAGTATTTGCCCAGCCCAGCCCGTCAGTGGATGTTCCGTTTTGTTGGTGGAAGGATCTCTTTTTTCTGCGGCAAAACGTCCGTACCGGTGGTTTGTCGGCGCACTCCATCCACGTAGGAGAGCCTACGGCCGCTAGGTTAGTAGGTTAGCAGCGTTGACGGGACCGGGGTGTCGTGTTGAAGATTTCGTCATTTGATTACATTCAGCATACCTCATGCGAATCCAATTGCGGTACGTTTTCGGCCTCCTTCAGCCGGATCTCCGCCGGGTGCGTGGCTTTATTGCGCTCTTGGAGTCTTTGTTCCTGCTCGTGTAAGTGTGCGTTTGGGCTGGCCACACTGCAATTTGTGGTCTTGAAGCAGTCGGCACTATGACGGATTGGGACTGAAGTAGACCACTATAGGAGCTGCGAGCCAGCAAGAAAAAAAAAACAAACGATCTGCTCCTGACTCCTTGTGTGGATTTGCTAATAACAGAACGACCCCGGCAGCAAGGAAACAGTTAGCTGTTTCTGGAAGTCATTTGAAACCGTCTAGAACAACCGCGAAAATGCTGCAGAATGGAAATGTTTCTCCCCATCGGGGTAGGGATTCGGTGGGCTTCATTATAAATATTCATGTACCACCACCCCCTGTCTGTGTGTNCGTTTTGTTGGTGGAAGGATCTCTTTTTTCTGCGGCAAAACGTCCGTACCGGTGGTTTGTCGGCGCACTCCATCCACGTAGGAGAGCCTACGGCCGCTAGGTTAGTAGGTTAGCAGCGTTGACGGGACCGGGGTGTCGTGTTGAAGATTTCGTCATTTGATTACATTCAGCATACCTCATGCGAATCCAATTGCGGTACGTTTTCGGCTTCCTTCAGCCGGATCTCCGCCGGGTGCGTGGCTTTATTGCGCTCTTGGAGTCTTTGTTCCTGCTCGTGTAAGTGTGCGTTTGGGCTGGCCACACTGCAATTTGTGGTCTTGAAGCAGTCGGCACTATGACGGATTGGGACTGAAGTAGACCACTATAGGAGCTGCGAGCCAGCAAGAAAAAAAAAACAAACGATCTGCTCCTGACTCCTTGTGTGGATTTGCTAATAACAGAACGACCCCGGCAGCAAGGAAACAGTTAGCTGTTTCTGGAAGTCATTTGAAACCGTCTAGAACAACCGCGAAAATGCTGCAGAATGGAAATGTTTCTCCCCATCGGGGTAGGGATTCGGTGGGCTTCATTATAAATATTCATGTACCACCACCCCCTGTCTGTGTGTAGGGCGTCATTTGTAGGCACACAAAGAACTCGCCCACCCACCTGACGCACTCACATAGTGAGCATGACTTATTATTCTTGGGGAGTGGGCTGTTGGAAGTAGTTCATGTTCTATGTTGCACGGGAAAATGGTATAACGTTTCCCGAATATCTAACAAGCAGCCACCCGAACCCAAACACACCCGCCCGCCCGCCCGTCCGCCCGTGTCCATTGTCAAATAGTAATGCTACTGATTTCAATCATTATAATTACTATGCAAATATTGTAACATGTAAGCAAAAGGTGTCGCGACGCCACGTGGAACGGGAGTGGCAGGAGTATCGTTCACCATTCTGTCGGCCCAGGTTTGGGGGGGGGGAATTAGTTTTGAAGGGAAATCTCCCGGGCTGGAGAAATTTAGTAGAACTTTCATAATTAACCAATTTTCTTCTACGCGTTGTGTGGTGGCGCTGTAGTTTTTCATGCTCAAGGTGGGAAGCGAAAGCATTGTACTTATCACTTTGACGCTGTAAGCAATAAATTAAATTTCGCATGCTTGCTTACGCTTCAGAAATAGGAATCCTGGGGATGAAATTAGAACTGTTTTCCTGTGAGCGAGAAGTTCGATATTGCTTGTTAAGGAAAAAATATGTTCTAAGAAATTAACAATAATTTTGTTGTGGATATTTGTCGTAGCTCAATTTTGGAGAAATAATGAGCACATCATTAATCACATAAATTATCTTGGAATAAAAAAGTTGCTTGCCAAAAAAACCTTCATTCTCGATATATTCACTATTTAGGTCTAAATGAGTATTTGTCTAAACGATTATTCAATTATTATTTTTTCAGATTTTTACACATTTTTACAACTTCTGTAAAATAAATATGGCTTAGTTCTATGTTACTTATTTGCCAAGCGTTCTTTTACGTGTATGTCAATGATGCCAATTGTTGTTCTTTGTTTAATTGAATTTGGATTTGCTGTTAATTAAAATACAATTGAATGTAACACTTCAGAAGAGTAAAAAGCATTAAATCGTGAAGAAATTTCCTAATACGTTGAAAGTTAAATCAACAGAATTTAGGTAAATTATTTTTAATATCTTTAAAATTTTCTCATTTTTCAAATAATAAAATTAAACAAAATGTGACCCGATAAACTTAATTCAGAAAAAATCATATACAGCAGCATAATTTGATGAGTCGAAATTAGGTAATTTTTGAACGGTTACATTTTATCATTTTATTTGGTTTTTGTTTCATTTTCTTTAGATAAATAAAGTGCTTCATTTGTGGAGTTTAGTGATAAAATAGTCACGAATTTTCAAAACAGAACAAACCGATCGATATTCTACTGGTGATGTATAAAATTGCAGTTTATTCTTGAATTATACTTTAATTTAATACTGTTTGAACCGTCTCAAAACGCATTTTAATTAAATGTCTGTGTTTCATTGCATCTGCTAAAAATTCAACATTTGAATCTAAAAAGTTTGCCAGTAAAGAATGTAACCAAAAGATCTGTTTTTTTGTAGGTTGTAATTGTATTTCGCCCCTTAAAAACGTTCTCCATTTTTTTTGTAAAGCATTACGGAAAATGTCAATTTTCCGAATATAAATGTCTGTATTCATTGATTTTTTTTGACTTTAATACAATTAATGAAACATGTCACCGGAGACAAAAGACCCAACTTATAGCAAGAAGCGAAAAGAATCCGGAAGCGTGAACGGAAGACACGACATTCCTGCTGGGTTTTAATGTCAAACGCTAATCAATACCCCGTGAAATGGGTGAGCAAAAGGGTGCGAGTTTGTTCGTTCACACATTCCATTCATTAAATTCTGCACCAGAATGCTTTTTTTGCTGCAAAAAAGTTTTATCAGTCGTACCGGAAGGAAAAAACAGTTTGTATTTCAAGACGTGCAAGGGATGTGCAAATTTTTTCTTTCTTTTTGTGTGTTGAAGTGAGAACCGTGCAACGGAAACAGATAACCAGATGCAGAAGCGCAAACCAAAGGCAACGGTCTGTCCGTTTCTTTTCCCCTGGCTACTTTTAAACAGGTGTCAATTTTGACTCCTTTCCGGACTTGGCAATTGTTTAGCGAGCGAATTGATATGCTTGATTTTGTTTTGTTTTTAGTTTATTTTGTTCTTCCTTCATTCCTTCCGGTCGACATGGTTTCCGTTTGCTGCTTTAGTTTCTCGATCCACAACCCTCGTTTGCGATTGTTTTGGAGGGGTTTCTCCGCTGGCAGAATTTCATATTCCGCTTCGTTTCGTATGTCAAGCCGAGAATGATTCGTTACGGAATCGAACTTGAAGGGGCCAACAAGACAAGATAGAATGGAATATTGAATTCCACCAAAAAGGGCCACAAATAATTGGCTCAAAGCACGCCAAGTTGACAGTTTTGGTTTAGATAAGCGTTTCAAACAAAAAAAAAATCAGAAATAAAACGAAACATGAAATCCATTCCGTGGTGTTACCCTATTGCTTCGCACAACCTTAAACCTTCTCCAAAATAGAGATTTTTTTGTTCATTCTCTCGCTCAAAAAAAGCCACCGAAGAACGGAAACGAAAAGTTAAAGAAGGAAACTAACCGACTGTACTAACTTAAACGCAAACATCCGAAAGTCATTCAGTGAGGGAAGAAAAAAAAACGTTAGGAAACAGAAAAAACCGACGGCAAAAGGTATCGTTAAGGCAATACAAATAAAGGAAAATAAAAAGGAACCGAAGAAAACAACTATCATTTTCGTCCTTCTGGTGCATTTGCTACCCAGCCCGTGACCGTACCGGGCGTAAAAGCGTTGAAACAATAGCCTTTAAAAAATATGCTCCACCAAAGGGTGGGGTTAGAACAATCTTGCAACTCACCTGCAAATGCCGGAAGTGAAGGTACACACCGCTTGTTTTTTCCCTTCCGCGGTGCGATTTTCCTCCAGTGGAAAACTCGTCCCACACTGTTTTGCTTCATTTGTTTGCTTTTCCCTTCTTGTCGGCACGGTGCTCGGCAAAAGTATAAACAGGCCAGTATGCCAGCGTGTTTTTTTTATAGACTCTTGGCTATTCTGTACGTTGTACGAAAGAGTCCGGTGAATGATATTTTCGTTTCCTGTATTTTACTCCTGGCGCACGGCAAACTTCTTCATGGCGCACGGGAAAACCCCACTGTTCCAAGGACGGCCGCTAACAAGTAGCGCACCCAATCGGTCCATTGTTTGAGCGGTTTTATTATATGGTCCTTGGATGCCGTGTCTCCCGCTTCATTTTCCCTTGATCTTTACTAGCGCCAGGATGGAGCAGGTAGTGGTTGCGTTCCCTACTCCCTGGCGCCGTTGAAAGCGAGTATCTTTAAGCTATTATCACTCTCGACACTCTCGGCGCCGGACGGCACATACACACGCCCACACCCACCGGGTCCTGTGCAAATATTGATTCATAAAATTATGTTTGAGTTTGCGTTTCAGATTTCCCGAACCCGCGCGAACCCACACTCGTTGGCCGGCCATGGCGAGACGAGACCGTGGCCGGTCGCGCACAACTTCAAGGCTTGACCGGCCCGACACACGATAACGCGAGATGTCCGTCTGGCTGGCAAGCAACTGGTTGATGGCAGGTATTCCCCTCTGTGTGTGAGTGTGTTTTTTTGTTCTCCTTCCCATTTTCCCATTTTCCATACACGGAACACACGGAACACCAAACCAATTCGCTTTCCATTCTGTGTGGAGTCTCGGCAAAAAAGCAATGTGAACGACGCACGTGATGTGTGAAATTGTGTCACCGGCCAATGATGCACCCGCAAGGCTTTGACGTGACGTGCGGAGATGACATAAAATGTCGTTTGGGGTGGGGGAGAGGTGGTTCGCTGTTGAGTTTGGGAAAACAAAATGTAATAAGCTCTAATAATGCCATTGGGTCACGTACCACTTAGTGGAAGCTTCGGTTTTTAATACCTTTTATAGACAGGTGGGTTGGGTGGGGTGGTGAATTAAAGGTTCCATGCATAAAGCATGTGTTATTGAAAATAACCTAATTTATTTTTTAAAATTGCAATCAATTTTTGCACTGTAAAGCAATTTTTAATTTAGCTAGAAGAAAAACAAAATCTTATGAAAATGCTTGAAACATGATTCAAAAATAAATGATAAATTTGAAAAGGAAGAATGACGAATTTCATACTTTACAGTAAAATAATGAATTTAAATATATGATCGGATCTCATTAATCCGCGAAGAAATGTATTTTCTTCAATCTTTTCAAATGTAAAAATCAAACAAAAGGTAGGCATTCTAACTGATAAAACAAAAACAAAGATAAAAATGCAGAATTATAAATAACCTTAAGAGAAAACAATCGCAATGACGAGATAAACGCTAACAAGAAATGAAACTAGGCATGGTTCTGTCAAAGTTTAATAAAAAACTAATGAAAACATTTCTTTTAGCAGACAAACTTTTAAAAAACGAAATATGAAAAAAGGTATAAACGAAGATGAACAAAAAGACAAATCAAATTACACATATAATGCAGCGAAATAAACTGTCGTTTGTTTTTTTTATTCCCTTATTGCTATATTTTTTTGTTTCTGTCTTACTTAACTTCTTAAGTTTAGTATTTTTGTTTCTTTATTTATCTATTTCATCGTTTTGTCATTTCTTTATTTTCTTACTTGTTTCAAAATGAATATTTTCTGTTTTTTCTGTATTTCTCTTTGTTTCTTCCTTTGCTATATTTTTATACTTCTGTGTGTTGTTTCCTTAAGTGTGTATTCCTTTTTTTTTGGTTTCTACATTTCTCTATCATCTTTTTATTTCGTCACTCTTTTGTACATGGATATCTTTCTGATTATTATGTTTTGTTTGTTTGTTTCTTTCTCTTGCTTCATCTTTCTTAAATTTCTGCTGTATTCACGTATGGATTTTTTCAGAATCTATATTTCTTTTGTTGTTTATTTTTTTTTTCATTTCTTTATATATTTTTATTAATGCGTTCAAGTTATTTCGTTTGGTTTCAACTAAATAATTTTGTTTCCATTCTCCAACGATACTTTCGTTCGATTACTGAAGCCCTGGAACATATTAAATTACTTTATACTACGGATTGTCGAATGAAGTGATAGTCAGACAAAGCGTTGGCTGTAAAAGCTGAAAAAAGGACTTCTTTTAGCAAAAAAAAAAAAAACAAAACAAAACAAAACAGAAAACAAGCTCATTACCCAAACAGCCAGCTTTCCAGCCAGCTGGTTAAACAAAACAAAGGCTCATAACTGCGTGCCGAGCAGAAAACAACAATCACGAACTCATAACTGACCTACTGTGTGCGAACCTTCATTAGGACACGGACACGGTTTGTTACGCCCAGGCAAATGATAAACAATAACACAAAAGGCAAGCAACATCGGCTAATGACCGCTTACGCGCGGGAGAAGCTGCCCGTTGAGCTGTTACCATTTACACCTTCCATCCACACCCTTGCCACCAACCCTTGCCATTCTTCACTTAAAAAAAGGGTGGAGCATTTTATTACACTCTGACCCGTATTTTAAAACCTAACGATTCATCCCATCCCGACTCATTAATGTGTGTGTGATTCTGTGTCTACAGCAGGTTGCGAATATTTGCACACGCTCACGTGCACCGGAAACCGAACACGTGAAACGGTAACACCGGGGAGGAAAAATGCGCTGTTTTTAATGATACACCTGGTTCGGTGTACACGGCGCTCCTTGTGCGCGGGTTCCGGAAATCGACCGAGCGAAAAGATTTGCTGTGCATATCCTTGCACAATTTTTCTCGTATTCTGCCCCGCTGCTGGATGTATGGTTGTTACCGCTCTGTTGTAAAGGGATGCCCCAAAAGGGCACAAATGAATGGGGTGGGGCGGTGGGTTTTTGTGCGCCCTGTCCTACACGCTATTGCAACACACGGTATTGCACATTTCTCGGTCAGCAGTTTTCATTATAATTTATTATACGCTCGCTGAAGAAATTCGCTTCAGTTGGCTCCAAACTGGGTGTACGCTTATCTTTGCCGGTAGTTGTTTCTGCGCCTGAACTCACGCTACGCCGGGAACGCCGAGGATCACCAATTGGTAGCGTGGAAACTCTGGAACAATCGCACGGGATGCCATGGCATTCACATATGCTTATATGCTCGATGCGTGTATGTTTCCGGCGTTTACGGTTTTATGATTCGGGCTCTTTTTTTTTTGCTCATTTTTGTTGCCTTCTTTCACCCGTGCATGCAACGAGCTGCGATTCGTATTTTGCAAACTGTAGCAAAAATCGACGACCGAATGGCGTGGCCATCTCTTCCACGGCACCTCGCTACGATACATTGTGTGTTGCTGAAGTGTACACATATTTACGCTCCAGTGATGTTTTTGGCGTTGTAGGGGTGTGGGCGAGCGAAGTGCAATCGTAATTGAACTCCACGAATACGGATGCTGTGTGTGCTCTGATGAGTTTTCGGTAGAGCGCAACTAAATTAAAATGCGTGCTTGCGTAAAATAAAGAAATTAATCATCAATTCTTGATGGTGGTTTAAACATCTCACGCGTTGTCATTGGGATAATTGCATAGAAATTTGAAATACTTTACTATTCTGCTTAGATGGCTGCAATAAATATAAGGAATGCAACAAAAATACAATTATTGTATTGCAACTACACACAGAAACTCAAATATGGATTAATTTATTCATTTGCTGTCGAAAATATCTTCAAATCAAAATAATCCCCTGGTACACTTTTGCATGAAGAGTTTTTTTTTGAGACAGTAATCTAGAAATACAGAACTAACAACATTATGTCAAAGAATAACAGAATTCAATTAAATTCAACACATTGAAGATGAATACCAGAGTTTATTTTGAATATGCTTCGAATATACCGAGTCCTTAATAGATATAACACAGAGCAAAGTCTGTGGTGGGATCAATTTGACATCGGATATTATGAGCTCTCTCTTCAGACTATAATCAATATTATGTATTTATGATCAATTAATGATACTACTACTCCATTTTATTCATGGATCTACATGAGTTTTTACATCTTGGACATACTATATCATCCCTTCATAGTTGATTCTAACAGCTATAGGTTGATGATTTATTTGGCTAAACCTAAACAAAATAATTTAATGTTTAAAGAAGAATGTTTTAAATTTTAAAGCCAATATTTAAATTTACATTTTAAATACCAAGTATTTAATATTTCTCAATATTCAATTGACTAAAAACCACCAAATCTTATCAGTTATCAAGCGTTGTTAATATAATCAGCCTTATCATTTATGCAAACAATTTGCAAGCTTCACACGAACATTTGGCAAGGCAATATTGGAAAATCCCAATAAATCCACACAAAACAGCTTAATGTGCAGCTCCAAAAGATCTCCTGGGAAACGGATCATTTTTTTCTCTCTATTCAATCCTTTTCACACACAGAAGCAAAAGGAAAAAAACGGAAGAAAATGGTAACATAAAATCCAGTTCGGTTTCGCATTATTGCTGACGAAAGCGTGCGGAAAGAGCTCCTTCTTTTGGATCCCACCAATCGCACACGTGCGATTGAGTGAGATTTTGCTTCTTGAAGGCCATACCATACCATAAGACCCAGCTGTACGACTTTTGAATAGTGAACAGTACGCCTAAATATCGCTAAGCTAAGCAGAACTGGTAAGACTACCACCGGGGAGGTTGTTTTTTTGCGCCATATTCCTAGAAGCATTCTCCCGAAGACACCGTAAAAAAGGACCATGTACAAAATGGTGGAAGATGTTTCACGTTTTCTCATCACTTTTTTTTCGTTTTCTTCCACTCGGCCAAGGCAAACTATGGCCAGAAAATGTATCAAAAATTATTTTATTGAATTTCTTGTGCCACGCCATCGAAAGGACGGCGTGGATATAGATAGTGGAGGCACACAGTTTCGAAAGATCTGTCCTGTATTTATCATTTCCTTCCTGCGTACCGTTCTGCCGGCGGAAGCAGAAATTGGGTCGAAATGGATTATGGAAAACAGGGCCAGGATGCTATTATGAATATAGATTTAATAGAGGCCGTCGCAAAGGATGCCATGTGTGTGGTATTTTGCTTCCAAAAAGGAAAAATAAAGGAATTCCACCTCCCATACACACGCACACATACACACACACACATCCACACTGGGTAGAAATTGATCCCTTTTTCCGGTGGACAATCGAATATTGGACGGTGAAGGAACGGTCCGACGGATGTGCGGATTGCTGAAATGCTTCCCATCCAACCAGATCCAACCGGCCAGTGGTGAAGCATGAAATTCTCGTCCTGGCTGGGACGACGGGTGATGTTTCGGGTTTTTTAATATGCCGTCTCATGCTTCCGGTCCATAAAAACGAAATAAAAATGCATCGAACGGACGTGCGCCGGTGGTGGGTGAGATTTTTCACATCATCGAAAAGGTCCATTCGAACGCCTTTGCATAACCGGATCGGATAGGAACGGTCTCTGCACGGTCAGCAGTGTAACGTACGTAGCTAATAGTGTCCAGAAAATGGGGGTGTGTGAGAGCTTCCAGACTGCTTCTCAACGCTGGAGTGACTTTCATATTTAGATGGCTATGGCCGTCGACCGTACGCCCTTGGTGTCTCACACTTGATTTTTATTTTCCACTCCAGAAACACCACTTTTGATGTCGTTCAGCACTCGTTTGGTTTTTTGCTTCTTTGTCCACCCAAGCGGTCCTCCTCCCAGCTGGGTGGAAAATGGAAAACGGAGTAAATGATCCGAGAAAGCCGTCGAGTTGTGTTTTTCCTCTATCGCACCAGTTTATCCGACCCGAGAGACCTCAGCTCGGCTGGTAGGAGTTTTTTCGGGGTTGGGTGAAAGAAAAACAATAAATATTCAAATTTGCACCATCAATCCATTTCTGGGTACAGCCCGTTCCTGTACCATCCTGTTCCGTCCGGATGCTGCCCTTAAAATGGTGCAATGCTTGGCGAGATGACACATCCAATTTTTTCATCTTTGCTGGGAAATGTGTAGGACACAACAAAAGGCGATGTTAGCACAATGTTAGGTTAATACCCGGCTTCCTCGGATCGGTATTGGTGCGGACAGGGATGATTTAGCAGGCAAGATCCCTGAATATCCCAACAAACAAAAAAATCCCCAAAGCTGTCAATCAGATTTGCGTACAGTTTTGTTGCCAAGTAGCCAGAAGGTCCTTTCCATGCAGCTTCTCAGGCATGCTAGGCAGGGACAATTTAAAGTCAGTTTGGCTGCTTTCCGAAGCATGGGCAAAGTGGAAGCTGGTATGTGGAGCTGGAAATGATAAAAAGGCCAAATGGCATACCGGTATAACCCGTTCCTTCCGGATGACATCATTTAGAAGCCGTGTACGCCCGGCACGGAAACTCATCCAGGTGGGTCAGAAGGTTAGGACTGGTCGCCGTCGTCCAGCGTTTCGGGAAAGGTCAATCGATGTGCTGTCTGTGTCCAGTTTCCTGCAGCTCGGGATTGATTTCATTAAATTTTGCTTCTCCGTTTCGAAACGGAGGTGTGTTCAAAATTTAAGGTTGATTGGTTTGATTAGGACGGCTGCGGAGCTCGGAGAAATTGGGACCGTTCGAACGAATCGACGTTTAAACGTTGGTGGTGTTATTATTGGGAGTTTTAGAAGGGAAACAACTTCGATTAGGAACGTTTCGTTGATGGTGAAATGGAAATTTAAATCTAACACTTGCGTGTTCATGTGGGTCTAGTGTTAAGTTTTGTGCTTCGATTATTGCGATCATGGGAACAAAAAAAACGGTCTCTATTGATGGGTTTCCCACTGACACAAAAGTGAATGATTTACATAACTATAGTTTATTATTGTGTTTTTTTTTATTATAAACTCTCATCCCATTCACCACCCACCCACCTATCAATTCTACTCGGTTGAATTGAATTTACCATGACAATAGTCGCAGGTAGCAGGCCAGCATCCAGCTGGTAGACATTTCCCTTTTCTCCAACTTCAAAACAACAAATAGCCGATCAATAGGGCGAGAAAATACCCATCATTTTATGTCTGTTTTTCGACCACATCTCAGGCAATGGGAAGATAGTCTTTACCTACCTACGAGTGGTGGTTATTCTTTTCCTTCACGGCTCTTGTTTTGATTAGATCAATTTGAATATTGAAGAGGTATTATAAGGTAAACATATTCACACCCATTGCCGCTGCGACTCGTTCGTGTGGTGGCAGCAACTGCAACTGCAAGATGCAAAGCGGACATACATATATATATATTTGTATATTGGTACGGTACGCAGAGCACACACGAGTACAGTGTTGGAAAGATAAACAACTGCTATGAGGAAAATAAAATACACACCAGGCCTGCCCAGGCGTCAGTGCGCGTGGTGCTATGTCTATTCATTGCTCATCACATAACTTTCTCAGATCCTTCAGGTGGTCTCGCTCGTTTTTATGAACTGGCCAAAAGCTCTCTGGGGGCACAAGAATGTTTATTCAATTCGAGTATATAAAATACGTATGTATTTTCAGCTCATCCAACTTCCGGGGGCCCAACTGTTTTAGATCCCTTAGCTTCAGCTTGTTGTGTTGNACTGCTATGAGGAAAATAAAATACACACCATGCCTGCCCAGGCGTCAGTGCGCGTGGTGCTATGTCTATTCATTGCTCATCACATAACTTTCTCAGATCCTTCAGGTGGTCTCGCTCGTTTTTATGAACTGGCCAAAAGCTCTCTGGGGGCACAAGAATGTTTATTCAATTCGAGTATATAAAATACGTATGTATTTTCAGCTCATCCAACTTCCGGGGGCCCAACTGTTTTAGATCCCTTAGCTTCAGCTTGTTGTGTTGATTATGTGCGCGAGCGCTAGATGAAATTTATTCCCAAAAACGAAACAGAAAAAAGACTTCGTCACGTCCAGGTTGAGGTGAGCAAGTTCTTACCGGTAAAAGAACTTCCTTTATTTGCCACCAGGAAATGCAAAAGGAAGATTGGAGGTTTGGTACAATCGGAGCACACACACACACACACACACACACACACACAAACGTACAGAGAGAACACAAAGAGATGTTGTGCTGTGGCGCACAAGGTGTACACAAAAATTAGGTTCATAAAAATGCGAACACTTTCATGGCTGGGCGCGTTCGGGTGTATTTGCATAGCTCGATAGCTTCTTCCTTCACCGCACACACACACATTTAGGTGGAGTGGCTGTTGATTGTTTGCTGCCAAAATAACAGCCAAAACTCCTGCCATCAGCCTGCTGTCAGCTTCGCAACGGCACAAACTCAATAAATAGAAACCGGATCCCGGCAAGATTCGGGATAAAGGAAGTGCCACCATCGTCCTTGTGGCCCAAAGAAGAAGAGGAAAAAAAGAACTAAGAGGAAAAATAAATAGGTGAGCTTTCGGTTTGTTCAAATTCATCTCCAAGCGCCCGAGCTCGCCTTGTTTGGCAAAATGGTTCTTCTTACGGTAAAGTTCCTCAAGTCAAGTCGATTTGTCGATTTCGTCGGACCGCGGTTTTGCCACACAAATGCGTTTCCTCTTTGTTCTTTGTTCCAACCGCGGCTGTGTGTGTGTGTGCGTGTGCCAGTTTTTTCTTCTTTATATGATGCCCTTTGTTTGTCGTCCTCCGTTTGCCGAAGGATCACCAACAAAACTTGAGGGACATCATACAAAACGCATCCGCCAAGCGTCCAAGGAGAACGGACAGCTTTCGAGTGTACCACCGACTCAACGTGTGTTGTTGACGATTGCAAATAAAAGCAAATTCTGTTTGCTACGGCGCAAAACCGCCGCCGAATGCCGGTTTGAAGTGCCATCGAGTGGTTCTCGGCAACAGGGAAAACTGTTGTGGAAATTTCTGGCGCTGTTTTTTTTTTGTTTGGGGTTTTTGGCGCCATTAAGTGAATGGGGGAATATTGTTTTACTTTCCGGCGTACACTGTTGTCATGTTTGATCTGGAGTTTTTTTTTTCCCTCTGTTTGTTAAGGAAATGACATACCAGGGGACATTTTAGAATCTTGGCTTAAGAATGCCAAAACGAGGAAGCATAAAACATGAATTATGTGCTCTTGAAGTGCCACACTACTCACATTAAAGCACCCAGGCGCATAGTATTGCTTGCAAACGTAAAGTAATGTGAATTATTAGCTCCGNCCAAGCGCCCGAGCTCGCCTTGTTTGGCAAAATGGTTCTTCTTACGGTAAAGTTCCTCAAGTCAAGTCGATTTGTCGATTTCGTCGGACCGCGGTTTTGCCACACAAATGCGTTTCCTCTTTGTTCTTTGTTCCAACCGCGGCTGTGTGTGTGTGTGCGTGTGCCAGTTTTTTCTTCTTTATATGATGCCCTTTGTTTGTCGTCCTCCGTTTGCCGAAGGATCACCAACAAAACTTGAGGGACATCATACAAAACGCATCCGCCAAGCGTCCAAGGAGAACGGACAGCTTTCGAGTGTACCACCGACTCAACGTGTGTTGTTGACGATTGCAAATAAAAGCAAATTCTGTTTGCTACGGCGCAAAACCGCCGCCGAATGCCGGTTTGAAGTGCCATCGAGTGGTTCTCGGCAACAGGGAAAACTGTTGTGGAAATTTGCGGCGGTGTTTTTTTTTTTGTTTGGGTTTTTGGCGCCATTAAGTGAATGGGGGAATATTGTTTTACTTTCCGGCGTACACTGTTGTCATGTTTGATCTGGAGTTTTTTTTCCCCTCTGTTTGTTAAGGAAATGACATACCAGGGGACATTTTAGAATCTTGGCTTAAGAATGCCAAAACGAGGAAGCATAAAACATGAATTATGTGCTCTTGAAGTGCCACACTACTCACATTAAAGCACCCAGGCGCATAGTATTGCTTGCAAACGTAAAGTAATGTGAATTATTAGCTCCGGCTGCTAAGGAATAAGGAAGTAGAATGCTTTCTCCTTCCAAACGAGCTGGAGCATTCTTGTAACGCCACGATTCTATCATCCGCTCAGTAAACTTGAAGCCTCCTTCACGGCGTGTGTTTAAACACTTGTTCACGCACTGGGTCAAATGCTGTTGTCGTGTTGTTTGCTTTGGCTTCCATTCCATTTCCTAGCAGGGAAGGACATTTTATCGTTAGAAGTACATTAAGCAAGTCACAGGACGACAATGTTCGCAAGACGCTGCCCCGAGATGGTGGATTCTTTGTAATGTAGGAGCAGCACACAAAAGGCACACTTGCGAGCGTCAGCACACGCACGCATACATTGTGGGCCCACCAACATTCCCCCTCCGGGTTGACCCATTTAAGGCGCCCATCCAGTTGACATACCACGTTTCAAGCGTTTCCTTTAGAATCGAACGCTCAGAATTCTATTCTCCATCGGGCCGGGCTGAAATCGTGGGAAGCTGGGACACTGCCGACGGCAGCAGTTTCCATCGATCTTCCAGCGTTGGTGGCGCACTTTTCGCCTTTTCATCTCGCCATCACATCATCCTGACTGCCTGCCAGCATCATGAAAAGGCAATTACAGGGCATCTCATTCGCATAAACAAACGATAAACATTGCCCCGACCTGCGGTACCTTCCCAAAACTCCCACCATTTTATCAGGCCTTTTCGAGGCACACACGCGTGGTAAAGGACGACGAGGATGAAGAATGTGTGTAGAAGGTCTATCATCAACCACCGCATAATGGATCGCTGTGCATAAACATCACATATTTTCCAGCAAGGGCGAAGAATGATACCAATTAGGACAATTATTCAAAACACACTCGACAATGTAAATTAATATGCCATTAATTCCGCCTGCTAAAGGAATGGAAATATGCTGCCGGGCGTGTACGGGAGCGTTGTGTAGATTCTTCCATTCTTCCCGGGCAACCTGGGCAGATCGAAGTGGCCTCTTTGGATTAGCATTTTTGACGCTCAAGCGTCAGCGAATCGAACGCTTCCACGTCCTGGCAGATCCCCGGCAGTGTGTAGAAGGATTCTTCCATGGGTGCATCTAATTACGGACTGTATCGGACGTCCTTCTTCCGACATAACAGCGAATGCAAATTGACGAACTGGGTCATTGGTAAATTATTACCACAAGGACCTTTTCTGGTGCTCCAGTGCTCCACGCCATCCACGTTTGGCCCCGTTTTGCTGAATAATGCAGCAGCTTGCAGAATTTATGTCCAAGACTACGCGGAAGGTCAAGTGTTGCCGGATCAGAGACCGCCGGAGGTTGTAAATTTCCACGTGGACGGATGTTTTGCGAAGCACACACGCGACTGTCGCGAGACTGACGGCGTGTAGTTTACCAAGGACAAGAGACTGGGAGGCTGGCAAAAGCGTGTCGTTTAGATTTGCATTCCCGCTGACAAAGGACCCGAGCAAGATGAACCTTGCACCATCACAGGATGGTGATGCAGTGACAGCGTCAGGAGAATGTTTGTAAACGTATCGCGCCAGGAGATTCCAAGGATATTCTCCAAGAAGCCACACACACACACGCACGCATGCAGAATGTGAGCATAAACTGCGTTCGGATGAAGATGGTAATTATAGGTGAATATTTCCGACCGCTTTGACAAGGCCCCCTGGAACCGTGAAGAATGCGAAATTGGCCGTAGCGTAGGTCTCTCCGCGGGATAGATGGGTACCTGTACCTTGTGTTTGGGGTCCTTTATTTTGGGTTCGTTAACACTCGGTTGGAGGTACCCGGGAAGGAGGCGTTGGAAGGATTAAACAGTCGGTGGGATACGTTCATATTCTATATCTGCAAATACTGCAGAACTTTAATATCACACCAAGATGCACGGGCCAAGGTTCGGCCGTTTCGGTCTCAGTGTGACGTATTGAAGAGTGGGCGTTGAGGTGTACTTTGTGAAATGCGATTAGTTTTGGGGAAGATTTAGAAGTGTGCCTGCAGTCGGTAAAATTCTGTACTCTGGCTTTGTTTGCATGGCACTCGACTGGATGCGTCACAACCTGTCACGCTACGTCTGTCAAATGTTGGAAAAAGTATCGGGATTTTGTGAATCGGGTCGCTGTGGGATCGGGTTGACCTTCAAACCATTAAATATATTAGAATAAATGCAGCTGCTGTAGCTGGTTGGAACAGAACCTGTTTGATATGTCTGGAAAACGTTTAAAGTAACTCTTATTAACGAGGTATCCCTAAATTCACTGGTAGTTTATCCATCTTTGGATGATTTTTATCATCTTTGGAAATGACATAATATGGGTTGAAATTTCCTCAAATTCTTATTTATTAGCGGTTTATTGAGTTTGATTTTTTAAATTTGAATTGGAAAAAAGTAATTCATTATATAAATAAATAATGAAATAATTAACACTTTGTTTCATCTAAATCAACGCATAGTCGTAGCCTTTTGAATAATCCGGTTAATCAGGTCCCGGATAATCGACGATCTGATGTATTGAACATTGTTAACTTATTTATTTTCAAGTCCAAAATTTTTAAAATTTTGAATTTAAATTTTTTTAATTTAAACTGTGGCATTAAATTACAGAAGCAGTATGTAAAGGTGTTGAAGAAGGAATAAATTATGAGCTGGCGAATGCATACTACATCACGTACTGAGCACAAATTTAACCATAAGAAAATAAAATCACCGCCTGCGCTACACTTTCCAGAAAAGGAAACACAGATGAGCAAATATTGTTTCAGCATCCTTAACATGTTCGGTGCACCCTTCAAAAGCCACCGACGCTCATAATCCACCGCTTCCTTTGCTTGGTGAAGTTATGAAGCATGAAAACTGTTTTCTCGACAGGGGGAAAAAAACCCTCTTAGAATGCACCCATGGTTGCAGCTTTTTTTCCTCAATGGCCAATGGTCCTGGATCGCTGGGTAAGAAACTGACATAAAACAATAAAAGCGCTAAACTCTATTAACAAATCAAACACCACCCGTCCGGATGTTGGTTTTTGGCCGTTCGGGCAGCAAAATTCTTCAGGGAACAAAACTCTCACCAGCTTCCCGGGCGAATGGAACGAATGCTGACGAACGAGCAACGAAAACCTTTTTAGTCCTGGCGCATCCAGTTACACTGGCGCAGTGCATGTTTTGTCTGCAACATTTCGGGTGCAGTTCGATCGAATGCTGCGCCCTTCGCAAAGCAGGAAATCAAGTGGAACGAAAAAAATCATTTGCTTCCGTTCCGGCTAATTAGTGCCCGGGATCGGGCTTCGGTCCCACCGGTCCCGGTGGTGGTGATGTGCCAGCTGGCTTTTCGCGTGCGTTGTGAGAACCCCAGGACCCCGAAAGAAGAGATTATTTCATTTTCAGCTGGTTCAGCGGACCCTGGTTGTCGTGTTTTTTATTATTACTCTTGCGCTTTGCATCTTTTGCTGTTCGAGTCGATTCGCTTCGTTTTTCGAGCGTGTGATGTGCGTGAAAAATTGCTTATATTTGTTTGTGCATCCAGTAGACTTTTTTTTGGCGTTCGTGCTTCGGCCCGGGGATTGAAGTGAAAATGTAAAACAGGACACGGTCCTAATCACGACACCGACCAGAGCGAACTGTTCGGACCAAAAAGGACTATTTTATCGCTCCGTTTTCTACGTATTCTCCATTCCGATTCCCTGGGTTTGGAAGAACTTTTTTTTTCTTTAAACCTTCCAGTCGCTTATACAAGGGCGTTATCCTGTTGACAGAGGATCAGTTTGGGAAGGTGGAATGTAAGAGACCAATAGGGGCACCCTATTCGGGTGGTCTCCGGGTTAAAAATGCACCCGAGTCCGCACAGAAGTTACAGGACATGCCGCCTTGTACGTTGTACCTATTCCATCCCTTCCATATTCATTGTCATGCACCTCGGGAGGTCAAGCCAAACGGGAATGGTGGTTCGTTTTATGATTTAAAAATTCTCTTACGATGGCCGCACACACACGAGCTGTGAGCTTTCTTCTCATTTGCAGCGCAGCCGATGTGAAGGACGTGTCAAATCGTTAACAAGATACACCGCATTCGTTACGCATTATGGAGATGGCCTACGATGGGGCGATGAGCACTGGAAACTGGGATTTCGTGGAAGAACAACCACGTAGTCGGGTTGTCGTGTGGGTAAGCATGATTGGTGTCGTGTGTGTTTTGCCTCTTTTTTCCGATTGTGAGCGATGAGTCTTCAGGGAGGTAAAAATCCAGTTTTTGTCTTGTTGGAGATAGTCGCCATTGAATTTCTCCAAAAATTCTTGGATTGACAGATATTCCATGAGAACGTAATATAAGAAACTTTTACAGCAGTATAGCATTTTCAATGAATATTTCTTACGGACAAGTAATTACTACTGCTCAGGCTTAAAAAGACAAACATTAGCAGACAAACAACGAAGCATGTGCAACTCACCCATCACACCCCCCAGCATAATTGCTCCGTTACGTGCGACTTCCTTTCTTCTCATGCCACGCTTCACCACACAGCAAGCTACAAAATGACGCATTCTGGGTTGCAGTTTAGCACCACCCCACAGAAGAAGCTTCACGAATCCTTCCACCCAAAGGATGCAAAGGAAAAGTTGTTTCTTCCTTGCCCGGGCAAACTTTGTTGCCACAGCTTTCGCAACGGTTAGACGGCCGTGGAAGATTGGAAGAGTACGCTGTCAGTTAGGTGTCGCCTTTAGGTGCATTTTGCTGCAGTTTCCTAAACCCGCACTGATGCACGATCCTTCTGTCGCTGTTGGGGAAGAAGATAAAAAGGAAAAAGTCTCCAATAAATTCCTCTACATGTTTCGCTTGGCAGGCAGCTGGTACGCTTGATACTAGGTGCAGCACATTTGGTGCAGTATCGTTTTGGCTGGAACCGTCTTCCACCGTCGACATCGACATTTCGGTTTCATTTAGTCAGCTAAGTGCGGTATCTGTGGCACGTGAGTGTGGCGATGTTGGAGAGCACACTCCAGTTGTCGAAGGCTCGTCCAATTTTTCCAACCTCTCAGCCGCCACAAACTTCCTGCCCGTGACTTCGCTTTATTGCAGCATGCACATGCGATGGTAACATGTGTACACTTCAAGCAGAAGTTCAGTCAACCGATCAGCAGAGCAAACAGTTTCGGAAGCGTCCCTTTCCCAAGTGCAGGAAAGGCGTTTTCCACATATCTTACCGGGCTACCGGAGGGCGTTTTGTGCCTTAAAACAACATGCGGCAGTATGTCTTCGCCGGGCACATGTGTGTCCTTCGAACCGGACACCGACGAAATTGCTACTGACCGTTGCTTTATTGGGACGGAACCTCAAAAAGCGGGACACACTTCATGAAAATAAAATTGAAAAACCTTTTGCCGAAAGGAAGCCGAAGAAGCAAAGGACTTCATGCAGCATGGGTTGGATAATAAATTGGTTCGACTTCTTGAAGATGTCGGCGGATGCGTCCGGAGACATTTAGTGTTTCTCGCCCAAACGGCTGCAGTTTCTTGCGGCGGGATGTTGGATGACTGCGGTGTGATGTCCTGTTTTGCAATTGTTTTCTCTCTCTCCCTCTTTCTCCTTTTGGGTTTTGAGGTCCTCGGCAAAGTATGGACAAGCTTAAAAGAGATAAAGTTCCTGCAAAACACAAGTATATATATATATATATATATATACAAACGCGCAACCTGCGCGTTATTTAATCTAGTTTTATGATCCCGATGTGTGTCTTGCAGGGGTCAGGGAAGTTTTATTGCAGCGCATTTGTTTGGTTTTGTTTTTGGGAGTCACCGTGCCAGTGACAGGTTGTTTGCGGCAGGTGTCAATATCTTTTCAGCAAAGGCGGCCCTGTCTGGCGTCAAAACAGGCTTTAGAAATTAATTGAGTTTTGGAGCTCAGGTCAGCCGAAGTTTGGCTGGAGCGTACTGGCAACTTTCATTATGAGTTTGAAATGTTTCGCTTGGCCCAAAACGGTTCGCGTTGGCGGGAAGGTCATAAAATGTACCAAAGTTTTTCGATTTCTTGTGCGAGATGGTGCGGGTATTCTAATAAAATTTGTGATTAAAAGAAGAAAAACGCACGCAGCTTGTTGGATCGTGTTTTTTTTTACATTTCCATCTTGAAATTCACTCACCGGACGGTACTGACTGTGTATCATGTGCCACCGATGGATCCTGGTTGTTGGTCGACACACCTTTTCGCTGTCGTAAGACAAAATGCCCGCCTTGGACAACATTTAAATGTTTGCCTAAGGACGGATGGGACGTGCGAGCGTCGTGGAAAGGAATTTAGCCTTGCGGAGACATTCTTGAGTCATTGGATTTATTTCCATCCAGTCTTCGTTGCCCGCTTGCTCTCGCTCGGGCTTCCCAGCGATGAAATGCGCGAAATCCAATCTGAATCCTTGGAAGTCTCAACCTAGGCATAGAAGCGTTTGTTAGGTGGTGAATGCCATTCTTACGGCACGGGCAGAAGGTAGCTTTTGTGTGTGTTTTCGTGTTGGATTAGTTGGTTTGAGATGTTTTTTTTGCGCTTTTTTGTCGTTGTTTTACTACAAAATTTTCTTTGCCGCCACCCCTAAGGACGGGGCGCGAACGGTTCAGTTTGCAGTTTGGTTGTCGAGTGGGTACGGCCTTTTCGATGTTCTTGCTGCTCAAATGAATCGAACCGAATCCACCGAACTTGCCACCCCGCAGGCAGGTTGGTTAAACAAATTGGAATTAAATGAAAATCTACCAGGCTCGTGACGCGGATCGGAGACAATCACTTGAGACGGTCTAAAGAAGAGAGACATTTTATTGAAAGTGAAGATGATGAGAATGGCTTTCGAGACTATCGTTCTGGTTGGCATAAACAGTCGCGAAGAGTTTGTGAATGATGGTTTGATCATTTTGCTGTTGTTTTTTTTAAATCATATCAATGGAGAACAATCTCTGGAAGTTTATTCTTCGCTTCATTTTGTACTTCACGTCATCTAATGTTGTATAACTAAAAATTTGTTTGCATATCTTTCTTTCAACAAATATTTTGAGTTTTTCTTTCGAGTTCAGGGATTTTCTCATAAATTGATGATTAAGTAAATCTTTATGATGCCGAAATTTTTACCATATTTCTACGTCCTTACAGAACTCTAAACCTCGCCAATGGTTTGGCATCATATCACGTTCGCCAAAAACGTCTTAGATGGTTCGGTTTCAGTTTCGGCAAAAGCTGAAAAGCTAGTTTTTGCCCAAAAGTCTTCCCTACCCAACCCATCGTTGTGCCAGGTCGTCCATTATCCTCCAAGATAAGACACCAGCATCGTTGCTTCTCCGAAAAAGCAAAAAAAAAAAAACAAAACTCCGTCTCCGCAGGACACAACCGTGTCCCACAAAACCTGTTCGATTCCGGGAACAATGTTGGCTGCATGTACCGCTTCGGTCGTGCTACCGTAATAAAATTTAATAACTTCATTCCATCCAACCGAAAGGCAAACGTCAAAAGGATCTGGGCCCCTTCCCGATCGCGCCGATGGTGAGCGAGCAATGTTCCGTTTTTGGGAAATCTCGACGCGATCGGTACGCCGGTGCCCGCTGCCGAGGTAGCCATGAGATGCGAAGCATCCGCAAACGTACAAAGATGAAATTCTTGTCACAAGTGTAATAAATTACGGTGGAAGGTGGAACCGAGGTTGAGATGGACATTTCTAGAGTGGAATCACTCACTCGGCTTCTTCGTGCCGGTGCCTGCCAGCCGTTGTTTGCTTGATGTATCTATCCCGTCGGCAATCCCCTGGGCGGAGTCGGAAGCGATTGCAGCTGAAATGCGGAGCAATCTACGAATTCCTTTATTCTACTCCACGGTAGCGAACCGGGTTACATGGCAAGGTGGCAAAAACAAAACCCAAAACAAAAACCAAGCAAGTCGAAAGGGTTTTCGCAGCGAGCGCAATCGAAGCCAAACCGACAGGCGGACCGAGATGAGACATAAATATTTCCTACATGACATTTTCGGCGAGGTAAAGTGATAAAATCATTGAAGGAAAATATTCAAAGACACGAATGGTCGTCGTGACCGGTGCCGTCGCCTTTTTGCGTCTTCCAACTTGCGGTACGTTTGTTTCTGTGACCATGGCAACGGTTTGGACAGAGCAGAGTTGATGTTGGAGTTGAGGCGGCAACCGTTCTCGCCATCGTCATGGCCATCATCGTGCCTGACGTTGATACGCGCACCGGGACCGGGAGAAATATGATATTCAAAGCAAGTATCACTTCGGACAGCAATGTGTGTATGTGTGGGTAATTTTTGTGTCCGCGACCGGTGTTGCGACATGTTACACGTCCGATTTCGAACCCTGAAGGACAGAAGGGACAGACAGAAATGAAATAGAGTTTCTTTATGTTATTGCAAAACCCGGTAGAGCTTCGGTGTCCCTGGCCCTGGGTTAGGAGATCCTAGCGATAGGGACGTGGACGCGATAGAGATTTGTTGGTGTAAGAATCGGCGAGTTCTTGCGGCTTTGAAGGTACGGAGAAGGTGTGCGACAAAACTGATCAGACGTTGAAGTAGATCACCGGGAGAGAAAGAAAAAGCACAAGAACTTCTGCACGAATTGTCTCCGTGGAACGTTACGTGTGTGCCAGCGTTCAAGAAGAGTTTTTAAAATCTTGACGCGGGACGAGCAAAGGAAATAATAGAGAATGTGTAATAAAAAAGACTGTTGCAGATTGAATCAAATATGACAGCGCGAGCTGAAACATGTATGCACTTTCAGCGACACCAGTTGTCTAGTGGATGGAACAATACCGTAGATCACGAGAAAATCTTGGTGGTGAATCCCATCACAGGGATACGGACATTCTGACAAATTTTTATTACCCAACCCGCCAGAGATAGCTGCGCTGAAGAGTTCGTGCTGGATGACTGCTTCACCACTATCGGAAGCGCGTCACGGACAGGTCGGAATGAATGGAAACAGCCTCCGAAATGGCTATTCCTGGGAACTCATCTATACGTGGAATTCGTTCGTGATAAAGCATTGTATTAAAGCACGTCGGCGTAATAAAATGTCGCGTGTTTAAAGCGTGCTTTGGATTTACATTCGATGTCGTAAAAGCCGGCCGCTCAAATGCCCCGCATCCCGGGATAACTCATCCCAATCTCCGAATGGTTTTGTTTTTTTTTTTGCTATTTATAAATCAATCCTCATCGCGCCATCGGACCGTGACCTTTATCGGTGGCAGATATTAAAATTCAACGCCCGTTTTTTCTCGTCCTCCCTCCACGGGATCTCACGACGGCGATGTCTTGCCGTTTCACGTTCATTGGCCCAGGAGTTACCCAGAGGCCCGGGGAGAAACCTTCAAGTTCACCTGACCGATGATACCGGAGCGATATTCCAACCCGGTTCGATCAGATAAATCAGCGCTCATAAATCTGCTAGACCTAGGCGATATATTAAGGCAACCATATCCCGGGGCTTTCGCTTGGTACAGTGGGATGCACGCTTGGTGGACCTTTTGGTGCCGAAAGGGGTTTTTTTCCTCTCCCGGGTAAACGAGAGTGCTCAGACGACGTGTTCCCATCTACCCCCGGTTTCGGTTTTCTAGTCCAGTTGCGCTAGACCAGTGCCCGAGTGCAGCTGCAGGGCGCTCTGTCGGCGCATGACGTGACAGTAATTTTTAACACCTTATTAAGTTGCTGCACCTCTTTCATGGTGGGCGCCCTATGTATCGAAGGCCATTCCGCCAGCCAGTGTACTATTTGTGCAAAGAAGGAGATGCGAAGAATCTGAAACAGGAAAAAAAAAGCTTCACCATTCGCTCCGATTGATCATTGGGATCGTTGCGCTCTGTTCGCAGAAACTCACGCTTTCGAGATTCGTGATTCGCATCTGTCCGGGCTCGGGTCCGGATGTGTTCCTAGGTTCCCGGTGTGGACAAACAAGCGGTCCGCACAATTCCACGCACCCATGTCATCCAATCCCGGGCGGGTCTTATCAGATTCACCATAACAAACCGATTCGAACCGCGATAGACATCTTTGGGTTGGTTCTGGAGCACCAGTTTGAAGGAAGAAAAAGGAAACCCCAACGGGTGTGTCTGTGTGTGTGTGTATTCGTCATAAAAGATATACGGCCCCGTGATGTAGATGTGTCCTGCACCAGTGTCGAGACACACACCGAGGTCACTGGTGAGATGATGGTGCAGCAGCAGCGCTGGATATGATCCGTTTGTAAGGATGCCGTTTTTTCCGGAGGAATGCGAGAAGCGATAAATATCTCACACCATGCCGTTGGGATCGGGTTAAGACGATGGTTTCGATTGCCCCCGAGGTGCCCGGGGTGACCTGAAGGTGGTATGGTAATAGTGTACGACAGGTGATTAGAAGGCAGCTGCCCAGTTAGTTGGTAGCCGGTGTTTGAATGGTTGAACAGTGGTTAGAAATTAATAAATGTACCATAAATTATCTCTGCCGCCTTTACAACATCGGTTCAATGGCCGATGAAGCGTATCTTATTGGTTGCATCGTTGGCGTTTGGATCAGCTCTAACGAGACTTGCGATGCGATGAAGCGTAACCGTCAAAAACTGCTTTGCCAGAGGTTGTTTCAGTTTTAAAATTCAGAATTCTAGCTCGAAGACATGAATGAAATCATTTTCGTATAATTTATTGCTTAAAAACACATCTTTTAATGAGATTCGTGCTTTAGACGACGTCACAACAAAAGACCTTGTAATGTGTGCTTCTGTTTAAAAAATTGAAAAAAAATGAAGTATGCTCAGTAAACGCTTCAAAATCTTCCCAAGAAGTCTCACTTTATAAACCACTGCTGAAGGGCAGAAGAACTCATATTAGTTGGCTTCCCAGAAAGTGCATCTCTTGAGGCACTTCTCTCGTATTTCGTCCCCCATTCGCACAAATCTTTGAAATTGGAATCAATTAGCTCATTCTGCTTCCCCGTTTGCACAACCCTAGTTAGACGACACCTCGGGGTGCCACTCACTTCCACCATATTCGTGTTAAATAACAATCAACCCAAACAAGGGTTGTGCCCGTGAGCAAACAATTTTTCCTGTGTTCGGTGCCCCACAACTCACGAGCGGAAGATGAAAAGAGCTTTAAAGAGATACAAAAAAAAAAACAAAACAAAAAATTGCAACATCATTACCTTTTGTGGAGCGATCGAGAGCATCCCAACATCCCCCTCACACGGGTAATGAGGATCGAGAAATTATGGCACCCTCTCTGCATACCCAGCACGAATATAAATCGAGTTCTTTGAGGAGAGGGTTTTCTTTCAACCCTTAACAAAACCCCGAGCTCGAGGTCGAATCTGGGCGAGTTCTGCGCTAGAAGGTATGAAACAATTTGCCACATTTGCCATTTCAATCGTCAGCGTCCAACTGAACTGAAGCCACCATTGCCTTGAACCTGGCAGTGGCTTTCTAGGCAGCGGGGGCTTTTCGTTTCATTTGACAGGCCAGTGTTACTACCAGCATCGGAACGACCATCGGGGTGAATAATTGTTCCCGCAGCCTAACCCTGCCGAACGCAAGCAAAGCGCAATTGCAACAATGTTTCGGTAGCTTTTGTCCAACGCAGCTATTGGTACAGAGTATTCGTGTAGTGTTGTACCATAGGACGCGGGCTGGCAACCGATCGACGAATGCCTCCCGGGTGATGGTGGTGCTTTTGTATGGCTGTGTGCGTGTTTAACCCAACCCAATGTACGCTGTCCAGCTGGTTCAGGTTTGATGCGTTCGGGTCAAAATCGATCGCGTGCCGGGAAAGTCTTTGCACCAGCACCGAAACAAAGTAAGCGGAAAAGTGGTCTCGCGCCGTCGGACGGAACAGTTTTCGTCATTGTCCCGGCATCATCAGCATGTACGGCGTTGTGCAGTGTCGTTTTGTGCCTACTCATTTCTTTTTATTATTTGCCAAACGGTAAGAACCGGGGGACTGTCTTAGGGAGACGTCGGCTAAGATGACCGGAAGAGGCTTTGGTGCGGCTGTTTCCAACTCGCTGATGAAGAGGATCCGCTGGTGGCGTGGGTTTTGAAGCGCTTTTTTTTGTCTTGGTCTCGTAAGTGGTAAACCGAAAGCAAAACAAGCCAGTGGCAGTCGTCTTAAGTGGCCGGAGCTGTAGTCTTCATTCTCGAAGAGAAGAAAAGAGCCTATTGCTTTCCACTTGAGTAACATCTTGGTTCGGATGAGGTTAAGAAGGGTGCCAGCTGGTTGTTGTGATGCTGCCGGAATGAAGGCGTCCACTGGCGTTATGTAAGCCATGGCAGTGTCCAGAGAAATTCCAGACTTGGAGCAACTTCAAGGAATGAGGACATTAGTTATGGGCAAATGGCGTGAACAGAAATCAACACAAAAAGCATTAAAAATATTAAATATTAAATGAATTAGTTCTTTAAAAGTTTCATCATCATTCAGGCAATTCCAGCAACTCAGCGATCCAGATATTCATAAATGCATCTTTTAAATCTTTGCGCCCAAACAACTTGTAAACAGTTTGTAAAGTTGGTTTAGCATAAATCTTACACCCATCCAACGCGCAAACTGCATTCCTTACCAAACAACATTAGTGGTTTCATTTAATCAATTTTCCATTCTGCATACCGACAGCTTGGCCCAGTGTCTAATGTGTTCGCGGTAAACGGTCACCTAACCTGAAACCATTAAATGAAGCCGCGAAGACCGCACCAAACGCCCCGGTCGGTTGGTAGCGTGTAATTCAATTTACATTTTTCATGATTTAAACTAATTTTATGAACGACGTTAGCGAGCGAACGAGCCACCCCACGGGAACGAATCCTGCGATCGGTTACGCGCGCTAAAGAGTCCTTTCCCGGGGGGAGAAGAATTGGAAAGAAATGGCTAGTGAAAAAGTAAGGAAACCAAGCAACAAAATACACACCAAGATGCACAAGGGAAAGCGTGCTCAGGACACACTGCGAGGACGACGCATTAGCATTCGGTTTCAGGAAGGTGAGAAAGATAAGATCTTTCGAGACCGATCTACGGACGGTTTTCATAATTTGTGAAACTTTCTTTTTCTTTTGCCCCATTGCATGAACGTAACCGAGCGTCCCACGATCGTTGTCTGGTTTTGTTTTTTATTCGTTCCGTTGTTAATAATATTATGTTCCTTGGTGTTTGTGGTCCTCATCCTCATCGTGAGGATTTTTGTTTTTCACCTCGCTTGGTGTTTTCTAACACCTTGCACTGTTAGTGCCGCTGCGAGAGAAAAGTTCCAAGTGAATGGGAATTTATTCCATCCGTAATAAAATGCTAATTAAATGTCAGTTGTAATTTAAAGTTCATTTTTCATCGCCGGTGGTCCACGGGCAACTACGGCCAACCGAACCACAATAGCTCCGTATAAATGGAATTTAACGCACACATACACACATATATACACAAAAAAGGGGGTCTATTATTCCTTTTCTTACGCAAGAGTTCCGGAATAGAAGGAATGTCGTGTGCGAAAGGTGGGTCGGTGCAGTATGAATAATCCCTATCGCTTGTTTGACACCGTTTTGCTCCGTCCGGCACATTGTCAACTGGTGATTTTGAAGCCCGGCTTCACTGCGAAGGTCCTTGTGGGATACGAGCCGAGGACACGTTCGCAAGTCAGGTGTGGCGCACGACGAGGTGTTCCGATTGAGTTGAAAGCCAGTAATTAATGGCTTCCACAACACTGGGAATGGTCCGCAAGATGGACGCAACTTCTTGGGTATTAGTTTTGTGATACGCTCGGTGGCCACTTCTACGGGTGTACAGCTGCTTCAGCACACACACACACGCACACCGATACTATCAGTGTCATAATATCGGAAGCAATCCTGCCGCTGGAAAGGCGCACACCCGCCGTGAGCCGGTTGCTGCCGCTTTTGTTGTCATCGGTGTTGGTCATGGTGCGCCTGCTTATGTATTCTGTCGCCGACGTCTCGTCGGATGTGCGAGATGTGCAGCATAGACAATGTGGCCCGTCTCGTATCGCCCTTGCGCGCGCCTTTGTTTCGTCCTGTTTGTTTGTTTACTGGTGCTTGAAGAAAGAATGGTCACAAGCCAACCATTCGGTAACAACATTGCCACCAGCCGGTATCTAGGACGCAAAGGACACAACACAACGGAACAGTGTGCAAGGACGCTTGAAACCACCCTTCGACGGGCGGACCTGCAGCTGCTCCCGTCTTTTTTAAGGTCGTACGTCTTCGAACCTTCTTATTTTCATGATCGTTGTTTAGAAGCCGTAAGTCGACGGGGATGCAGCTCGTCATCGGGTTGGCAGGATGCATCGCAAGAGCACCAACTTTCAAGTTGAGACGAATTTTTCGTGCACTAGACAACACTCGCAATGCTGGTGTTTTGCATAAAAATGGCTGCATTTTGGTTGGCGTCTTTTGCCGGATCGTGACTGCCGAGAAAGTGTAGAAAAATACAGCACTCGAAATGCTGGTAAATTCGTCAGCATGCGAGGGTTTTATTCGATTTATGTAAATAATCTGGTTTGAAAGGATATTCCCGCTGCCGATATGCGTCTTGGGAAGAGAATGAAGCTCTTTTGAAGATGGAGGATAGCTATCATGCGTACTGAATATTATTGGAGGGGCGATACAGTGTCTTGAGCATTGTTTAATTTCGTTACAGCAAAGTTATATAAAACCTTGTGGATGCAACCATTTGTTGATTATTAGTTTACAATTTTCGTTGTATTTTCTGGCGAAAGATGTTGAACTTTGTATGATGAGCGTCTGGGTAATAAGTGATACGCAAAAAGATATCAAAGTATAAGTATCGCCAAGAATATAAAGTAAAGCACTAATAAGTACAAGGAAAACTACTTTCTACTGCTCTTACATGAGTTATACTTACTATTGATCAAGGATGGGGCAGTCTTAATGACTAGTTAAATATGTGCATTGGCGACGGGTCTCCAGCTCTAAGACATAAAAAAGGACTACACTAAACCTTTCAAAAAATATTGTTGCAACTTCTTCATTCATGCCTTATTAGTCCGAAACGCCAGGAAAAATATGAATTATCTTTAGAATGTTAGGATATATCCAACGATATAAAAATATGTAATCAATTGAAGACAATTGGTAGCAAATGAAACATTGGAGCACACAGTAGACTTCATCAAACATTGTGTTAATAAAATGTCTTTTACGATTCCATCGCGTTTTGTGGGACAATGAAATCACGAATACGTTACCAATAAACTATTTTTAATGAGAACTGACCAGATGCGTGATCAAGGTGAATTAATAAAGCCAATACTCATTTTAAAGATCTCAACTACTTCGCCGAAGAATTCATTGGAACCGGACACCGAACTTCTGAAACGAGAAGTTCAATTTCTTAGTTCCTCGCTGGACATCTTAAGGACACTGCATTAGGAAGAATTATGACTCACCTGCACTTTAATAAAGGGTTTTTATCTTCTTAAGACTAGTCTTCTTCTCATTAAATCAGTAAAACAGATCAATAATACAACAGCTGCTACAAGTCACATGATATTGTAGAACAAACAAACACAATCATCATTTTATTACATACATCTTCATAAACCGAAGTGATCTTATGTTCCAATGAAGGTATCATAAATGTGTCCCTTTGTGGAACGAAAGAGTGCAACAATTAAATCATAAACAAGTTCTCAATAAATTCCACTACTGCATACATAAAACTAAACTCACTATTCCTTTTACCAGAAATCGCAGGTAAAGGTATACATTAATTATTTAACCTCGCTCATTTTCAACTTGTTCGGTTTTTTGATCCAATGTTGTGGTTAGTTTTGGGATCACAAACAGTAATCACAAAGCATACGAACAGCTTTGCGCCAGCAGTCTTTCGGAGCAGTAACTTTCGGTCGATAAGCAACCGATTTGAGATAAAGTGCACGCACCTACAATGGTTAGAGATGGGGACAGCAAAACCTCGTAGGCTCGTAAAAATATTTCATTTGATTAGATTTTCCAATCACTCTCTTGTCTTCACCCTAAATGTCTATTCTTGAGCAAACGTTCAAGCCCAAACCGGGAGTGAAAGAAATGTCCAGCTTCCGAAAGTAAGGAGCTCATAAAATATCACACTGGTAACGGGTCAACAGTAGTCACCATAGTATTGCTCTGCTCTTACGTGTGTTTGAGTGTGCTTTTTGTGGATTTCTTCGGGTGGAAAACTTCCGAAACTGTTTCCACACTTCAATCGCTACCGACCGGTAACACTGGGGGAAAAACCCCGGGCATATCTTCGGGATATCATAAAATCCCGTCAACCGCTCGCGGCCATCTAAGCGACCAGGTATGCGCGGGTGCTGCTATCGTAAAAGCCATCCTGTGCCTCCGCACACTGACGGGTTTACCGGGGCAAGATCCTAAAATGTGGAAAACGACCGAAAAACGACCGCTTCCCGGTCACTGGGAAACGATTTGACGAGGACGAAGGATTGGGCAATAAATAAATTTAGCCCGTTGAAATTTTTATGATATTTATGTTGGACATTGTTTTCAATCGAACCTAGTACCAACCGTCTACTCACCCATACGCACACACATACAAACGCACTGGCTTGGGTTGGGAGCGTCATAAAATGTTCCTTTTTGGTTGGAATGGAGTACCGTCGGTGGTTAACCATTTCTAGCAAAAATGGAAACGACGAAACGAAAGGAGAACGAACCAAGGTGCACATGTTAGATCGTAAATAAAATTTTAGCAGTAAAATCGAACCCAAATACAACCCACCCATACACCGCACCAGCTCAGTTGCCTTTACCCTTCGTGGGCACCGTAACATGCGTAAATGTTTGATAAACACAGACGACGGGACGGCCCGGACGACTTCGGTGCTGATGGATTGGCTTGTGGCCTCACGGGAGAAAGGTCGCAAAAAACACGGAGCTGCTGCATCGTCCCTTTTCTTTTGGTGAATGTGAGACAGCATTAAGGATGAGAGATAAAGCATTTGCCACCGTAGGTAAGTTTCCTCTGGTGTATGCTAAGATCTCCTGCTGGGCGAGGGTTGCCAGCAAACTTCGGTGCGATTGTTTTGGGAGAAGAAAACAGGATCGCTACCAGCTTTGTGAGCATATGTTTTGAGTCGTTTAGGCACCTCTTTTACTTTTCTGTTGGTGACTTTTTACGATAGCGAAATTCACAAATCTTTACTTCCATTATCATCTCTTCAAACATATGTTTTAATATCTTCAATGTTTGATTTTTATAATGTTTTCTATAATTTACATATCTCAACGACTTTTTTTACTCCTTTCAAAATACATTTTCTCCAAATGGTTTATCATATACCAATTTTCTATATCCCAAACAATTGCCTAAGTTTTATTTTGTATTGTGCTTTTCTTATCTGTTTTCATGTTCACCTTATTTTGCTATTTAAAAAAAGTTATTTTTATGTTTGTTTTTTAAATGTTTCGTTTTTTCTTTCGTGTTGCTGCATTAAACAATGTTTATATCAACATTACCAACCGCTTACGAGCTTTTAAAATTCGTTTCACATAAAGCGAATAAAAGCATGATAAATGTGCATCGCTTGTATGCTAAAGCCCTCACTTACATTTCCCAACACTTCCTCCCCGGAAACGTTTACGTAGGGAGAGGGAAGGGGGTGGAGGTGTTTTTAAAGGATTTTTAAATATTATACCTCCCTGATGGATGAATGCGCCATAACTCACCTTCAGCCGCCATCATAACGCACCACACGAAGAAAGCCCAACCTTTCTTCCGGAAGGTGGTGGCGGCTTTCCGGCAAGGAGAGTGAAGGGTGGAGAAACGGACAAAACGCCTCACGACACAACGAATGACGAATAGCTTCATCCCTTTACCCCCAAATACCAACCCCAGGTTACACACGAACCAGCAGAAAATAAGAAAACATCGATCGGATGCGATTTGCAAGCGATCCTCTTCCTTAGCACCATCGTTAATGGCCCATCGTTTATGTGTGTGAGTATGTGTGCTATTTTATTTTGGCAATTTAAGGGTACCATTTAATGTGCGTGTTCCAATACATAGAGGGAAGAGGGAGCGATTTGCAAGCTTCACCGATAAGAAATGGTTCTACCCAGGAGGAATTATAAAAACGCTTAAAAGAAAGTTATGAATAATTTACGCCCTCCATCTTGACGCTGGCTATTCTTTGCAAAACCCCCGGGAGGAAACTTGCCGTACACCATCACGCACCGACCGCAGCCCAGAGCCCAATTTTTCATTGCTGCGAATAAGATACGGAACGGAGTATTTTTCTTTTTTTGTTGGCTGGGTTGAAGTTCGCCCCGTATGGTTTTTCTCGTTTTTGGGGTGAAAATGTGCTTTGCATCGCCCTGGACGGGTGTTACCCATAACCCGAAAGCCATTTAGTGGGTCACTGAAGCACACACATCAACCACCGTCACGTCACGTCGACCTGCACGTGGGATGCGCATCGTGACCTCCGTTCTGTCTGGTACGATAACGAGAGAACTCTTTAACCGGTACCGGATCCACACAAACACAAGAATAAAGAACGGAGTAGACGAAACACCGA
>STHB01000010.1:10998616-11077056 GCA_018908115.1 Anopheles rivulorum
GGATTAAATCGTTTACCTTGGCGAGAACATAATCGCCTTGTAAGCTTACCGGTGGCACTGCTGTTTTATTTTTGCTTTCTCCTTCCCAGTGTCGCTTAAACCGTGTAACAAAGAGGTGCAATCGATTTAGTGCAATTAAAGTGCAACTATGCGAACAGAGCACGCTTGCCAACCTAAAATTGCCTTGCCATGTGTCGCTGCGTTCGTTGCGCCGGTGAGGGCTTACAATGTATAGCGGTAGCATAACCTTGCACCTTGTGATCTGTGTGTTTTGTTTGTTTGGTGAAGCATCAGGGGAAGAATGTACATTCTACATTGTAGCCTTGGGTGAGTGTAATGTAAATGCCAAGAGGCTTTACGCTAGAACCCGAATGACCCAAGGGATAAGGAAGACACCTAGAAATAAGGAAGATCGCACGATTCGCCAACCCGTACAGAACGAAAGCAAACGAAATCTGTTTAAAATCGTTTTCCGAAAAGGGAGAAAAAAAAACTCACTTCTTAATGACGATAATCATGGGGTCACCAAGTGTGGTTGCGCTGTTCTGTTCTCCGTTTCCCGGCGACTCGCCCGTTGTGATAATCCCAAATTAACCATTTTAGAATACCGATCCGGACGTTGATTGCGACCGTCGCCGCAACAGCAACAGGAACGAATTAAACTCTCAATAAGTACGAGCAGAGGACGACGGAAAAGCGTGAATGAATCGCCAACAATGGCCACACGTTGGCAAGCAAACGAAGCGTTAAAGCGTGGAAGCGGAATCTTCATCTTCAATCGAATTCATTCTCTGGCTGCGACTCCCTTGCTTCGTGCCGTTTTTTTCTGTGTTCGTTTGTCCGGCCAAAAAGTGTCGCCGTTTGCAGAAATTTATATTTATTTATATTTAAACCCTGCCTTGCATCGATGGGGTAATTACGCCCGGTGACGACGTACCCGCGATCATTTAATGGCGATTCAACGCCCGTGCGGGGTGCTATGTGTGACCGGTCGCGTAGGTGGCGAATCGAATCGAAACCTTTGGAGGATGTGATTAAGCAGAGCGCGCGACACCTTTGGCGAAACTTTTGGCGGAAAAGCAGATCGTGCCACGCGGTGCTTGCGCTGCTTAACCGTTGGGTGTTTCGAAAAGTTTGGTGTAAATGTTTTGTTCTGGACATAATCTTAGTTATCTTATTTTACTAAAAGTACTGTTTATTGTTAGACTTTTATTTAAAGAAATAGATTGACCAGCATTTGGACAATAACGAGCATCAACTATTAGGGTTCTTGTTATTGGACAGCACGGAGAACATTACGGAGGTATTCGAAGCAGATGCATCAATTCTATAGCTAGTCAAACTAGCCACAAGAAGGCTCTGAGCTGTCGTTTGAATTCTTGACGCTGAAAGTCAAATAGAAAACACGGAATTAAATAATTTAGGTGTTTATTGAAAATTACCTTAGAATTATCTTAGAGTTCCGAAACATTGCGCACGTAGACTGAGTCGCGAAACTCTTTGCTCATGAAACTAATACAAGTATATTACTAATATCTATTAAAATTTTGATACATGATCTGAGATGAGACGAGTGACTTCTAGATCACTTGCACAGTCAAATTGGTTGATAAAATCTGATATAGTATGGTACATCAATAGACATTTAACTATCAACAGCGAGACCAACGAATTGATTTCTTAAATTAGAAATTTTAATGTGACCATAACCAGGTCTTATTAGCTAAATATATGCGACAAAAATAAAAGAAACACAAAGCAAACTTGCAAAAACACCTTACTGCCGTCTGTATTGAAATCGTCTTCGATCTTGACGATCGTGTACGTGCATGACGATGATGACATGATGCACCGGAACGGCACCGCGCATATAATGCACCCGACACGTTACGTCGTGTTCTGTCAATAGCAATAACCATTGCAATAAAGTGGTCGGGTGACATTTTTCTCGCTTCCTATTTTTCCACAGACACGGACGACACACACGCGCGCAAGCGGAACATCGAAGAACGAGGCCATCGATGCAAACTAAACTCCATGCGATCGTGGGACTCGCGTTTGATGCGGCCAGCTGATTTAGAATCTCCATCAATCGGGCGATGGTAACAAGCTACCTTTCCCAACACCCCCTTTTCCCTCCTTCTTCTACCGGGCGGAGATTTAACTTAAAAATCGTTGACCATCGATCGTGCATCCAGTCGGTTTGGGGAATCTTTGGGTCTTGCAAGATGCTTTTCAACCTTTCCAACCTTTTCTGCTTAGCGAGGAATGTTGGAAAAAACGTGAACCGAGACGAGGGAGACAAAATAAAAACAACAACATTGAACGAAACAAAAAAAAAAAAAACAAACGGTTTCTAAATTTAAGACATCCTGCCGATGATTATTATGTTCGACTTAAACGAATGTACGCGCGACATCGTGGCCAAATGGGATTGTTTTTTTTTGTTGTTGGGTTACTTCCTTCTGGTTCTTGGGCGAGACCCCCATTTTTCTTCCATTCATTCATTCATCTATGCAGCAGCATCATTGGGGAGCCATTAGGGCGTACGTTTTGTTCTAAATGTTTTCTTCTTCTTCCTCCATACATTACTCTCCTTCCCTTACTGTCTTCCCCAATTCGTTATGGTTATGAGCTTCGTCACATTTCGAATATCTGCTCTTGTTTTTTCTGTTTATTTCGGTGCTCCGTTGTTTTGTCGATCGTTATTTTCAAACGCTTTTTATGCGTGCATGTTTTTCAAAACATTCAATTTAAAATGATCATCTACCCCAATTCCCCCCCTACCCCACCAGAACACTGGCAAACACGCATTACAATAATGTCGTTTGGATGTATTTTTTTTGTGGGTTTTTTTGGGATCACCTTTGTGGTGAATGAAATAACATACGAGTTGTACTCTGACAAGTCCACAAGGTAGATAAATTGCTTCCGGAACGCATTCATGGGTGCGTTTTACATTTTCGCTTTTTATGCGGGCGTGTGTTTGAGCAGTTTTTGTTTTTAAATTTACTCTCACTCTGACCATCATTAGGTGGACAACAAAACAGATTTGTTGCTTGTCTAGTTAAGCATGATTGAATTCAATTATTCTCCGGAGGTGCGTTTGAGATTGTGATTTGGTTTTTATTAAAATGCAAGTAAGTTTTCCGTATATTTTTCGATGACAACATATCTCCAAAGCACATAGTACTGGAAGATTTTGTGATTTTCGTTTGGAACTAAGAAATAATTTTATTTTTTCCCCATTGCTTTTCAAATCATTCAGGAATGTACAATTCTTTCCAACATTTTAAGCAATCAAACAAGTTAAAAGTAAATATAAGTCCTATATGAGGTTTGTTTTCATCAAATCAAGAGTTTATAAGAGGAATAAATGTATACAATACGGCATTACAGAAACTCAATACGACTCGCATTCAGAAAGGAGCCAAAGATGAATAATTGAAGCAAACACCAATATGAATTAATTAATAGATATAATTCCTGAAATCCCAAAATATTCGTTTATTTTATATGGCCAACATTCCCAGGCTTAACTGCTATTTCATTATTTTATTTGCAGAAATATTATTCTTTCAATTCGATATTCCTACAATAATCCATGCTTATTTTAAGGCATTTGATATCTGCCTCCAATAATTGTTCGTAAAGTTACTTTCTAGGCAATCAATTAATCTTTTGTATGTTATGCATCTTAAATTTTGGAACATTTGTGTTGTGTCTGAGAAGACAACAGAAATTGTGAATTCATATCTTGCGCTCCATTCGTTTAACGTAAATAAACAAGTTGAAATGATTTATTTGAGATGAGAAATACGATAATAAATTAGGGATATTGTCTGAGAAAGTATATGTCACAGTCAGACTGCCCTGCAAGGCTCACTACTCTCAACAAGACACTAATCCACATCAGCCATTCTTAGAGCAGTAATTACTCGATCATTTGTCTATACCATGCAACTATTATTGGTATATTAATTTAATTGTTCTTTCCCAACAATGCACATACCAATTAATGTCACATTCCTTCCTGTACTGATTTGATTTCCTTACTATTAAGTTTGAAGTCTTGTGGGATTTAAGTTGCAAATATTATGGAAACATACAGGTCTCAATAATTTACTCGAAAATAACTTAATTTCCTGCAGTTCCATTCACATTTTATATGTTCCCTCAAAGGAGATATCTGTCTGATAGACACCGAATGCGCCTTCGTCTCATAAATGGGAAAGTATTATTTATTTATTTAGCCGCTTTACCACAAAAGGCGGCAAACCCGAAAAACAGCGAAAGATTATTTGTTTCACTTGCCGTTGATTCCCAGCGGCAAGCGTTATCTTTCGCCGGTTGATGCGGCCGTTGAATTTGGCCACTACCGAATCAGGTGAAAAAATGCATCTCCTTCCATTACGCTTATCACATCACACACGGTGCGGTGTTTTGCGCTCCTTATCGCGGACGAAGGCGTTGAAGCGTCAGGTTGTGTAAAGTATATTTTCCTTCTTTCTGTTTTTGTTTGGCCAGACTGAATCAAACAAGAGTTGTCCATTTTCTTCTGCATCCCACTAGAGTGTTTTGGCCGTAGTGCACCGTAACGTTTCGCGGTAGCCACGGTAGCCCATTCGCACAAGCCCAAGCAGTGGCTAACGCACCCATAAATTATCACAAAAAATGCATCATCAACTGGGCGATGGTTTTGGGGCTGGCTGTTTCCTTTCTTTTTCTACATTGTGCCCAAAAAAAAAACGAAACACTTCGATAACGCTTAAAGGAGGTGATGCATAAATGTGGAAAGATGCAAATTCTTTTTAAGCGGGAAGTTTTTGTTCCAATTTCCATGGTTTATGACATAGTGGAAGACACTGTACGGAATGGAAGAAGGTACAAGATCGCGCAAAATTTCGTGTGTTTGGTTGTTGCGCTGCTAGTGAAACAATAATGATCCATCATTTTTATCTTAAAACATGTCCGATCGAATTCGGGGCACTTTTTATTATTCCTCTGTTTTTTTCGGCTCTCTCAAACGATCGCTTAGCTTCCTGGTAACAGTGCCGGCAACAGTTTTGGCGTGGTTGAAGATCTTCTACCCTCCACCGGCAAACATAACCAGCAAATGCCATAAATCAAAGCCTCAATCGGAAAAAGGACTTTTTCGGAGTGGTCGCGATAGCGTGGTGCTTCAAACAAATGTTTGCAACCAAAAATAAAAAAAAAAAAAAACGGTGAATGCCAGGTAAACTGCACCGAAACCATTCCACCCTTTTATGGGGATGATGCAGGTTTTTTTTCCTTCTTTTGGTTTCTGTTTGTTTTTTGGAGTGGACAGATCCAGCGACCGAATGTTTGCATCCGCTCCCGGGATGAAGCTGGTGCGATAACATTCTACCAAAAACCGAACCCCTAATGGGATATCATACAAACACACGCACACATGTACGCAAATAATAACGAAAAACAAACAGCAAATGGAGCGAAAATGGAACAAAACAAAAAAAGGGGGGGAATACACATTTACTGCAAACGTTGCCAAACGCTGCCGCCCTCTAAAACCGGTGCAACCGGAACCGACATGAACGCAAAAGGGATTAAATGTGTACACACACACACGCACACATGGGCACGCATGTGTGTGTGTGTGTGTGAACGGAACCCGATAACGGGTGAAATTTATTTCGATTCCGATAAATTTACACGAAAACTCCATCCCGCAGCTCGCAGAGGAACTGCGTCTAGACGGCCGGCCAAACAATAATCCCATCCCGCTAGTGCGACCATGCATGTTCCGGCTGCCATCCATGTTGTCTGTCGCTGTTTCTACATCCTTAAATTGCGCCCCGATCGAGGTTCGGAGATTTCGATGGCCCTTCGAAACCCGAACGACCATCAGAAAGGGTTTTTGGGAAGGATTTGCCAAATAATTAATCACCCTCAATGAGACGAGTGATGTCGATCGTAAAGATTAGACCGCTGATCGTGTGTAGAAATTTATCCTTCACCAGTCTGGTGCAAGGACCTGCAAAAAAAAGGACCAACCGTCGTGTGTCCTGTGCAACGGCTCGGACCTGCAGTTGTGCCCGAAACAAACACCGGCTCACTCCGTTGACTGTTGCATTGGCTTAAATTAATCTTCTGCTGTTGAGCTGAAATCGATCCAGATCACATCGTGCTGGACCACCAACTCGGCCGGTACGAATGCACGGAAAGCCCCAGCTCGGATTGGGTTGTTGTGTTTTTGCCTTATTTTCGGTGACGTTGGTGACCATTTTTCGGGGTGCGACGTGCGCTCAAATTTCCCTAACTAACGGCTCGGGTCGTTTTGTTAACAAGCTTCGGAAATCGAACGAAAACACAATCGACACTGGAATAATATTAATTTCCATGATCTGCCCGTTGCCATCCATTATACCGGCATCAGACCGTGATGGGTGTGTGTGTGTGTGTGTTTGGTGTTATTATTTTATTCTAGGAACGGTTCAAACGACCTTCTCGCTCCCGGAAGGATTCCAGCCACGGAGGGAGCAGGTGGGGACGTGATCGGGTTTGACGTGATCAGGTTGGAGCAAATGGGGCCGGAGAGAATGGGCTTCCGGTCGTCCAGGTCGTCAGAGGTTGGTCAGCATTTAATTGGACAGCTGCGACGAACTGGACGGATGGATGAAGTATGGTGAAGCAAAGGGTTTTGAGAGGGGAGGTTGTGGGTTTTTTTGGGGAGTTGTGAGGAGGAAGGTGTGGATGCTTCTAAATGGCATTGTTACCGAAGGGCGAGTTATGTTTTGCTTCAGGATGGCTTGTTCAACAGGCGTGTGCTATGAATCATTGATGTAAATCTTCACCTGGTTATTTCTTGGCTTTAGAAACATTTGTTTGTAGGCCAGTAATTGCAATAAATCTAATTAAAATAATTTAAAATAGGATTTTGCATGATTAAAACGAATATTTTAAGTGACTGGTTCGCTGGTCTTCTCGAAAAAAGCACTACAATCTCGTGGAGATTGTATAGAGAAAAGGATAAATCAGCTTAATTTTGTTGTTTGTCTCGCTTGAAATATTTTCGTTATTACCAGTTGTTTTACAGTGCTTAACATAACTAAAAGGCTATTGCTTTTATCAAATACGAGTTGAAGGAGAATAGAAAAAGGAGATAATAATAATTACTTAAGCAATGAAATATAAATAAATAAAATCAATTGCAAGTACTTTTATTCTAATAAAACCTTATCTGTAACGCACTAAACTAATGTTAATAACTCATCAATGTTAACACTCATCAATTAATTGTTAAGGCTAAAACAAATAGAAATACTATTTTCATTTTTTTACTACGAAACTGCGACTCAAATTCTGCCAGGAACATAAATTACGCGGAAAGAATTAGAGACAAAGCAATTTTTACTTCAATCTATAATAGTTTTACGTTTCTTATTCATGCAAAAATGACAAATTGCATAAAATTTATGTTCCACCCCGTAAAATTGCAGTTTTGTATGAATTTTTACTTTCTGCCAGAGCGCAATCAAACTGTTAAAGAAATTAAAATCCTTTATTTTAATATTAACGTGATTCCTAAAAATGTCGTAAAAACGCCTAACGTTATGCAATCACGATTCTCATTAATGCTTTTAATATTTAGTATCTCATTCAATCCGTTTTTTTTTCGATTGCCATTCTACAGTAGCATACATTTCCACCAGACGAATGTTCCATTTTTCATTCACCCGTCCAACAGGTTGGATTCCTGTTGATTCGGTACGATTCTGCACACCATCTCACGCGCGCTTATAACATGTAAATGACCTTTGAAGGGTCTTCGATGGGAAAGGAAATGAACAGAAGTGGCACGGAACCTACAGGATCTTTACTTCCTTGTCAACTCGTCACAATTCACCCTCGAGAACACTTCAACTCGTCGTACTTTTTTTTTTTTTGATGTTTCCATTGAACCGATAACGACAGCCGATTCATGGTCGATTGCGTGAATTTTTGCCAACATTTGGTTCATTCTGCTTGCTTTTTTGTTGTTGTTGTTGCTTGCTTCCCATCTGCCAACCATGGGACACATCACGTCATTGGCACCGGAAACAATGGTCTCCAATCATGTGCCTGCACCAGTTTTTCAAAACGTTCGATCAGTGTCGGGTCGGTGATTGCCGTTTCGGCAGGAGGGAGAAGCAAAAACAAAAACACAAAAAATACGGTTCCGATGCTGACGGGCTGTCTGCCGAGGGAGAATCTATCTTCTCCGGGTGGCCATTATTCCAGTACGGCTCACACCCACTGAACCCGCGTGGTGTGCGACAAGTCGAGTGGAAAATGCGTCAAGTGGCCGTCCCGTGCGCTCGAGTGGGCTGCTCTTTTACACATGTTCCATCGACGTACAAATGAGCATTGTTTCCTTCGAGCATTGTGGGAAGCAGTGGGTTTCGGGGAGGGAGCAGGAAGAGAAGGAACACTTTTCCTGCTGCTAGCACTGGGTGACCGAACGAATCGATCGATCCCCCCCTATCGGAAAACTGCCCTTAAAACAAAAACAAAAAAGCCAGCCCAAGCATCAGGAAAACGAGGTTAATTGCCGTAATTGTGATTCAATTGTGATATTTCGCCACTCGACAACAACAACGAAAACCAGAAACAACAAACAGAAAAATTTTCGGGCCAGCCACTTGATTCGGTTGACGCTGGCGGTTTAGGTGGTCGGCCATCCATCCGTTTCGCTGGCCGTGTTTGGTTTTATGCATTCGATTTCACTTTCACACGCTTCGGGTGATGTGATGCCCGAAACGGCCCTTGTTAAAGGGCATTAATGTTGGGAAATAGTTCATCAGGCCCTTTCGACTAACGGCCAACAAGCAGTGGGAGAAGGAGATTGTTTTCATTATCGGTTGTTTTAATGTTTGATGGTTGTTTTCCTGTTTGTTGATTAAAAACTAATGTCAGATGATCAATCCGTTATTGTTAAGTCTGAAGCTGTTATTATAGTATTATTTATTTTAGGAAAGCAAAAATGAATGTTAATCTCAGATTAGTTTGATATGATTATTTAAAATAATGCTTTCTTTTATAATTTATTTAAATACTTATTTATAACTTAAATATTTAAAATAATTTTTTTGTATAATATTAAAAAAAGTATAATAAAAACCAAAAGAAATGCGACTTTTTCCATGTGAAAATGAACTCTCAGCAATGTTTAAGTTTATTTCAATTTAACCGAGTAATTCATTTTAAATTTATTTTCTATAATCCTTGTTATAATTGTTTCATTCTTCATACGTCACATATTATTTACAGTTTTTCTTTTGTTGTTATTTAAATCAGATTTTATGATAAATCCAATTTAATTTTTATTTTTTTTTAAATTAAAAAAATAACTATCCTAGTAATTCATGTTTAGCTCACTTGCTATAATCCTTCCTATAATTTGGTTTACACTTTATTTTTCACAAGTTGTTTACAATATTTAAATATTATTCTTTAGTTCTTTTATACTTGAAATTCAAATGATGTAATAAATATAATTGTTTAGTAAATTAAATTATTTTCAAATCAATAATTTTTTTTTTATTTATGTTAGAACGGCCTGGCCGTATTAGACTAATTTTACCACGTAGCAGGATAGTCAGACCATGCTACGGGGGGACGGTCTGAATGGGATTTGAACCCGGTCCGGTCGTGTTAGGGACTAGCGCCGTTGTCAAATACACCACCGGACCGCCCCAAAAGATCTAGTGATAACAGGATTGTATTTGGGGTGATATTTGGTACATAAAAATAATAGAAATAGAATCAAAATTGAGTAGATTGAAATAGTTACTAGTTGCAGTTAATTGTTCCGTTAATTGCTCGTATTTTGTACATTAGACTAACTGTGCCAATAAATATCGAATTATGCATATCACAGTTTTTGAATCCAATGAATGAATTGAACATGTTTTCATTTGTTTCGATATTTTTTCTTCTTAATTTCTTTACATTTTGCACTAAATACACTAAACATAGCTTCATTCTCTATGAAACATAAACAGCTCATAGCGTTTGCCTGCTTGAAGCTTGACGATACAAATAACATTCTTACGAAGGCACACATACAACATACTGGCCCAAAAACCATACATCAATGGTAATGGGAAGATTATCTATATATCTTACGATCGTGATTTTTGCCTACGTTCGACGAGTCGCTCTGTTGGGAGAATAAAGACACCCGTAGCAACCCTAAACCATGTTTGACAGACGTGATAAATTTGCAAACAAACTGTTCGACAAACCGTAAACTCCAAACCAATGGCATTGGCGCATTGGACGCCGGTTGCGTTTCACATACGCAGCCGTAGATAAGCGCGTTCAGGACATCCTTGGGATCAGCTCCGATGAAGCTATCGCGGTGAATTTATGATGGAATATTAAATGAACCTAGTATCAACACGCGCCGGGAGCTTGGATGCGTTCTTATGCCTTACGGAAGGTTTACAAAAGGTAGAAAAAAATGGACACAGAATATAAAAGGTGTGTTAGCTTAAGAGTTTTGTTGTTCAAGTTTGGCTGGTTGACATGCTTTCTGATTTGCAATAAAAATGAAATTTTTCTAACTTGATTTCCATAATTTTCGTCATTATATCAAATGTTCTATGTATTATCCCAATGCAGCAAACCTGAATACAAACAGTGAATACGGCTTGCACTAAAGTGGTTATATAATAAGAACTATAAAAGAGAAGAAAAATGAAAGACCACTTAAAGTCAATGCAATTTAAGCGCTGTACTTCTAACACAACCATTTGGCACTGGTAGTGCAATTAAGTGTAAAATTGGAAAAAGGGATTAATCGTTGGTGATTTAGCAAATTGGAAACTGTTATCACTTCATTTCAACCCAGCGCACGGTAAAACAGGCACGGTTGGGCTCCCGAAAACCGGGCGGTTGGGTGGTGTCCCCGTTCGGGAGCAAATGAAATGGAATTGAAAATTTCCCAACGGAGCAGCACGCCATTTAATCCCTTTTTCGTCCATTGCCTTCGGTGACGATGGTGGACAATATGGTACACGGTGTTGTAAAATTGAAAGACACATTAATGGTTGATTTGTAGAGCCATGTGTGCGGCGTAAAGTCGTGAAGTTTGTGCTTTGCCGTTTNTTGGACACTGTTTTCTGAGCGGGGGGGACCTTCATCATCTCGCTTCGCATCCAAGAGAAACTGTCCAAAAAGGTAAGCGAAAGATAGCCCTGAGCTACAACGGAATCAGAATCAGGGGTGGGTGTTTGGTGGAAGGAGGGTTGTACGGGTGGGGATTGCGCGAACGAAACAATAATAATGACAGGTAATAGGCCCCCAAAACTCTATAGAGGAAATTAAATTGGTAATTTCGATGATTATGCTCGAACGGGGCAGATGCTGGTGGCGATGAAGGCAAGGAAACGGCGTAATAAGGGTACACCTGAGCAGGCGGACGAGACGGAACGATTGCGCTATTGATCGTCCGTTTCGCCCAGTACTCAGAACCTTCTGCCTGTGCTGCTGTCCAGGTTAGTCGATGAGGTTCGGTGGTAACCGGCACGGAAGACTGGCACCCTACACTCTGAAAGCTTTTTACACTCACGCACCAACCGATTGGCTTCCGAGCATGACTCGGTGAGATTTGGGCCAGAGCTCACTCGCCTCCGAAAAAGATGTATGAAAAATCCTCAAGAATTGAAGCTGATGTAAACTATGGTGGTGTACGTTCCTAGAGCACACTTTCGTCTCCTTGAGGGAGTCTCCCACCAGCCCAAGCCATTACTTACCCCGGGATCCTCGCTCGTTGCCCGCTCGAAATGGTTCGGAAATGAAACAATCGCCAGTAATTTCGTAATGATTGTTTTCGGACCTGATTTTCGAATGGGGCGGTACACGAAGATTTGTGTGCGTTTTGCGCCCGGAGTTTTGGTACGCGCTAGAAAAACGCGTAAGGTGCTGTGTTTGGGGAGAAAATTTTTAATTGCACACTACAGAACAGGTGGAATTCGAGAAGGTCGTTTCGTTTGCATGAGATACGAAGTGAAGAGTGAGAATGCGTTTTTGTAGGGTTACAATATTTGGTGTGTTTAGCAAAACTGGAGCTGTTCTTTTCTATATCTTGTGTGTACATTTAACGTGTTGTATATTAATCTTGAGTGAAGGTTTGCTTAAATATTTAAAAGAAACTGAAATTTTAACACTTTTAAGGCAAACAACAATCTCCAGAAAAATACCTCACGAAATGTTTTGTTCACAGTCAAACGACACACAACAAAGAATAAATCTGGAATGCATTATAATTCTTCTCATCTTTACCTATTACCATACACACAAGAATAGCCAAGCAAAGCGTCTAATTGAAGAAAGCATCGTAGCGAGCTCACCTGTTTATGTGCCGGAATGCCAGAACGGCTTGCCCAGGCATCCAGCCACCCATTACCCAGGGAGCTGTATGCTGTTGGATCGCCAGCCAATGGACCAACACACTCGCCATCGTTGTCATCCATCTGACGATAAAATTACACTTAATTGAAATGAATAAAAGTTTCACGTCATCATCGCCGTAGGCTACCTCTCATGCAAACGGGGAGAACCTGGCAGTAATTGTGCGGCATGTTTGGGCAGCAGGAAGGGGAGGGGAGGGGAGAAGAAAACGCCACTGAAGCACGTAGCCCGATCGATTTCGCAATGGAAATGATCACAATAAAATACGCACGAAGGAGAGAAAAAAAAAAGGAAATAAAAGGGAACCCTAAATGGCACGAAGGGTAATATGATTAAGATGTTTTGCTCCCCCGGAGTCACCTGGCTGGGTGTGCGGAACGATGGATGCAGCGGCTCCCCCTTTTAGGGAGCACCCGGCAGCTCTCCGGGGACATTAAATCGCACATCACGGTCACGGTTTTGTGGAATTTTAATTTCATTTTTGTCCGCGTGTTTTCTTCTCCTGTGGCGGTTGAAAAATCTCTCCACTGGTTTGGTGGTTCCAGGTGCGTTCGGATCGCTGGTCGCAGGACGTTTAATTGCGGCGTGAGATGGCCCCCAAAGGCCAACGAGTTGACGTAACGGGCACCCGATATGGTGCGACGGTTCAGAATATGCGCAGGAACAGGATCGTCGACCGAACGTCGAAAAACTGTCAAAAGACGTAGAACCCCGGTTGGAAGGTACGCGATCCGTTGTGCTCTGGGATGGATCCTATCCTTTGCCATCGCGAAAGCATCGATCGCATACGTGAGATTATTGATGAGAGTGCAATTTTCCTTTCAAAGTTCCTGTAAGCTTTTTTACCCATTCTCTCTCTCTCTCTCTCCCTCCCTTCCTCTCTGTCTCTTTCTCTCTCGCTTTTCGCCCATCATCGGCAGTCCGGATGCTTTTCAGCGCGCGTTCGTTTTTTTTTTCTCGAGGACATAAAAGGCAGCAGGATCTCCGCGCCGGATGGACGCTCACGCGTCCCGGTGAGCAGTTGGCAGCTAAATTGACCATTGTGTTCTGTACAGCCCTCGGGCCGCAAAGAAGGTACCGAGCGAGTTGGGGATTCTACCCCGATACGCTTTCAGTTTCACTCCGCGTGTGCCGGGATTCGTACGCAGTGGCGGTAGGAATTGCGATGAGTTGGGACTTTTAATTCCCAGGTCCGGGACGTCGTAACACCTCGTCACGTCCTCACGGCTGGATGAGATGGGGTCCTCACTTTGCGAATGCAAGCGCGAAGAAACCTTTCGGCCCCCTTTCCGAAACGGACAATGAAGCAGTCTCAACTGCCAATGCGAGTACGAGCCGTATTGAACGGCGATATTGCGACGTCCGCGAGTTCTAGACGTCTACGACAGCTAGCACCGTGGGCATCATTCCGGGCCGACTTCTTGCCTTTATTTGCGCCTTTTCGCGCGATTAAAATGTAATCGTTTGGTAAGGGTTTTGGCAGGCAGCACAGCTGAAAGCAAGCTCATCATCGTTGCTTCCCGTATTTCGCGCGCTGAGTTCTTTGGAGCGTTCCCATCAGTTATCCCTTAGTTGCTTTCCTGAAAGAAACACGCACACAAAAAGACACACTTTGTTGCAAATGCTTTGTGTATGGGGTTCTAAGTCGCGAAGAACAAGACACAGGCGGTTGGCCGGAATGATTCGTTTTTATTCGGCGTTCTATTCGATGAAGCTCAATTAGAAGAAGAAGGCAGAAAAAGGTTCTCCAGTGCGAAATGTGCGAATGTTGATTATTTTATTCCGATCTGCGGTATATGTACTCCTCCATTCCATGTAAAGTCCGCATCTCACTCACATCTCCCACCTGGCAAATGATCCCAATGGAAAAACACAAAACTATTCGCTTGATGGAATTTTTGCGTAACAAAAGATCAATCTGTCAGCTCCAAGGGTAATTGATCGTGGTAATTTATCGATGGACAGAAGGTTGATGATGTAAGCAATGCATTTGAAGATGAGAAATAAAAAGAAATGTAGATGAAAATCTGCTTCTAGTGCGATATATTAGGGAGCTCTTGTCGACTCCCACTCCAATTCTTGCTGGGTGGCATCATACTCCCCATTCAAGTAATTTATTCTCAGCTCATAACGACGCGCATCATTGCTCCGGAAGTACAGCATGATGTCACTCGTTAGCTCTAATTAAACAGCTGGTGTCTAACCCGCGGCAGAACTTCTCATTAAACTCGCAGTACCTTCGCTGGTGAGTGAAAAATAAAGCACTCTCAACCGGAAGTTGCTACCAGCGAGGTGCATCTCACCACACAAAGGCACCGGAGAGTCCCCACTTCGAAAGATGCAGAGGCATTCCAGCATTGTTGACATTTGTGTGGCATTTTTTTTGTTTTGTTTCCATCTATTCCTTTCCACATCCACATTTCCCGACCTGAGCACCTTCTTCCGGCGCTGTGTAATATTTTAAGCGAATCGCCCATAATTAACTGTCCACGCGGACGATTAACCGTGACGTTACAGTGGTTTTCCGTTCTGCTCCGCAGACATGCAATCCAAATGGTTTGATGCATTTCGCGCATTCCAGGTTTGTGCAGGAATAACTTAACAATTACCTCATTAGGGGCCCCCATTACTTTGGGCTCGGGTTGGAGCGAATGTTTTTGTTGTTGTTTTGCCGGTGTTGTCCTTTAGGAAATTCGTTCCAAAAAAAAAAAAAAAAACCAGCAGCTCCTGAGTCACAAATAAAACAAAAGGTTCAAATTTGCGATAAACATTCGCCCATCACAAGGGAGACGGCTTTTGAGGGTGGGTGAGTTGGATGTGGTGTTAAATGTTAATTTACTGCAATTAACTCACTTTGCAGGTCGTCTTTTAAGTTTTTTTGTTTCAGTTTACTTCGCTTTCCTCCTCAACAAGTTCCCCAAAATGGCATGACGAAGAAGAAGTTGCACTTTTTGTTGCAGTTGGCGTCTCCGGGCTCCTCTCCAGGTTGGGCTGGGGATTTTAATTTGGACGCCCGCGTTCGACGCGCTCATAGATTGGGCAAATTGATAGCAGAGTATTACAAAACCTTCGCCCGTTAATGTAACCACATACACAAAGAAGCAACAAAAAAAAGCCAAGCTAACATGTTTGAGGTCTTTCTTGGTTGGTTTACTGGCTGCTGGAGTTTAACCGGAGTTTAATTTGGCCAGCACGCGATGTACTCACCGGGGTAGGGTAGAATGCACCCCGAAACTTGCTCGCTGTACGCGGTAACAGTTTGATCTCGCGATTAGAGTTTAATGAATTCTCGCGAAATAATTATGAACCTGGGTGTGCACTTTTGTGACGCGCAGGGACGTGTATATACGTTGGGAAAGTTCATTAGAAGTATGATGGTGCATATAATTTGGGTGCGAAAAAGCACACACCGTGGGGAGGTGAGAAGTTGTGTTGACTATAAATTAAAATTAAATTTTTAACATGTGGATAAATGAATTTCTTTTGCAAAGTTTCAGATTATTATGCATTCTTTATAAGCAAGTTTTTTTTTCTATTTTCAGTATTTTCATTTTCTCTTCTGCTCAGCATCGACGTAAAATGTAAACCAAGTTCCATTTTTATCTCACCCAACAAAATCATCGAATGCTTGCACTTTACACTCAATGCCATCGCGCATTGGTTCGATTAGGCCAGGTGATGGCGAACTACTGCGCCAGCAAGCGAAGGTAATGTTTTCCTCGCTGCAGCCCTTTTATCTCAAAAAGCGTAGCGCGCGCCGAGATTGAGGAATGAATATTCAAATATTTAAATTGAATTTACTTTTTTTTCCTACCAATGCGATTTTTTTTTCTCCGTTGTTTTGGTTCCACAAACTCCTTACTTATCCTGGAACAACTACCTTTACGGTTTGTTCCGATCACTCGAACGCCAGTGGTGAGTGCCTGGGAAGGACTGCAAGCGTACCAGCAGCCACCCAGCCAGCCAGCGAGGGAGATGGTATGCGATCTGGGCCATGGGATGATGATTATGCTGATGACAATGACGATAAGATTTGCTTAGAATGCTCAACCCGACACACTAAAACCCATCAGAATCCCGGACTGCGGCCGGTGCAGCGCCAAAGGAGTTGCCAACGTGATGGAGAGATGCTGGAGCTTAGATTAGGGAACTATTTTTGCATAATTGTTAATTTATTTTCCAACCATTTTCTTCCCGTGCGTCACTACGCTTGCTCACCCGTTGAAGCCGTGGAAAAGCCGTGGGAACTTACACAACAGGTCTTCCCCCCACCCCAAAACACACACACATACACACAGTCACAAGCTGTGGTGTGGTGGATTGCAGTTACTCTAACCTCAAAAACTTCATCAATCTACATCGAATGTGTCTGGTGAGCGAAAAAGGACCTTCCATGAGTAGGTATTTGCAACGTTCGGCACGTTGGTAGAAACGAATTCAAATCACACCGTCCCGACCCGGGCAAGCTGAAAGCAAGGAGAAACGCCTGCGAATGCGGCGGACTAGTTTGTGGTGTGATTTAATGGAAAATTGGGCAAATGGTTTCGGGTGTTACACACCCATCGATACCCGGTCGGTGTTGGAACGTATGAGGGCCAACCTTTTTGGAAACAGCACCATGGCAAAAGCTGGTTGTGGATGCAAGCGTAAGAAAGTTGGGCGATATAATTTACTGTAAATTGGTATTTTGTTCACAAATGAGCTGGTCCGCCCTTTGTAGCTGTGGGAGGTATTTTGATGAAGGGGGCGTAGTTTTGGTTGAGTAAGATATTTGTTTCGAAACTCGCGTGATGATAAGGTACAGTGATATTATTCAAGGAGCATTGAAATATTGTACATTGGATGTTTCCATTTTGTGGAGTTCGATAGTTTAGCAATTGTGGTACGATTTACCAAGAAGTGATCACTAGAAGTACGCTAGAAGCAGTAATCCGTTAGTTAGTGTTTCAAGTTCTAGGGAAGATCTTTGAGCATTAGTGACACTTTGATCAAGTAGTAACATGAGAGTAGAACACAGGATTTATCGAGATGATAAGTGAATTATTTTACAGTACTGGAATTTTATAAAAACAATCGAGAATACAAGAATTTTAAACAGAACTGATCAAGTTTGAAACAAATCGAATCAAATTGTTGATGATTATGAAGATGTGGACGCTTCGTATTTCTTTTGAGTATTTGGGGTTGTTTAAAACCTCGTCAATTCCAGAAATAAGAAAGTATTCTAATTCTACTTGTACATGTTCCAATTCCACTCGAAAATATTTTAAGATAATATAAGTCAAATAAAGAACTTGAGCTGGATAACTCAGTAAAAAAGAATCTAAGATTTTGAGAGTAGAATTTTTGTGATAGCAAAATTAACTAAAAAATTAATGTAATAATAATGAAATATTGTACTCTCAGTATGTCTCGGGATCGCTAGCAATTCTTCCAAAGGCTGAAGAAGTCATCCAATCTTAACATGGACATTGCTGCATCAAACGAACCGTGGTGAAATAAAGTGATACTGCGTTGGGAGTACTTTCCAACTCAAACTTGCTTCATCTTAAATTCATCAAAAATATCTGATGAGCTAGGTTCTTATGTAAAACGTAGAAATTTCCATGCAAAAAAATGAAGGATGTTAATTTTGCAACATATTTTTATTTTTGCACTAGTTGGAATCCTTAGTTATAGTAACTCTTATAAAAAACTTGCCAACATACCATTCTCGAACCAGATCATCTTCCGATCTTGTAGGATGATAATGCACTTCTAGATGGTTAAGACTTACAAAAGCCGGCCCGTTGCAATGCGATAAACCCAATCGCAAAGATGTAATCGAAAATAATCATACGGTGGTGGTGAATTTCCCCGGTCACTCAGGCTCCAATCCAGCAGGAACGTTTAATTTTCTCACCCCTTTTACCATGACCGAGCGATAAAAGCGCACTCTACACGGATGCATGCATTGAGTGACACGGACACGGTTTACCACCCATCGGTTGGCCACCTCAATGGCAGAATGAGGGGGGGAAAGCAAGGGAAAGAAACTGCGCCCTCATCAACGTCACCGATCGGTTTGCGCTGCTTCCGCTGACGAGACGGTGATCGTCTATCCGCAGTGTCACTTCCTTTTCGCTGCAAAACGTTCCTGCGTCATCAAATCGTATTAAAAATGTTGCTTCCATGCTGCCAGCAAACCAAATGGAGGCGCAATGAGGGCTGCAAAAGGTTTCCCGCGTTTGGTAGAAATCATTGGATTATGATAAAAGGTGGAAAAAGAGAAACAAAAATAAAATATTAAACGAAAACGCGCCACGGGATGATCTTCACTAGCAAGGGGGTATGAACACGGTACGAAGCAGCGAAGATGAAAAGCGTCTGCCAGTGTCTGACGTTGAGTGATAACGCTGTGGCCTGTGCTGGGTGCTGTTGGGATGATGGCTGGATGCAACAGAAAGTGCATCTCATGCAACGAAGTCTCATGCACTACGCAAAGCCACATTCTTCGCATCGACGGTGAAGGATGCTTTATTTTAGCGTACACCGAGCGACGGACACTTCAGCACCTACTTACTTATATCCTCCAACCTTTTACTACCCCTGGAACGAGTGTGTTTATGTGTGGATGTGTGAGAAATTATGACTTCCGAAGCGAGAGAATGCGCCAATTTCCAGCGCGAGCGCAAACCCAACAACCCCCTGCTGGATGGGCGCATGGGTGCATGTACGCCAAAAGGAAAAATGGACCGATTGGCGAATCCAACCTTGACAGGCATCGGAAATGTGGAATGGATTGCAATATGGAGCTGTCTTATCGGGGTGAAATTGGAATTGCACACAGTCCGGCGTCTTTACCGCACGAAACAACCCCACCGTGGGTGGGGTGGGTTGTTGATTGGGTGTGAAGAAACACACACCCACACACACACACACACACTCATGCGCTCGTCATGGAAAGGTTAAATGCCATTTCGATTGAATTGGTTACTTTTTTTGCAGCAAGTACAATTGATCCTGTGTTTTGAAAATTGAATAAACATATTAAATAACTTTTAAGGTTATTTGGACCAAAAATAATTCTTATGATCTTTTAATAAAACCGAATTTGCCCAGGATAAGGCAAAATACAAGGAGGAAATACCTTGTGAAATTTTGTGTGTCAATCAGCCCATGTACGGCGGACAATACGGCAAAGAAGCTGTCATAATTAAAACTAAATAAATAAATAATTCTTTTTATCATTTTATAAATCAGTTCTAATAATTAGTAATTGTTTATTTCGATGCAAATCAACGATTTTTACTCCTTTAAAAATAAATTACCTATTTTTCAAGCAATGTTAAGCACCTGCAGCATCATAGAGCAGATCATCGATTATCCGGGCGTCTTTGGAGCAGGAACAAGCCGGTTAATCGATGACCACGGAAAATCGGACATTTGTACTTTTGCACTTTCAACATTTATGGTTGGAGAAGACAGGGTAGCATTTTGATTTAATTTATTTCAAAATTAGGTCTCTTTAGTTACCATAATAAATTGAAAACGGGTAAAGCATCCCCCGAAACACGAATGATGTTCTGCATCGATCGTGTCTTCAAAAGACTTAATATATATAAGATGAAATCAAATTGTTTTCATGAATGTTAAATTAAAAATCACAATGCCATAGATTGTATCAAAAAGCGTCTTTAAGTACCATCATCCAGATTCTGTAACCAACCCAACGGTAACTATATAAACGAACTAATATTAGTTACACAATGTCATTTTGAGGCTCTCGTATAATCCGTTCGCCAGGTTTCCATGCCCCGGTCAATCGACCTTTATTTTATTGTGATTTTATAAACTGATTTTTTTTAAATGTGTATTTTAGTACGATTGTCTGAGTTTTTGATTTTTGTTGATAATTTCAACTTTAATTTCTTAAACATATTTTCTTTTAGATGTTTTTTTTTCGCTGAAAATTGTCACCATTGATTGCAAATTGAAAAGCGTTAATTGAAAACTGTTAAACGCTGGATTGCAATATCCGTATGCAATATCCATCGCACCCAATCGTTAATACGATTCAAACACCCCACGGACAACTCCCTTCAACTCACACCCAAAAGTGCATACACACACACACACCTACCTTTCAATTGCATTTGCATACACGATTAACTTCCTCGAAGCTGTGCAACCCATCCAAACGCCGCTGGAATTGGGCCTCCCAAAAATAAGCCAGATAAAAACCAATTCACCTTTCCCTCTCGACACACGCCGAGTGACATACATGCACGAATTGAAGAAGCAGAGATACAATAAAGAGAGAGAAAAACCCCTTTTCCCAGTGTCTAAGAAGGAGTGTTTGCGCGACGTTGTCTTCTAGCGAGGCGCGAGTTCGAATTTGGGGTTGGGAGTTGGGTTGCGATGCTTTTTCTGGACATGCGCTTATTTCATCCCCAGCCAGCCGTTTTGCCGATAACAAGATTTGGCATTTGCATACTGGTGCAGCATATGCATCGCTGGCGTGTGCATTTAAAACATAAAAAGCAAAACAAAACAAAAACCGCCCTCCAAACGCTCAACGTAATCGCTTGCCCGCGCACGGTGCCATTCGTCTGCCGGCCGGGATCTGGCAAAGCGAAATCACGGAGCATTCAGCGCGAGACAAGAGCAAAACAAAAACAAAAAAAAACTAGCGAAAAAAATAAATCCATTTAAATTCCAATCCCTCGTACGTTTGATCGTAACGCTCTCACACAGGGACCCTTTAATGTCAGCTTCATGCACATGTTCATGTTTGCATTTAAATTATATCGCCAATGTGTCTCGCGAAGTCAGCCGCTCCGGCGTGTTGTTGTTATATTTATTTCCTTTTTTTGTTGCTTTGCTTCGGTTGGAGCGCTGCTGATGCCTCCTAGGAGATACTGCCCGAGACGTCGAAATGCATCTTCACTCGCGCGAATGCACGGAAAGATCGGTCGGTTCGCCAGACAGTTCTTTTCTTTCTGTAACCGTGAGCGAGCGCACAGTGAAGCGATAAGACCGATAAGGGAAAATGGTGTTCCATTTGGGGTATGCAACCCCCTTCTCGTTGAGTCACCTTCCTCGAGGGGGGGGGGGTTGGGTGAAATTAAAACTGTACAAAATGAAGCCATTTATTGGCATTCGGTGTGGCAAGCATTGAAGATGCATCGAAGATTTTGGCTCTATCGGTGAAATAAGTTTCCACTTCAGTTCGCCTTTGCCTTTCATTTCTGCCTTTGACCTTTCGTTTCCACAAAACAGCCAAAGGGATATAAAAAAAACAATTTTCCATGAAGTTTTTCCAAGCTATTCGTTTATTTTCTTCTCCAAGGAAAGCCAAAGGAAAAAAAACTATCGAAACTAGACTTTTCCAATTTTCCAATCGTCTCAATAGCGTCCGGTCTCAAGAGAAGCAGAAAGAACGTTTCAAGTGCTTTGAGTTCTTGGCGATGGACAGACCCAAAAAAAACAAAAAAGGAGTGCCAACCGATCGTTATAGTGGGGTGACTTTCAAGCAGCTGGTACTAGAATTGGAGAGACGATCGTAAAGAGAAAACCCCCGTAGGAAATGGGCGGCTTCTTTTCATCAGCAGTAAAATGCGCATCGTTCTGCACAAATAGTAGTTTTGCTTCGTTTTTTTTCTATTCTAGTTTCCACCCGGAAAAGTGCCAAGTGCAGTGTAAACTGTTCAGAATGAAAGTTGATTCGAGAGCTGGCTGGTGACTTGGAGTACAGGAAAGGCTGAAAGGATTGGTTCACTTTCACTATTTTACGACTATTCCAATTTTTCGGTGGCAGTAAACTCCAACAAACACTTTCTTTGGAAAACAAAATCAAAACCGGCAAGTCACTTTTAATTTTTCCAAGGATAATCGAATGCTCAAAATTAAAAGGTTAAGCGCTGGAAAGAATGAACCTGTCAGGTTTGGTGTATATGCTTCTCATGAAAAGTTACGATAAAAAGTTACGCCACTCCACTTACGCACTTTAATGTAATTTCCTGGTATTTTATTTATGCTGACGATGGCACAACGATGCAAACAATCGGTACTCAATTATGCATGGCAGCTGGATGTCAATTTTAAAAGCATTTCCATGGAAATCGACTGAATCGTACGCTGAAAACAGTGAAAACAAGGAAGAAATTAAAATGAAACAAATAGTTTTACGTACTTTTCACGATGTTGAGACAATATGAATCTTTTAAGATGAATAATGTACAAGTGGAGAATGTCAACAAATATTGAAAATCGTTTGTAATAAATTCTTATAATGAATCAAATTCTTCATTTCAATTAGTGAACGCGTGAAAATAATTAATTCTTTCAAAAAAAAATTGATTGGAATTTGTGCTTTTTTTCATTATCAGCCATTTTAACCATTTTCAGTGGATTTTGTTTTATTCAAAGCTTTTCAAGATTTGCATCAATTTCGACTCACTAGCTGACGTTTTACGATTTATATTTATTATTTATTATTTTGGCGGCTCAGCGACGTATTGTCAACACCGCTTGTGTTGACAAAATATATAGACAATTTTTAAAATGCTGGAATCTTAATTTATGTTAAGATAAACAAAATGGATTGAATAAGTCAAATTGATATAAATATTGAGCTGGCTCAGATAACTTCATCATAAAATAAAGTAAACTTTATACTCCACATCACAGTTGATCTATTTCGCTCTTCGAATGTCTATATATTAACCTTAGGTTTTGTTATTTTAAACTTCCTGAGAAATAACATCTTCAAAAGTCTTCGAACAAATTGTTGAATATTTGACAAACCGTTGATAAGTTGTGACAAATTCCAAATATTTGAGCAATTGTAGTCAAATCTTGTTAAATTATTCAAATTTTATATCTGGTTCTAAAATTATTGCCCAAGGTGTATAGATAAATATAAATAAAGAGGAATTTTTTTATGTATATTAATATTGTCCCTCACTCTTCCAAAAGTTCCTTACTCTTAGTAAAAAATCGTGTTTATAGTGATCTGTTTATACGTAACTTTTAACCCTTGCATTTTTGTTTCTGCAAATAACAATCATATCATTTAACGCTGCATGTTTACGATCGTGCAGCACGTTGTCACCACCGCTGCCGGAATAATCATGTTTATCGAACAGAACAAAAATTTGCAAAAAAATCATTACATCACATCCCTTTTTGTTTTCCCTTGCGCTTGTTTTCGTTTTACGAGTTTCCCTTGCGAAGGAAAACCTGCCCCTTAGCCCTTCATTACAATGCTGACGCAACGCGGACAAGCCGTACATGGTTGTAATTGTGCCGGCACCGGAATATTTATCAACCCCTCGGCAGGAGCCGAACCTTACATTACACTCCGCCATCACGGCCGTAATCATTTGTATGCGGTTATGGGCTTATGCTGCTTGCAAAATCCTTCGATCGAGATCGGGGAAAACAGAGGGAAAGAGAGATAGAGCTAAAAAGGGAGAATGTGATATAAAATTCTGTCTCCTGTGCGTTGTGTCACCATGGAAGGAATGGAAACGCATTTTTACCTTACATTTATTTACACGAGGGATATTTTCCGTTCCGTCCAGATACTACACAGAGGGTGTAGAAGCAGAACAAAAAACACGAAGGACGCACCATGTGCGTTTTATCATTCGTGCACTATTTACAGCGAAATTGCATTCCAGATTTAGGCGCGGTCACTTTCTCTATCCCCTTTTATTTCCTTTCACGGGATGGAATTTTCCTTTTTAATACAAGATCTTAGAACAGAAATCCAGAACGTAGTTTGTCTGTTTTCCAGGAGAACCAGGTGCCTTCGGGACGGTTCGGCATTGGATCAGCTGAGCCCAGGGAACTGTCGCCGGGGGAAAACGTGATGTCAAACGTGTATTACTTAGGCGCTAAAGGGGCGCTAAAGATAGGGATTCCCGAGTTCAAAACGCTAATAATTCCCTCGGCTTACCGGGTAGGTTGTGTCCTGTGGCACTACACCAAAGAAGGGAAGCATCGAAAGGGAGCAGAAACGGTACGCTAGTTTGAACCCGGATAGAGGTGGCTACATTAGCCACAAAGGCACAATACACACAATAGGGAAAATTCGGGCCAAAAAAAAAAAGAGGGAAGGATGCGTGATTATTAATATGGATGTGCTTAGGCGTAATTTATTTTAATAATGAATGACAGTTTCGGGCAGAACGGCGGGGAAGAATGCACCACGTCCACCCGGGTTCTTTTGTCTGGCGCCCAGCGTGGCGTACCATGTTTTCCACGTGTATATATATGCAGTTTTTTCTGTTTTTGGTATGGGTTAGTTTTTTTTGTCTCTGGAGTTTTGGAGTTTTGCTTTTGTGTCCGGGGAGTGTTCCCTGTTTCCGATCAATTTTTATTTTCCCGCTTCCAAGTGCGATAATGGATGCTAATGGGGTGCTGTGGTTTGATGCAGTGTCGCATAATGGATAACAATTTTTGATTTAGGTGCGCGAGTTAAGTTCCTTTTGGTGAGTCCCGGGGTTTTAAGTTGTGTTTTTTTTTTGCTTCAGCCAGTGAAGTATTTTGGGAAGGGTTTGAATTTTAATTTATTTCCGCTTAAATGCGAACGTTTAATGTAGCGCGGCGGTAGGTGAAAATAGGTGACCCACTCATGGAAGTGAACTGACAGGAGAGTTTTCGAGAGTTTATTAGACACACTTCAACATGCATGAGTTAGGATATAAAATATGTTGCAAAAATGTAGCTTGAAAAGGATTTTTCGAGATGGATCGCCAAATTTGGGTGATTTATTGGTCAAATTAGTTGTAATTTTTCCCCAGCCAATGGTGTATGGTAGCAGAGATACGAGAAATTTGAAATAGTTGTCAATCAATTCCACGCCTCGTTTAAAGAACTCGTCCTATTGCAGGCTTTAACTTTGCAGTACTCTGTGTAGAGGCTGAGACTTGCTTTGAAATTTGAATGTTCATATTGGAGATACAGCTTACCATCATAGAGAGTCTGGTCACCATGCTTGATCCGGTATATCCGGTATCATCAGAGACAATTTCAAATTCTGGAAGTACGAACTGCTTATGCTCTGCTTATTCAACTAAGCGCAAAGGTTTGTTAAATTGTACTCATACAAGGCTTGTCAAGATGAAATTCATACTTAGAGATTCAATTTGCAGTGTATGTTGTTGGAAGTCTCAATGATCCGAATTAATGATGTGTATAGTGATTCAAAAGGAATGAGTGGCTTAAATCTTCCAATTTTGAGCAACTCCTGAGTAGTTTTACTCATGAGTGAGATGGTTTATGATTCATTGCTTAACCTGGCTTAACCATTCACTCATTGTTTTTTAATCGTTCCAATCGTTATGTAGCTCATGAATAAGTAAGCTTTTTAAATTAATACTTCGAGTCAATCTTCAACTCACTCATGAGTTAAATTCGTGAAGCTATGAAACTGCATGAGTTAATTCATTAGTAAATTATTTCTTGTAATTTACTCGCACTGCCAGAATACCCTCAAGTGAGTTGGTATTCTCATCTGAATTCTTTGAATACAATCTCGGCAAGAACATTACCCCCATCAGCTCGACGATTATGGATTATTAACCTTTCCGAGTCCAAGCTGATATAGATATGAAAATTTTGTGATTTATACAGGACATTCTGTATTCTACATGAGCGATCTTCCGGCATGAACTTCAGCAGGGCACAAAGATAAACGATTGTTTAACTGGATCTCACTGTTGGCAGTGGCAGTTGGCAGTACATAAACCTATTATGCCCTGAATGTCATCATTATTCATGCCATGCAACAAGATGAGACCAGATTGGTATTGAAAAGTTGGTAAAAATTGAACCAAGGTGGTTATTTTAGCGATCTTGTCAACTAGAAGTAAATCTTGGGAATAGCTCGAACACATCGTTCATTTAATGTTACGAAATAAGGAAAAGGCAAATGGAAAATGCTTACAATAAAACTACCTTGCTATACCTTGTACGTCATTTTCACATTGACCATCACAAATCCTCCTGGGTTGTTGACCTCGCCCGCTAGGTTCCCCTTGTTCCAAAAATGCCAAAAAGTCATCCCAACCCATCGCTGCTTTCTCGCAGCATCTTAAGATTGTTTCGGTACATCGTACCGCCCCTAGTGGGCACTTTCGATAATTCTTCCCATTTTTACACGCAACCAAACTGCCACTTACTGAGAGTTGAAAATCGTGCACTAGGATTAGACGTTAGATGACACAGGCCCGATTCTACCACAACGAAATCAGTTCGGTTCTAGGGTGAACCCTCATGTTCATGTCTAGAAGTGCCATTATGCGTAACAGAGAAATGCAATTTGCTCGCCTAAAGCCTTGAATATGCATTCGCAACACACGCAAGCACGCTGAAAAAGGGGGAAATGTTCCGTTCCGTTACCAAACTGGCTGAAGGATTTGCCAAAAAAAAAAAGCGAAAGGGAGCGAAAGAATGAAAGGGAATAGTTCCTAGTGAAATATGAGAATAAATCAAAATCCGGTACGGAATGCTGCCATCTTGTTTGATCGAATTAATATCGCATAAAGGACCGTAATCCACCAACTGTCAAGTGCAATAAGCCGTAGGAGTGGAACACTATCGGTCCACTTAGGGCCGATCGCGGCGCAAACGCCGAGCCCCGAAGGGATTCGCCGTACATCGCACGTGCACGTGTTCCCTTCGGGGATGTGTTGCACACGTGCGTTCGAGGGGTACGTGAGCATCAAGTGCGTGTCTGGATTCGATCCCCGAATGTCATGCACACACGCACACGTCGCATTCCTCCGTGTCACAAAGCTATCCCCGCCCATGGACAGGACTATCCTTGATGTGTCCTGCCGATAGGAAACGTTTTTTTTTTCCTTCTATTCTGGCGGTGGCTTCTTCGCACATCAGGAAATTGTTGGTGGCAAATTATCGATGACCCACGACAATAATGGTGACCACGACCACGGCCGGAAGAAATCTAGCGTAAATTATGGTTGGCACCATTGTTGGGTAGGGCACGGTCGGTGGACACATTTTGCGATTCGTCACACGCCCACCGGAAAATGAAATCGATGGCTGCGACCGATTTCCCGTGGGATAGAAATGTTTCGGCGTTTTCCCTCGGATACGTGTGAAGGAGAGCTGCAATCACTGTATCTCATCTCACCCCTCACAGCCACGAATGGGCGGACCGAATTCGCACCTCAAAATCTTCAAATGTGTTTAATATTGATCGGAACCAGGATTGTGGAACGGTATCGGTTTGGGCTATCGAAGTCCTTTGGGAAATTTAACGCAAAACCAACAACAGCGGCTTACCGCACGCGTATGACGCAGTGGCCGCATTGGCCGCCCGTCCTGATCAATATAGTGATGAAATTTTTCCGTCCACCTGGTCGAAACCGTTGGATTGAAAATTCACTTTCGCTCTTTCGTTTCTTATCAAGAAAACGTTGGAGAAATTCCCCAGGTGTTCGTTTGTTTGGTACAAAGTGGGAGAAAAAATCAACAACCAGAAAGCTCTCACCGGTGTTGGGGAGAAAAACTCAATTTTATCTTTATCTCTAACGTCAACAGGAGGTTGTTCGTGAAGTCAAAATTGTCACCTTCTTCCTACGTTACTACGACCGGGACAGGCAGATTCAATCAAAGCTTATTTCCGACGCAATTCGAGTGTCGCGTGTCGCGCTTCAAATCTAAATCTGAACATTTGGAAAATTGGAAGAAATTTCACCAGACATGTGAGACACTTTGATGTCTACCCAATCGACATGTGCCACCGAGCAAGCTAGCGGCTTTTCAAAGGCATTGGAGTGCTTTGAAGATTTCGGTTGTATATATGCAAAAAAAAGCGTGAAGAAGAGCTAATTTTAAACCACTCAAAGCATCACATAAAACGAACGACTTTACTTTCCTTAGTCTTCGCAAATTCCTTAACCTTAGTTTTCAAACTCCACCATATGACCCGCGATCCAGTCGTAGAATTTATCCACCCGAGTGTAGACGGCCGGTATGCCGCTGCCACACTTTTGCGGCCCAAAGCTAACAATCCCAACGACGTAATGGAGCGATTTTAGTGTTTTCATCAGTGGTCCACCCGAATCGCCATTGCAGGTATCTTTGCCCGGAGTTCCCATGGCACAGAATTGGGTATCGGTGAGTGGGACCTTCACACGCCGCTGGTACGTTTCAGTGCAGTTTTGTAAATCAAACATATCAAGCGGTACGAATAGCTTATAGCGACTTCCAGAAGCTAGAATTATTTTAAGAATAACGTAAGTTCGATTAGATTTCATAATGCTTATCACATTCACCTGTTTCCGTTCGACCCCATCCAGCAGCCCACATGTTGCCAAAGTACAGCTTCTCCTTGTTCGGTGTGCCAGGTTCCGGCAGGCAGACAGGCTTCACGAATGCATTGTACTCAACCTGTCCGTCCAGTTCGATCAGCGCTATATCGTTGGAACGATCGCCATGATTGCCGTTGTAACCCTCGTGGATGATGATTCTTTTGTAGCCAAAGTCCTGCACCGGAGCAGCACAGGAAAGCTCATCGTCCAGATCTTCACAATCAATATCGGACTCGGTGTCCCACTCGCCGAGACGTACCTTATGTCTGAAAGGCAAACATTGGGTAGTAGAACGATTAAGTTTAGCCAGCTTGAAATCTACCAAACTTACAGCTCAATTCCAGCTGGAAGTCGTACGAAGCAATGTGCTGCCGATAGGACGTATTTCTGATTGAGTAATGCACCGCCACAGGCGAATCGTTTCGTTCCCTTGCGATGGTTGTAGTACTGCAGCAGTGCCATCCACGGATACTGATCGATGGACGTCCGTTGTCCACCAACGATGCGATCCTCCATCTGCACACCACAAGTCTCATCGTTCACCGAACCCGTCCGACAGGTTAAACCCTTTCGACGATCACAAACATAGCGCAACAGGTACGCATCATCCACCTCCGTACGGGTACTCTTGAGCAGGAGAGTCAAATATTTTTGATCATTCCTGAAATGCACACATCGTCCAAAGTTTCCTTCTACACGGCAGATCGTCCCGGGAGCAACTTCTGTCACTAAAAGTGCAATAGTTAATAAGAGGTTTATATTTAAAGTCTTTTCCGCAAACAAAAAGCAACTAACCGGAAGATAAGCTCTGGTGAGCAAGAGCTAGACTAACAATCACAACGAATGGTACCGAGGGGAACATTTCGGTTGCACAGCAGAACAACGACTGAGGTGCAAAAGGTTCAGAATTCGATGAACCAGCGGACCAGCATGCAAAATTTAAACCATCCCCGGGTGATAAGTGATAAGGTTTCACTTATTTCTGTGTGTGAATGTACATCTTCTGGTTTGGTTGCATAATGAGTATGTGAAAGAATATTATGGCCAAAATTGGTGGGATTGAAAAATATTTCTCATTGTGACATTCAGACGTATAATACACAAGAGTTTGATTGTTGTATATTCTAAAGATTATTTAACTTATATTCAATTTTCTATCCATTTACATCACCTCTAAAACGAGATGTTTATGTAAAGGATCTATAGTTCCGTGTTAAACTCGGCTAAGGTCATCTGCGGCTACTGCCGCTGATAATAAATGAATGATGATTCAAGATCGCTGGATGATCGTGACCTGCTTTTTTGCTACATCTCCCCAAGAAACAAACCGAAGAAATTTGATGGAATTGCATTAAAAATACGAAAACAATCGATGAACGTCACTCTTCGCCCCGTGTTACTCGCCCCAAAATAAACAACAATGAATCGATCCCTGAAGAACCGTTCGCACTGCTGGGTTGGGACTCATTTTCCCAACACATTTTCCCATCGATGCGGATAAAAGCGATGGTTATTTTCATAAGCGCAAATCCATCTATTCATAAGCCCCATTCGGCGTAACGTATGCAGGAAATAATGAATGACTATCGCTTCGGAACCACGGTCTCCAAAACCAGACCTAATGAAACGATGTACATTCGATCCGGAAACAATGACGAATGTAGAACATTCCCACAAAAAAAAAAAGAGCGCATCCCCGTTCGGGCACGAATGGAAGGAAGAATAAAACCCGCGCACGACACATCGGCCGGAGAAGATTAAAACCACGAACCACGGCACGGGCTGTGGGTATGGGAATCAATTTTGAATGCCATGCGAAACAACATTCGGAGACAGATGCGGCCCCTTTTTGTAAGCCGGTGCCATCGACCGTACAGCATTTCGATCTCATCCCACGTGGAAGCGTTATTCAATTGATCTGGATAATAAATGTAAATCTATTTACGGGAAGGACACTGCCACTGCCATTTCGTACGCAAATCGCGCCAACGCAAACCGTGCAAAGAGTAAACGCAAAAAATTAGTGAAAATCCCTATACGCAGATGCGCGGATGCGATGTTTGGATGTCCGTGGCGAGCTGCTTATAGAGAATTGAGAGAAGTTGAAAGAGAGAGAGAAAAAAAATATCGACAGTAGTTGCCAATGCAAAGCGAAACGCGTAAAGGGCGATGAATGACTACCAGCAGCGTGCGACAGGTGAATTGCAATTAATTTATTCTAAAATAGACAAACAGCTTCTCCTTTGTGTAAGCAAAGTACCAGTGAAAAGAAATACCGAGCGAGCACTGTCCACACCCTCTCGCCAGCAGAAGATGGGCAGAAGAAGCGGCAAAGTCACGTCCCGACAAGCTACTAAGCCCGACGACTAAGACGGGCTGTACGGGTTGACGGAGCACAGAATTAATAGGTATTTAAATGGATTTCCCTTATTACCGTGCAGCGGCAGCAACATTTTAATACGAAAGTGCGTCGAAATGGTCCGCGCACACACCGTCGCCTGCTGGGAATGGGGCAAATTAGTTCGTCCGCTTACCAACTCGCTTGTCAGCGACGCCCCGTTCAGTAGTCAGTTTCGCATGCACATTTTGACAGGCGAATGCGTACGAACGCAAAAAAGGGCGAACCGTTTCGGTTTGAAACGTGAATAATTATTGAGCGCGCGGTGGCAAACCGAAAAGCCGATGCCCATGTCGATCGTACCGATGGCTGCCGTGACTTTAGGTCGCTTTGGTACGGAGGCGCGATCGGTGAATATTCTACCGGCTGTTTGTGTGTGTTTGTTTGCCCATTAAGTATGCAAAGACATTTAGAAAGAATCATGCAGATGGGATGAAAAGGGGGTGGACATTCAGGTAAAGGTTTGCTTACTAGGTAAAGGCACCCCACTATAGGGGGCGATTGATTTCCTTTTTGCGATGTAACTTCTGTACACCGTTTTTTAATGCCAACTGGGCTATGAATTGCAAATTATTTTGCAAAGTACAACCTTTGTGTTGGTTGGTTCTCAATTAATTGGGTCAAAGAATTATAATTACCTTTCAAAACATAACAAGTGATTTTCATGTCATGATTGTCATGGAAACATTCGTTCTTCTAAGGATTTGATTTTCATGTTTGTAAATTCCTACTTGATTTGATATTTTTGACAGGATACGACTTCAGAGTTTTCTGCAACAAGAGCTTAAGAACTTATTATTTATAACGATTATTTATCGAGAAACTAATCTTTTCTAGCTGACAACTTTACCTAGGGACCTTACGAATTGAGTGATAAAATTGTGATATGTGGTACTTTGAGAACTTTGTGATAGAATCAACACATATTGAAAGAGAACATCTTTCGCAGAAGTGCAATTTAATGAGAGAATTGCAAAATCTTTTGATACTTTAATTTTAGATAACATACTCATTCTTACTCATTAATAACATAGTTGGAGATGAATTGGTTGAGGATCTAGCCTGTCCAGAGTTCTATCTAAGGCATCCCATATCGAGTGTCAGCAGAGATCTTTACCATTAGCTTTGCAATTCAGCAAAGGAGTTGGTCATAGGGACCCTCTATGCTGGAAGTAAAACGTTCTTTTAATCCATTCGTCCATCCCTAATTAATGCCTTCTTTAATGAACTTCTGTTCCTTCGAATTAGTCGGCTACTTCCGAATAACTTAGAATCTGTTCGATTCTCCTCAAGTTAGAGTTTACAGATGATTATGATATACATTAAAATTAAACAAGAATATCCATCCAAAACTACAGATGGTTTTACCACAAACAAAGATCATTCCATGTAAATTAAGCAAATAACCACCACACTTGAAATAAAAACTACTACTACCTCCCCAAAATACATCATTAGATACATTTAAATTTAGAGTACTCAAGATCTCAAAATAAATTTGCGATTCAAAAATGTTCCTAAATTGCAATATAATTTGGTGAGATTGTGATAAAAGTGTGACGCTTGGGATATAATTTCATCAAATGTTTGCGGTTGATTGACAAAATGAAACAAGGGCATTGCAAGTTCATTTGAAATTCTTCATCAAATACACGCTGCATTTATTGTAATTTTGCATTTAATGCATTGTAAGCAATTTTTCGTCATAAATCTATTGCTACTTATCGAACGAAATCAATTTCCATTTTCCTCTCGAATGCTCTTAGCGTAAAAATAAAAACAAAAACAAAGATCATGCAAACGAAACTACCCTGGGAAAGGGCTGCTGGACCCTTTTCCCCGCCGTGGCTACACTGAGATTGCATAAATCGTGCACTTTCAGCGGTGCGCCGTGTTCTGTCTATCTTGATGGACAATGTTGTTTGCATCCCAGACAACACTTCGCTTTCTACACGTACCGAGCGCCTCAAGCACCGCAAACTAGCAATCTCCCATAAGGTGTTGCAACCACTTAGCAGCAGCAGCAAAAAAAAAAAGGGAAATTCCTACCAACAAATGGGTGCTAGCCTGGGTCGGATGAGTAAAAGTAACTGGCGCATCCTTCACGATCGATCACTTTGCGCGCGGGAGAAAACAAAAGTTTAGTTCAATGACGTCTTCGCACCATCTGGCAACCAAGCGCGTTTGGTCAGTGCGAGAAGCGGACAAAACAACAACAAAAATACGAGAGGGAAATAAAGGCAAAATCAATCACCATTTGAAACGGTTTTTAATTAAACAATTTATCAGATTTATGTAACACTCGCCAGCAGCTCGTACATAACATAGCGATCCCTTCTGCGGTGGAATGCACGGAACGGAAGGGACGTTGGGCGGGAGTAGGTGCATATTAAGTTAACCAAAGTGGTAACATTAAGAAACGATCAGTCAAAGGCCGGTGCCGAGAACGAACGAAAAAGAAGCAATGGAGAGAAAAACAAGAGTGAAAAAGCCTCCCAAAAGGCAAGACACTTGAACTATTGGGCACGTCTTTTGCGGCGTCTTTTAATGCTAAAATCTTTCCCCCAATCACCTCCCGCAAGAAGCGAACAAACCATTCGAGATGGCCAATAATGTACGCGCGCGAGTCGTGAGATGGGCGCGCGCGCTCTCGCGCAAAAATATAATAAAAAAAAACTGTGCCCTAGCGAACGTTTAGCCGGGATGGGAATGACGCATGCAGGAACAGGGAAGTAAATTGATCTGTCTGGAGATTTTTCGAGTGCTGTCTTGAGGATTAATGTTTTTGCTCTTATTGTTGTTGCCTGATATCGCTAAGTGTTGCGGTCGGGGCGAGTTTTTTTTTTTTTCGTTGTAGCTTCTCTCTCGCTCTGTGCCAAGTCTTTCATATTTTTATGACGCTGTTTTTTAAATGTGGTCTTCTCTGGTTGTGACCCTATCGGACAGAGAGTGTGACTAATTGAAATGTTATTCAACCGCACTATGGGGATTGACATGTTTCCGTGCTATGGCGATGTCGGGATCGATCGCTTTCGTAATGGAGTAACGTCGCACGGAGCAGAGCGTAATCGGATAGCTGGGATAAGCTTGGATTAGACAGTTACTTTATTAAATTATATATTATAATAAGTGTTGGATGGTATGCTTTATAATTTTTAGATATAAAGACCTTGAATTACCTTCTGAAGTTTCAAAAAGTTTCCAACGATTAGTGAATATCTTAGGATTCGTGGATCTTCCGAAGAAAAATTGTTAGTGTATAGTAAGTATATTTCATTTCTCCAGGCAGCTGGGGTCAATATATCTTAGTGCGTTTAGATTTCTAAAATATATTTCTCCCAACACTATATTATTTTTATTTTCCGAATTTCCAAAAAAATAGAAGAAGAGACTTATTCGACTCGTTCATTTCTTTCTCCGCATTACATTCCAAACATAAACGCATCCCAGCGACAACGTCCGAACAAATTAACCGCAATGAAACTGGCTCTATTGTTGATCTGTTTGTCGTCGTTGTAAGCCTTTCTACCTTCTTCAATCGCAATCGTTACGTTACGTACAGCCTCGGGTATTCCTACACGCCGTTCTATTGCCACACGACCACGGCCAAGAATCAAAAGCAACGAAATAGCTCCAAATTGGTGTTGCTTGCCGTATTCTTTCCAAGCGATTCGTTTCCCGGTGGAATTTACACGCACGCCGTAGCGCTTTCTTTCTTTGCATTGTGCTCCACAGTGTGCTGCATATGTATACAGTACCGGTCTGGGAGTCTGGAGGTCCTCATTCAAGTGTCCGAAGCAAATTGTTCTTTTGATGTTAGATTTGTTCGCATCATCGGCCCTTCATCATCAGCCCTAGCACAGTGGTTGGAACGTTTAGCATCAGCATTCAAGGTGATCAGCACGGTGAGGTCTCCGAAGGCGCTCTATAGGATGCTGAAGTTCTGCTTCCACCCGTTAATCGGTGGTGATGGTTTTTGTGATGTTCTCCTATTCTACGCGCGCCCTATTACGATGTTCATCAGCTGCTTTCAAGCCAAAGTCCGGTGTAACATAAATGGGAGAATCTTTACGTCTTCTTCAATTCATAGACAACTTTCCAAACTACAAAACCAAAATAAAAAAAACGATCATTCTTCATCCCTCTGTTCGTTCTTGCGCCCATAAAGGGGATGGTGGGTGAAATGGAAGGCTTAAGGGTTAAGGCGAGGTGCGAAATAACTCTATTAACGGAGTTCCAACGGAAAATGGGGTGTAAAAGTGCTGCGAGTCCAATTTCGATTTGATTTGGCCGGTTGTTGTTGTGTTTTCTTCCTGGGTTTGTTTCGCGTTTGCTTCTCCGACGTCTCGCGAGTCGGGGAAGCAGTGCTGTGCCGAAGAGAGCGTCTTTAGGCGAACACAACACAGTCCGACGAATTATGCACGGTTTAAAGCGATATGAAAATGTTCCTTTCTGCTGCTTTCTGTACAATTATGCCAACAAAGCGGAATTGGATATGAAGATACTAGGAACGGCTTTGAATGTCAGTGCTAATCCCAGGGTGGACGGGGAAACGGTTGTTTGGGGCGCATTTTTAAGAGCAGATCTTTAATTTAGGTCATTTTGCTCAAGGTAATAAATGGCAAAAGCAAAATGGAAATTTTTGCCCGTTTCTGGTCTAGGTGTTAAATAAGTTCGTAGCAAGCTAACAAGCTCTGCAAGGGAAATGAAAGGATCTGACCTAGTGAAGCGTGGAATGGTATCGATTCATTCGCAGTACAATAAATTCCATTCAAATTGTTGCTAAAGATGTTGATTTGTTTTCTTTCTTCACTATATTTTTTGGTAAATAAAGCATTGAGTTTAACGGTTTTATGCAAAGTGATCCAAAAAGGAGTTGCAGGAGAATAATTTCCCACAAAAAAACCAAACCACACAATCTCTCTCTCATGGGAAACGGCGTAAACGGAGAAACTAATCGATCGGCAGACACAAAATAGTGTCGAGCTGACATTTCCGTCGGCGATTGTTCTTCCCACGGTTGCGTTTCCGATTGATCACTCCCCAGCAGGACATTCGTGTGCTTTCTTTGCTCGCCGACGCCACCAACGCCCGAAAGGGCCACACATATCTCCATCCCAAAAACATCCCTCCAGTGTACGGCGGTGTGTTGCAAATGGAGCGTAACGCACCCAGGCGAGTGTGACAAATCATCGTCAACTGTCGCCGGCCGCAGGACATGCCATGCACCCGGAAGCTGGCCCTTTGCGTGCGGAGAATGGGCTGGGAAACATTCGCACTTCACTTGCAAAAGTGAGTCGCAAATCGCGCGTCAATCAGTCCTTTGCTAGGGCAAAGTTGTATGGCAATCGCGGTGAACGATCGTCCAAAACCGAGTGAGTGAGCAAGAACGGAGGCTCTATATCTCTATTCTGGCACTGGCGGTACACTAATGTTCACTGGTTTTAGTGAAAATTTTCCCACTCCCAGCCGAAACCGAGGTGGCGGAAATGAAAACGTGACTTTCCGATAGAGTCCGACCGATTCGGATGTCGTTTTCCAACCGTCGCAACAATTTTTGAAAAGGCTACCGAGGGGACGGAACATATTCGTACTCGAGGGCCAAAGCAAAAAAAAAAGCTGGAGAAAATCGCCAATATAATGCTGCATCAGCCCTGATCGATGAAAACAGGAACCAAAAAAGACCCACTCGCTCACCCACCATCCTTCAGTGCACCGTTCAGCAAAAGGTATTGGAAATTAAACAAACTCATGTCGACAATGACAACGTCATTCACGAACCAGCCTGCGACATACTCCCTCCTTTTGCTGGGGTTTTTTTTGTCAAACCAGCTTTGGGTTTTTTTCTCTTCTCTTTTTCGTGCTTTTATATACAGCCACCATGAAAAGTCATTGCAACAATAATTGACAGGCAGTGAAAATGTGACAAATTGCCCGGTGAACTTATGCGGCAGAATGGGGGGGAATGAAGAAACGAGTACCGATAACAATTGAATAGCGACCGAAAGCTGCAATGTTCGGATGGCGACTCTGGTGGATGGATGCCGACTTATAGCAGTTGCAAGTAATTACAGACTAAATGCAGCCGGATTGATTTAGGCAATTTTACAAAACGGCGTTAGAGTGAGTTTTCCATCGACAAAATGGTGGCTAATCGTTTGTGCTACGTGAGATCGTGTCCGTTTAGTGAATAGATTGTGCAATACGGCAACGGCAACTATCTAAGCTATGATTTGGGCAATAATGAATATCCATTTTATTGTTATTATCCCATCGGCAGAATAAATCAACGTGTCATCATTAAGTAACTATGAAACTTTTTGATTTAAAATACGTTTTACGATAGTTGGAGTTTCATAATGAACTTAGTAATTCATAAATATATTATTAAAATAAATAAAAGATAATTTGTTGCATTTTGTGTGGTATTTTATATTTTTAGATATTATTATTTTTAGATTGTGGTATTTTATATTTTTAGATTAGTGATGGTAATGTGTCATTTTTATTTTCGGAACGGAACGGAACCAGACACTTTTCTAAAAGGAACGGAACGAACCTAGTGAGTTCTTTCAGGAGTAAAATTAAAGAAATAATATATCTGTATCGCATAATATCTACAGATTCAGATAAAAACGAATGACTAATTCTCTCAAAAGTCTTTACTGTCTTAACCTAAGACCAATACGTTGCTCAACTCTGGATCTTCACTACCTTACGCTATCATTATCGCTTCGTTATAGAACTCCAAAAAACATGTTTTAGGTCCGTTAAGCTATGAGCTAGAGACACAATGTTAAGTATTAACGTTTTTCATTAAGTACATAAAAAGCAGCTCATGTGGAACCATATGTGGGTGTAAAAAAACCGCATTTCTAATATAATTTAAATCTAGGTTCGATAGTTCCATAAAAGGAGCGGATCGAACCATGCAGGTGCGGAACGAAATTGTCATTTCTAATGTAGAAGCATTAAATCCCAATGTTCTCTTTATCCATGTTGCTCAATCAATCGCAATTTAACAACATCAAATTGGTTTTGATATGGCCGAATCCTTCCATTTTCATTAATGCTTTTTAATACCGATAATGAGTTAAATAGATCATCATGAGAATAGCACGTTTTGTCGCATCTGTAGTGCAAAGTAAATATAAATGCTTATTCAAACCTTTAGCCTCATGAGTATTATGTTGAAATAGTGTTATTGAACAGTTCCAGGAAGGCAGATATAATTAATTTGGAAAAACGTGAAATTTATAAAAAAATGTAATAAATAATAAATTAAAATATGGTTACAATCGACATAATAACTCTACCAAAATAAAACAACCAGGCAGGATCGTTGCGAGCTGCATACATTATTCCACGTAAATTGTTTGATCCGCTCGTGTGCGATAAGCTTATGTTGCCTTCGCGTAATGAAGTGTAAAAATAATAATTAAAATCCTTACCGCTTTTAACCAAAGGCTTACAGCTAAAAACCACAATCCCGTACGAGCGGCACGGTTCATTTGGTCGGAAAATGGAAATTAGTGTTAATGAAACGCAGCAGCAGCAACACATTACATTGATGCTTTTTTCTCCTAATTGATACAAACTGAGGGTTTGAATTGTGAAGCTATCACGATTGATCAGTGATTGCTTACATTTCGTTTTTAAATTGTGAAAAAAATGTTTCATTGAAACATTTATTTACAGAGTTTTACTTTAATGGTGTTTGAAGATATGATATCATTTTAATTACATTAATTCTTTGCTGGTAGCACGTAACAGATCCAAAATAAAATTGATAGATCCTTGAACAAAACTCCAACCCAACCCTTAAAACTCACACACTCCACGCAAAGGAATGTTAAAAGCCCTTTTGTTCTCGTCACACTTTAAATGGCAACAAGACATGATAGTTTGCTTTTTGGCTGTCGGAACAGAACCAAATGGTTAGAAGGAACCTAACAAACGACGGTTTGAACTTTGCTGAACATAAAGCCACCCTTTTGCTGGAGCCAAATGAATAGGCAAATTGATTTTTTATTCTTTTGTTCGTGCCTGCCAATCGCGAATCATTGGACCGTGGTGCGTTAGACGAATTTGGCTAACAAAAAAAAGATGGAAGTGCATTTTGTGTGCTGTCTGTACCCGATGCCAGTTATTATTGTCCCCTGATCGGCCGAAAGCCTACCGATCGTGTACAAATCGCGATGGGTTGTGATAGGGTGTTATGGTTGTTTTTGTTGCTGCATTCCTTAATATGCGATCGACACCTTGCTCACGATCACCAGAACCTGATGGTGGTTAGTTTGGTGAGCTGTTTATATATACACGTTTTCGTTTTTGCCGTTGCCTTACGGTGCCGGTGTGAAATCGATACTCACGATCTGCGGTTTGAAGGTGTTCGAAGCTGTTGTACGAAACCTTCTGCTGGGACGGCGCACGGTACCAAAGGGTGAGCCTGTGAGTGATGCTTGACAGAAGGAATAGAAGAAGGAGACATACTCGTAAGGGAAGCTAAAACAAAAGGAAAACTTGGGTTACTTGGTTTGGCAGCTTTAAAAAGACTTCAAAAGAGAAGTTTTTTCCCACCCAATTTAATACAAAGGAAGCGAAATACGCCCGATGAGTCACATCTGTTTGCTCGGTGCAGATTCAGATCACCCGGAAGATGTACTTTTCGACCACAACAAGCTGTTCTACATCATACAATGAGCATGTTTGTGTATGTGTCTTGTGTGTGTGCTAAAAAAAACACAACTCCATATGTTGAGCTGTAGAAACACACCCAAACATCCCATTTACGCTAATCAAACGAAACGGCATTCGGGTGAAGCGGACAAGTATAATTTTATGCCAAACTCTCGCGCGAGCCCCAAACATGTTTTTCCTCAAAAAGACACACACACACATGTACGTGTGCACATATGCTACTTTTCACCTCCCCTATTTACCCCCCCCCCCCCTTTCTTTCTCATGAGGCGCATAAATGGAGCGGGAAGGCATGATTTGCATCGAGATTAAAATGGAATAGACAATGAATCGGAAAATAGAAACAAAACAGTATTTCTTATTTGCAAAGAGGTCGCGCTTGTAGGTCGGCCAGCAGCAGTTCGGAATGGGGCGGTTTGCATCTTGCCAGAAAACACAACACAACAACATTCAACCGAGTCAATTTATTCTGAAATCAATTAAGCCATTTCAAACAAAACAGAAGCGCGATCTTTCCGTGTGTGTTTTTTTTCCTCCTCCTTTCTTTGCTGTTGCTAGCCCATGGGAGAAGTGTTTGCTTAATACAGAGCAAGAAAGGGAGGAGGAGAAGGATGTGGGAAGTTGGATGGATGGGGGTTCACCTCCAGCAGGAAAGCGTGGAGATTTCGAGGTAAATTTCCATTTCCAACAGGACTGATTTAGGAGTGAATTTGTTAGTGCCTGGTGTGGGTTTTTTTTTTTATCTCGTCTTGCTTACTTGCGCGGTGTTTTGCCTTTGCCGGCGCGTTTAGTAGCATATGCTACGTCCTCCGTATGGTTCGCCGTCCAGCGACGAACATTGCAATTGAGTTATTTTTACACAATTAATGTAAGGAATTTTAAAAGCCTTTTTGCCCATCCGAGATCCCAAGGTTCCCCGTCTGGTGCTCGGTGTGGCAAAGGGATAGTTAGGGATAGGGATAGATGAGAATGCGCAAAACGGCACGATTTGAATGAGGTAATAGGTGACTGTTTGGCGGATAACACCATACTGCGATCTTTCTATTTGGTGGATTCTGGCCAAGCTCGAGAGTGCAAGTTTGTTGAACCGCTGGTGGAAGATTGATGGTAATGGAAGAAGTTTTTGAATGCATATTTTAACAGGAACAGTAGCATGGTTTTGGAGGTGATTTTAGTGTTTAATAATGCAAATATGCTTCTTGGAAACATGGTAGAAAATAAATGTTATTATTGTAAATATACTCATCTCAATTAACTGTTTAAATTGGATTTTTATTGCTTTGAATTATCCTTTGTACCATTTTATTGCAAACTTTAATTAATTGCACATTATATTTGTGATCCAAAGCATTTTAAATTTGTCGTGAGTGAAAAAGTTACATCTGTTGCTCCGCTGTTATCTGTTATCTTAATTAACTCTCAAACACTGGTCAACATAGCACATTATTTTGAAGCTAGCTCGCGATCACCAATCACCTAAGGTGAGTTAGTGGAGCTAACATCGAAAAGACCTACTTGACATCCCACATACACATCAATCAAATTAGTATTTCTTCCTAGAACAACACATGATCTGGGCGATCGAAAACAACTTGCCAGTACATTCTTGGAAGCAAAACCCATAAATATGTTGATTTATCTCCGGGCAAATGCATGCAAATTGGCATTTGCTCGGAAAACCAAATTGTATTAATTTGCCTAGCAAAAGGAAAGATGGCAAACAAAACCACCCACGCGAGTGGACGTCGGCGTAGGAAACACTTTCACACCACGCTTCCACGTTAATTTGTTTTGCAAATAATGCAACCAACGTGTAAACCGAAATCAACAAAGCAGAAGCTCCTTCTGCCTTTGTTCTCGCCATGACAAAACTGAACAATAATTTACGGGCGTGCAACCCATTAGCTCGGCGGGTGTGTGTGGGGGGAGAGAAAAAGTGGGCCACAAATCATGTTTCATAGTGTGATCTGAGCCGAAGATCAATCCATTGCGAGGGATGAGCAACATTTTCCACCCGAGTGAGTTAATGGCCGGAGGGAAATGAATTAGTTTCTGTGCAGTGCTGCAGTTCTGAGCGTCCATGCCATTCTTGCCCATCTTGAAACGATCCAGCGTGCGCAGTCTCTAATGCATCCATTTGTGCACCGGTTTCCTACCGAGCATCGTAAACTGGCGGTTTTTATGACTTTTCCTTTTCCGATAGATGAGCGATAAAAACTTTTATTGTTCAGTGTTTGGAATGTACTGAGCCACAATATTGCCACAATGTTTGTGTGAATAGAGACATGTTCGGAGAGGAGGTTTTTTTGTATAAATAAAAGATAGTCCTTCACACTGGATTGACATGCGTGACAAGAGCGATTTTGAGGTGGTCAAGGATGCGAGCTCCAATAGGTAAATAGCAATGCTTCGAAATTAGCTACAGTGAATTATTTTGATAACGCTCGCCTCAAAAAAAAAAAACTCTCCACGAGAAAAGCCAATCAAAACCGACCGGTATTGGTTTGCGTTGACTTAAGCGCCCTCGAGGCAAATAGTTTGAAGAATTTGAAAGGTCTCCATTACGATCGCTCCACGCTGGCGGACTGTTCGGGTACCAAGATGGTCGCGGGACCTGGATCTCGGGTTGACATTGGAGGGTTTGAAATAACAATTACTCAAAACCTCCGCTCAATTGACGCCATCATCGGTCGCTTGAAGGGTAGCAAACGCAGCGCAATACCTCTGATTCGATGGCTTTCAACTATCGCCAACAATTTGAGCACTTTAGAGAGAAAAAATGACCCCCCGACGAAACAATAACGCAAACGCTTCATGCAAGCGCAAGCGATCGCAGCCCGAGATGCATAACATTGTTGACCCAGTTACGTCCGTCGTCTTTAGAGCTGAAATTTTGGCTCGCGCAATCAACAGTTCGCAAAACCCCCCAAAAATTCCACATTGACGACCCCTTGCGGGGGGTGTGGGCATCTTTGGAAAACCCTTCTGCTATCCACCCAGCATCCAGACTTTCATGTGCGTCCTGTAATCGTACACCGTCCCAGGGAAGGTATTCAGGCGTGAAAATGTTTTCCTTCACCGGACGCCGGACCGCTTTTCGCAGACCGGCCGGGAAACCAACGCTGCAAGTGATATTAATTTGATTGAGTGTGAATAATGTGAATCTCCCCCTCATGTTTGCTACGTTTCACCGGTTCACTGTTCGAGGTTGAACCAAAGCAAAACGTCAGGAAAACTCCGGATCCTTTTTACCCCGGATCCTGCTGGATCGCAACATGCAGATGGGTTTGGCGTACAAAACACGACACCAAACCAGCAACGAGAAGGGTCAGAAGAGAGAGAGACAAAAAAACACACACACACGAATTTGAAGGATCAAATTTCACTGCATATTGGCTGCTCGATGAATGCTTGGACTTGGAGCACGGTAGTACAAGCAGTGCATTTTTCACGGCTCGTTGACTCCACATGGGAGTGTGTTCTGACCGTTCCGTTCTGCGGACGGTTACGGGTACATTGATTTTTATGTTCTCTCTAATCGCACCGAAAAGCTACTACGCTTACATGTCGGACCAGTTTTGTGAAGAAGAAATCGGGAGGATGTCTGGTTTTGCTGTTGTGATGCTCTTCTGATGTGTTTCCCGAATCCTGTATGATTGGTAAATGGCATGAATAACGAAAGGGTTGAATAATCCTATGCCAAAATATGATGAACATTGGTGAATGAATTTAGTTTGATTTTGCACAAACATTTGTGAAGAACTAATTTCATTGATGCAATTCCACAATCGCGTCTAGAATGCGACCAAATTTTGGTTAAAAATAATTAACTACCGTTTGAGGTTGAATGGACTAAGTTTAGACAAGATTGACAAAACAATTCTTGTCAGTGTCGTACTTAAAGAAAAAATCTGTATCAAAAGATAATTCTGAAAACAACTCACTGATTTTTCCATTAACGTAAACATTTATTTCTTTATTAGTAAATTGAACATTAGTACATTTTGTTCCGAGATCAAAATTCTCCAAGGAAAAACTTAAAATTCTCCAAGGAAAAATTAAAGTGTCTTTGGAGTTGGAGTTGGAGAAAATTCTAGACGAAAATTGGAAACCTATGAACTAAAATAAAGTTTAGACTTCAGGTAACTAAAAATCTGTTTTCTTTTTTGTAAATCAGTGCAGTAGCTACGAGGTAATCGCGTCAAACTCTTTCAATCCAGAAGACTTCATGAAGATACGAAAGGCAGCAAGTACCGCATCCTGCTATGCTCGGAAGTCCTCTTTAGCCACATATCTTGGACATTGCGGCATAATGGCCATTACGAGGATTGATTGGTGATAAACCTGTAGGTGTTTGGATGCATCCGAATATTCAGGATAGTAATCCTTGTCGAAATATTCTGGAAACGGAGAAGTGACTTGACATAGTGCCAAACACTAGAGGGTTACAAATACTGATGTGTGATGTGAAACCTAAAAAACAATAACTAAGAGACATTTTTGACTCAAAAAACGAGACAGGAATACAATTCACGTGATTTTAAATACCAAAATTGTCTTAATATTATGACGAATTTACAGGTAATTGATGTCTATCGATGTGTGTAATGTGTAAACGAAGTACGTCAAAGTTGTGTCAAAGTGTTTATAAAATACCATAACAAAATATAATATGAATAGAGTTTGCAGCAAGATTTACCAGAATCCATGCAATCCCATCTACTACAAGTGCAAACCAACTTTGTTAGATTTGTTTAGCTAGACTACTCAAATACGCTCTGTACACACTGTTGACGTACGACAAGATTGACTGAGTGATCGATTTAGCTGTTTGTTTTTATCCTTTTCCGTTTCCTGCTACTTCCAGCGTTGTCCTAACTCATGATGAACACGCTGCCACTCGCGCTTGCTTGCGAAATTTACTTACCACACCAGAGAGAGAGAGTGCAGTTTGTTCATTTAATGGAAGTCCTTTGAAAATGTTGGAGTCCAGACCAGTTTGGGGGACCAGACCAGACAAGAATACCAAAAAAATTACATTCCACCCCAAGGTAAAGAAACAATGTTTGACCATTGCTGCGTTTGTGTGTGTGTGTGTGTGTGTGTGTGATTAGACACACACGTTGAGTGAGTTTTCGAGCGAGTTTAGGTCTGTGTTTAGTTCTTTTTTTGTGTTTTTTTATGTTAGCGAAGCAACTGTAAAGATTGGTAGACGCTTTTTCAGCATATGCCCAACGAAACCAACCTGTTTCGTCATTCGCTTGCAAAAGGTTATCCGAGAACCGTTGTTTGAACAGTGGAAAACCATCATCCCAAGCGAAAGTAAAAAAAGAACAACATGTGTGGATGGGTTGTTCCGAACCGCGACACTGTGTTGCACCAAAATTGCACTGAAACACACACGCGCACACACACACACGCGGGAGACATGTTTGCCAATTGCACACCCCATGCGCGACCGTCGGAGGTGGGGTCGCCTCCAAAGCCAGAATTAAATTACTGTTCTGTTTATTTGCTTTTAACCTCACTAGCCATCCAGCTCGGGATGGTACGCTAGACAGTGTGTGTTTTGTGGCCACCAGTCGGCAAAAAAAGGACCTCATCGCAGTCGCGTCAACGCTTGTAATCAAATTTTCGCATCCAACAGAAATCGCATCACATCACGCAGGACGCAACGCGGGTTTGTAGTAAATAAAAACAGAGGTTCACTTAATCCCTGCTCAAACCATTGGTCCCACTTGCAGCTAAATCGGCTGCCAGCGGCTTTGACAGCGGCCCTTACTGCGAGAGAGTTATTAGAGAATTTTTGCAAACAAAAAAGCCGTTTATTTATTCGCACAAAACCACAGACAGAATGCGAATACTATTTCGGATTCATTCTCTCTGTGTACAGGTGGGCTTTGTTTAAGGCAGACCGGAATCGTTTATGTTTAATTTAGTTGCATCAATCGAACAGGAGTGAAAGTATTCAATTAAGCGCGGGATTTATCGAAGCTTATGCTGTCATTCTGGGGTTAGGTGCTTTGTGCTTTGTACGAATTGAATTAGCGTGCGTACGTACGAAGTAACCGATAAGCCGACAAAGAGGCTCGTTTTGGGAAAGCGATTGAAGAGCTAATTTTTAAAGTTTGCTTTTTCATCTAGACTGTTTCGCGTCAGATTTCGCTCAACATGAGTGTCGCTCGCGTCGGACGATTGTGCGTGGAATGTTGCACAACCGCTGAACATGCATCTCGGAAGCTAGACATCGCACCGTGACACGAAATTCACGCACGCCCGTCCCATTGACAGACAGTTCATTTCATTCCAGCTCCAGATGTCAGGTGGCAACGAACCAACCGTCCGAACGAACGCTTTTGCTGAGAGATGCCCAGTATGGCAGATAGACATGGCTAGATAATGGAATGGACTGTGTGATCCCATTGCTGGTGCTCTGTTCCCGGTCTGCAGAACCTGCCTGTGTGTTCCGATTGCATGTCAAAATGCGAAAACCAGAAAAAGCACACCGTTACGCCGTTGCCAGCTGGTTTCCCGCGGTGGAAATAATGATAGAAATTAAAATTTCACTCAATTTCGAATAATTTAAATCACGCTTCCGCTTCGCGTGCATTCGCGCAAAGTGTTCTCCCTGGTTCGGGGACCGCGTTCTCCAAACGGTCGATGAGAGGTTGTCGCAGCGGGAAGCCTGTGCGCGATATGTGATAATTGTATGCAAAATTGTGCCTAAGCATGCATTCCGTTGAGCATTAGCGAGCGGATAAAACTGGCTGATCTTTGCGATAATCCGATCGCTGCTCAGTGTATGATTTTAAGCGTTTAATATGTTTAAATACCATGTACGTATTTATTTCACCGTAAAATGGGTTCGCTTTTTGTTTCGCAGTTTTTTTTCCGCCTCTTTCGCTCCATAACTCCTATGATGGTAGGGTCGTTTGTTTCACTTCAAAGGTTCTTTAGAAATGATTTCGTGCTGTAATAACTACGGTTTTGATGATTATCATTATTTTCACTTTCATCTCGCGAATACGCATCGCGATGCGCGCAGTAAATGCAGTTTGAATGTACCGGGCGAATTGAGAGCGAGAGAGAGAGAAAGAGAGAGAAAGAGAGAGAGAGAGAGAGAGAGAGAGAGAGAGAGCGAGAGAGAGAGAGAAGTTTGCCCATGTTTTGGCCTTCATTTTTTTAAAATGAATAGCATCGACATAGCATCGAGTGCGATTTGCTGATGAATGCTATTGACTGGAAAGTGTAGTTTTTTTTCTTTTATCATGTTGTGTTCTATGAAACGGGTGGATGAGCAATGAAAAGTTAACTAAAGGTTGCTCTAATAGCAATAGACAGGGGTTTGCAAGTTTATCCGATATTTGCAAGAGCAGAACAGAACAAAATTCATACCACATTTAACAAGCTAGGGAACAATGGAATGTTTTTGGATTTATCTACATATATATTGCCTTTTTCCACTGGTTTTCACCTTTCACTATTTACAAGAATTTCGACAAAATAATTTACAGAATGATTTTTAATATTTCCATTTTTACAGCAAATTCACAATTAAAGCTTAAACTAATAAGCAATGAGACGTTGCACGGCACATTACCAAAAGATTAGTGTATCAATACAGCAATTTCAATGAATATGGAGTAGAAACCATTCTCTTATTGAGCCTGACAGTCATAAATGTCCTCGCTGCTTGATGCGTGAAAATCGTTCGAGTAAAATGTAAGTTAGTCCAATAATAAGGTAGAAAAATGGAATTATCACCTCTTTCCAAATAAATTAAATTCTTGAAGTATAATTTTAAAACTCTGTCAATTTGGATCCAGATCGAAAAAATACACCTAAATGTGACAGTTTTCCAAAAATAAAAAATGCTTTTTTTGTTACGATCATTATTAACTTAATAAAAGCAATCCATAACGGGAGAATCTGTTTGCTTCAAATGCAGTTAAAAGGACTAACATGTATAAATTCAATAGTTTTTTCACATTTTAGTGAATATTCGTTCAAAGATTATTGAATTCGCAGCACACAAAATTAAGTAAAAGACAACTGAACTGCAGCAAAAAAGTGGTTCGTGTCTATACTTTTAAAAAAGTAGTGAAGCACAAGCACGTGTATCTAGAAACTTTGCACATATTAGTGGTGAAGAAGAAAAGAATGTGAATGAGTTAAGTAAGAGAGAGTAAGTTAGATTACGATTTGATGCATAGCAATTCCCTCTAAGCAATTAATTAGTTGTTTAAGTACAATTGAAAAAGTAGGCATCATTTCTCGATTCGATTCATGTTGAAGTGGACCAACAAACAACCAACGAGGTGGATTTGCTTTCATCCAAAAAGGTGTGTCATAGAAATTGATGAAATTTATTTACTTTTGAAGTACAATGAAGAGATAGTTGAAAAACAGAAAATTTGTTTAATTTGAATATGAATACCCCTGCAATTTGAACCATTAATACAAAAGAGAAATGCACACCTGTTAAAAAAAATAGTTATCTGAGGATGCAAACATAAAAAGCAAAATATTGCGTAGAATGTTTACCCAACATGAAACGTTTTACAAACTATCTTACATTACCGGTAGCCTTATGGAAATGCATTACAGTCTCCAACCATCAATCGGCTCTCGATCAAAGGGATACTCCACTCCCAGCAAAACCTTTACACTCTATTCCTTTTAAATTACCTTCAGCAAAGCATATTTTTACATGTCTATGACCGGCCACCCATTGGCTACCTCCACCTCCCACCTCTCACCAACTTCCCCTCTCTCCGAGTGAGCATATGTTCCGGGGTTGGCAATTTGAATGATGATAGATTTCCTCGAGAATCAATGCATCTTCCAATTAGCGATTGCGGCAAAGTGCACTACGCCACACTTCCACCCACCCTCCCATCACACTCCCTTCTTTCCATACTTTCCCCATGCACGCCACCATCAAAGAGCCGTACGCTGTAAATGTTGGTGCATTACCCTTATCTGATCACGGTGAGTACCGGAGGGATACCGGGATGTGTGCTCGCACGCCCGCGTAAATGAGCCATAAATACTGTGCACCAACTCTTCCCACCGTGGCCCCGTGTAGCTTATTCTTCCATCGCGGGATGAAATTTTGTGCTTCATTCCAATCGGGAAAATGCACTCCGAACCGGTGCAGGAATGTGAGGCTGAGGCCATGTTTTTCGCCCGCCATCTTTATTATTATTCTTTCCCTGAGCGCTGCCACGCACCGGATGCCTGATGGAGGAAAAACGAGCAGAAGAGCTGCTGTTGCAGTTGTGCCAGGTCCTCTCGCTTTTTATTAGCCTCCGTTTTATGGTGGTCCTTTAGGATGATGCAACCGAACACCGTGAAGGTACCATCATCTGATGCACCAGGTCGCAATAAAACCGTTCCGTACCAGCAGTAATATTGAGGGAAATAAAAACTGCAACTTCAACTCCCGCCATACAACCGACTGGCCAACATTAAACAGGCTTCGAAGCGAGCGAACCAGCCAGCTACTTTGCTGGATCGCGAACGCAATAAATAATAGTAGTCGCAATTGATCTAATCAATCTAGCCTCCTCCTGGGGCTAGCTGAAATGGGATGCCTTCAGTGTGCGGTCAAGGTGTCAGGCCGGAGCAAAATGGATGCTAAATGGTGCAACATTTGGACGGCACCGCGATGGAGACCGATTGGATAAGGTGCGGCAATTCGATTTAGTGAAATTGTTTTCTTGACTTTTCAGCAACGGCCACACCGTGAAGGCTTGTTATTGTGCACTCGTTCAACCTTTTCCTTAAAGACTAAATTAGATCGAGCCGTTCAGGAAGGAGGAACCAACAAAAAAAAAAACAATAATCGCAGCAGAAAGAATCAAGCTGTAGCCCAACGAGAAGGAATCATCAAGCGGCTTGTTAGACACCGCCAGAAAACGGTAGAAAATGAGACTCATCGAAACGGTAATGAGAGTTGCGCCACTTTGCCACTCTGCCCTGTCCGAGGAGTCCCGAGGAAATCAAACTTAATTGCGTGTCGAACATTGGATCGTGTCAGGATAATCGGTACGGTATCCTGCAATGGAGGGGCCCAGCAATTGCTCCGACAACTGGTAGTACGACAAGCGCTACCGCCCAACATTTGCTTTGCCCGTAAAGACAAAAAGGAACAACGTCATTAGAAGGCCAGGGAAATGCGGACAACTGCCGTACGGGCCAGAGAACACGAAGGAAATCTTGACAAGAATGTATGTTAAAAGCCTATTTTCTACTACAATTACTTCCACAACTTGCTTCCGTCTTGTTGAAGTAAAGTGCTCGCAAGGAGCTCACTCAAGTATATATGACCTACATGTCGGGAGTTTTACAAGGGCCGAGTACATCCTATAAGCTGGATGCAGCAGAAAGGATTTAATAATTTAAAATTATCCTTTTCTTCGCCTGGAAATTGTGCTCTTTGCTGCAAAATTTATGCAAAAGCTGCACATACGTTCAAGCCGGTTATAAGGTTTTAAAATAATGTTTGAAATATTAATGTCACACTCACTGAACATGTTACACTCACAGTGCGTTTTAATCCTACTGACACAGATGGAAACTTCACCCCTTTGTGTACTGCTGCAGCCGTCTTCATCATCATCTTGACCGACCAAGCTTACTACAAGCTGCCCCGGGTGCTTAACATCGTCGATGAATCCATCTGCACCGACCCGTAAGGAATGAAGTTGTTTTGTGGCAGGAGAACCCAAAAACCTCATCCCACGAAAGGGACACCCACCCATTGGCACACATATGAATTGCATTTCTAGACGTTCTATATGTTGCAACTTGCCGAGTGAAGTGGTCTTTGGCTGCAACGACCAAACGTTCCCGAAGGAGCCGGCTACGATTTGGAACGATGTACGCGTACGTCGTAAACATCCTTGGGCATAAGCTATTCCGTGTGCCAACGAGCGAAGGGAAGGCTAAAGTTGGCGCATTAAAATGCAATCACTCGTGGCCCGGAGCATGTGTATGGCTCGGCACCAGGCGACAATTGCAACGCTTGAGGATGAAATCTTTAGTGACGGTCTAATCTGGAACTGTTTTATGGTGTGTTAAGAATTTAATAGGACACACCGACAACTGCTCAATGTTTTTGCTCACTTTTGGTGCTCATTCTTTGCGGGAGAAGTTTTGAATCATGTTGCCATTGTTTAATCGCAAATGGTCAAATTTGACCTTCAATTCTTGGATCCCTTCACCTGTCATCCGAAAGGACCTAAATTGCGCTCGGTGAGGAGTTTAAATTAGACCAACCAAACCACTGTGCTCCAATGATGATAGTGGCCCTCGGCGTGTGCTCCAGTTTTTAATATAAATGAAGTCTATTGTCCAACCCGGTGTCCACATTCATGTTCGACAGCCAGTTGCGATCCGAAACCTGCGCGAAGAATGCGTGCCGAACGGCACGGCCAACAAACGCCAAGGTCTGAAGCGATCGCTCCACGGTTTGCACAATTCGACTCGAGACAACAAAGGATGCCTTTTTTTTCGCTGTTCGTGGCTCTGTTCCACGCCACGCACACGGATTTGATTCGCGATAAATGCAGCGGGTGCGGGTTGAGTGATAGAGACACGGTACGGATAGGCGGTGGTGGCCGTAGTGCAATATCTCAATTTAATCGAGGCCTGCGCGCCACTAATTCGACCCCATAGCCTTCGAGCGATTGATCCGTCCGTGGAGTGGAGTGCTGCTGCACGTTTGGATGATGGTTTTTATGAGCTTCCTCTATTCCTACCTTCGTTCGCGCGTAATCTCCCTTGGAGTACCTGATTAGTAGTGGACACCGTGAGAGGACAATTAATAATGGCTTAAATCGGTCCGGTCCGCCCAGTCGTCCACCATTTGTTTGTCCACTCATGAGCAGCTCTGATCAGATCTTGTGCTGTGTATCTGTGTGTGTGAGTTTTTTTTCCGATTCATTTCTTGTCGCTTGATCGTGCGGCTCGATCTACCCGATCCCGGCTAATGTCGCCACTGATTTTTGCCACAGTACCATTATTCGCCCCTTGGTGAAGCACGGCACGAATAGGACATTTATGTTGTCATGCGGGTTGTTTCGCTTCGCACACGGTCATGGGGTGTGGTTGAGCTGCTGCCGCTGCATCGATAAAAATTCTTCCAATAAACTGACAGCATTAATCAAACGCTTGCCAAACGCTCGTACCGATGTTTATGGTGTGCTGGCCGGCCGTCGACGGTGGCCGGGACAAATCATAAAATAATGGCAATCAGCAAGCCGAGCGCAGGTTTCCACTGCACGCTGCAGTGGCTGTCTCTTTGAGCTGCGGTGACTGTAGAATGAAAAAACATAAAGGAAATGACTAGAAGCGAGAGAGAGAGAGAGAGAGAGAGAGAGAGAGAGAGAGAGAGAGAGAGAAAGAAAAGAAATACTTTGCGGCAGTCTTAAATTGCCTTAATTCACCCGATATCTTACGATATCAGCAACAAGCACTAGTGGGCCCATTGGTGCCCCTGAATTTGCTGAAAACAAAGCCCGTTGGTTGTTGGTGCGGGTTGCATTCCACCGGGAGTTGAGTCGTGTTGGATTAAAACGAACCGGGATTGTTATTGGTCGCGCGACAAACGAGAGTTGAAGTTTGCTTTTCCCTTCTTGTGGCTCTCATAAGTGAAGTTTTGTTCTAAGACTGTTTCCTTCAAGACTTCATTTTGGTTGTTATTGTTTTTTCTTCAATAAAGACATTGATCTTCTGCGGAGTTCTTTTACATAAAGACATTGATACTTCTATTCTTTTGAAGTATTTTCACAAATATCATCAGTTCTTAATTGATCAATGGGTGATTGATATCATCAATTTCCCAAAGGCTATTTAAACTCAGAGCATAATCCACGTTAGTGCTTAATGAGCTTTAAACATTGATCATGTTGGAACTGATGGTTAAAGAACCTGAATAAGTTATTGGTAAAAATTCCATACTTATAAGTGTCTTTTAAGGATTTAAAATTGTACTTGATGTCCAAGATTTAAAAAATTTCTAGAATGCAATCTCTCTCCTCTGTTTGTAAAGTTAAGGACATCTTATATGATGGAAAGTATGAACAGCAAAGATCTGCACTGTTTAAGCTGTCTGGAGTAAACGAAGTCTCAAACAGTCTTCAAGGATAACATAAACTATGTCCTGAGGTCTTTGTAGATGTTTCTTAAATAAAGGAAAAAGGATGCTATTTATGAGTCCTAAAGAGGCATTCGTGCCGATTTCAAGCAGATATGGTGAGCTATATATAAAGATTCGTCAATACCTTAAGTAACTAAAGAACCATTATTACGTTACATCAATAACACCTTAATTGAACAGACTCAGGTAGAATTAGTGATTTAAAAATTGCTTACGATTGCTTACTTTTATATACAGTTTCGTATTGTTTTACCGTTTTTAAAACTCGTTTCTTGGTATTTAAAACAAATGATTTTTCTTAAAAGTATTCAGAGCTATTTGTTAAAAACCAGTTAAAGTATTTTATTTTGAATTGTCATTTTTGCCTCTTCAAAAACAAGTTCCCTTCAAAGCCACGTTAATGGTGCAATTCAGAAGATAATACTACAAATTTTCCACCAAGATAGTGCGCCGCGCGCTCGCATCGTTATCCATGACAGGTTTGAGGGTACATTTTATGGGCTACCATCGGCTAATTATAGTTTTAAGCGAGCGAGAAATATAGAAAAACACCCGCGTTCCATTGCATAAAACACCTCTTCGCTAGTATCTTCCACTTTATGCCCTGAACCAGTGGCTAGTTTGGAGCCGCATTCGTTAGCCTCCACTCGCAGTCAAATGGGAAGCGAGCTGCTCTCAACAACAGTACCGACATACACACAAAAAGGGAAAGAAGGCAAAAAAAAAAGGTTTCAATTTCCATCTGTGCGCACATTCCCGGTTTTTTGCTATAATCTCACAACAATGCAAGACTATGCCATTTCTCGGTAAGTAACTGGGAGTCGGTTGCAAAATAACGAACGAGAGCAATCACTACACTTTTTAAGGTGCATTTTTTTCCTGCTGCCTGTATGTTGGCATGTTGGCCCCTGCTGGATCGGGGCGTGCAGGGACCACCATACAATTCGTTCCGAGGTGACGTCTCTCACCCTGGTTCTTCGCCACAAAACAAAAAAAAAAAACGGCCGTTTGCACTGGCATTGCGTGCCAGTGGACCCTGGGACCCCGGGCGTGTACCGTATATCCGACTTTAATTCCTTAATTTATTGGCTTAAAATCGAATTTCGTAAGCGATAGCACGGCAGCCGCCGTTCCCGTTCGAGATGAAAATGGAAAATAGCTTCAGGGGCCGTCTGTCCCTGTGTGTGTGTGTGTGTGTGTTTGATTTTTTTTCTTCTTTCATTTCATTCGTTTACTTCAACTCAATTCTCTGCGGTGCCGTCATCGTGTAGGCTATCGCTTCGTTCTGGTACTTGAGCAATTTTATTTCGTTTCAGTTGAGTGTGTGCTTTTTTCTTATAGTTGTTGGTTAAAAACGTCTCGTTCTTGGAGCTGCATTCGTATCTCATTTCCCGTACAAATCCCACCCTTTTGCGGCCGCTGCTGTGCTGCAGTGGTCTGGCATTTTCGGTGCGCACGATAGCGCGGTTTTATTCAAATTAATCTAGATAGTTTTGCAACTGCACACGCGGATTTGTGAAGCTTTGAGGCTTGGTTTTATTTATTTTTTTCCCGTTGATGTTGCAGGAAGTTTTTAATATGAACTGTGGAAGGATTTCATGTGCCGTTGATGTTTGCTTATGCCACCATGTTCGAAGCTTATTTTTCTTTCCTTCCTGTTGCTGCTACCGCTGCGAACCGCCTTCTCGTACGCAGGGCATTGAGGTCTCTCGTTAACGCTCCCTGCCCCGTTCATACAAACGCAACAGGCTGGATGTATGCAAAACGAGGATGCAAAACCAAAACAAAAAGCTATCCATTTTAAAACAAAACCAAAACAAAAACAACTGCTTCAATGCACCACGATCGATGGGATCGGTCGGTTGGATGGGTAAACCAGGCAGGGCAGGGTTGGTAAGTCGAACAAATAAAACTACCGATTTGCGTTCGCGCGTACGCCTTAAATGCCGTGGCTGTTGGGTAAGCCACGACGCCACACGCAGCATGTTTACCGATGATTGCGAACAACGGAGCGTCCCGCCGGTAAGATGCTTTTGCTTCTTCGCGCGGGTTCGTCGCTTGCCGTCCGATTGCTGGACGCGATTGAAGTCTTTCGTTTTTATTTCGCACCCAGCGCAATACATAGCGGGCCGCGGGGAAGAAATCTGGTAGGATTTAGTTTTTGTTTTTCCTTTTTCGTGCGCACTTGGGTGTGCTGCTGCAGATCTCGCGATCTGCTAGCTTGCTGCGAGCACTGATCATTCGGTGGTTATTGCGTGTGTGTATTTACTTCCCGAAAACCCATCGACAGGTCCGTTTAATCCGCACGGTGTGCCTCCGGTTCATTTATGTTGAGGAAGGTCTCTCCATCTCTCCTTCTCTCGCTCTTTCTCTTCAGTAGCTGTCCAGTATGTATACGATTGTTATGGAAATGTGCTTTAAACACCCGAGCGAAAAAAAAAAACACAAACTCCCCATAACGTAAGCCCCACAAATCCTTGTGCGAATTCGGTGTGTGTGTGTGTGTGTGTGTGTGTACTGTGCGTGAGTAAAGTGGGTTGTTCTTTGCAAAACTCGGTAAGAATACTCCAACATCAGTGATCTTCATCGGGTTGAGGCATCGTTTTCCCTTTATTCAAAGTAGCAGCACAAATGTTTCAGCATTACCACCGTTTCGTGTAACGTGCACGCTCCTGACAGTACGGTAAGACGGCATCGTACTGTGTCGGTTTTTATTTTTTCGCTTTTCTATCCTACCGGTTGTACATGCGTTTTTGCTCTGCTCAATCAACAGAACGCAAGCAGGTTTGCGCGAGGTGCCAATCTCACGATGTAGTGTACCACGCAGCGTATCAAAAGCGAAGAAAAAAACAGGGAAACAGCACGCCCGAGCTAAACCTCTTTGCGCCTGAGTGATGATGGCGTTGATCGCGACTAGCAAAAGACGCCCGTGAGAAGGGATCAAAAGAAGGCAAAGCAAAAAAAAAACCAAGCCAGCACAAACACGAATAAGAACACGGCACCCGGCGTGAACCAGTCAAGAATCTGAAACCCGGTAATAAAGATATTATCGGCACGGGAAAGAGGCCTATATTTATTGTTGATCGTTTCGTTTCGTTTGAAATTTATACCAGTACTTTCCAGAGCCCCGTAGCCAAGTAGAACTATTGCCATTTTGCACTACATCCCGGCAGGTCGCGCACCGTAGCTGGATTGTATATCCGTACCGTACCGGTATGCATGCCCAGTGAGTAGCCGTGCACGTGTGTGCGAGCCGTGCATTGGGGTGCAATGGAGTTTAATGGACGATATGGGGGTTTTGCGTAGGACGCGCCACTCAGCGCTGCTTAAGATCGATGAAGTACTAATGATTTGCCATTTTGCAACGCACCTTTCGAGTGTACTGAAAGTCGTGTCAGATATGCTAGAAACTTGCAGAGCTCTATATTAAGGTAACCCTTAGGTAAGCAGTTTTGGTTAAAAATAGGATTTAAATAGAATGAGAAATGTCACACGTAAATGTTGAGAAATGAAGAAATTAATGTAAAATTATTATTTATTAAATTAGTTGAATTCCAACAATGAAATTGATGGTATTATCAAAAATGAAGTTAAAAGAAACAAATAACGTTTGAGGAGCACGAGACGAAAATTCGACTGCAATCGACATTAGAATCGACTCTTTGTACGTTGTCTGAAGCATTTAAGAGAAAATTTGATTTACTTATACAATTTGTAAATGTACTTCATTTTTCTGCTTCATATCTAAGCACTCAATAAAAACATTAGAACTCTCTTAGAACCCTGCACAGCTAACTCGTTTTTTACATTTAAAAAAAATGTTTATTCGAAACAAAAATAAATGTATAAAATATTAAATGTGTGTAAAAGAAGATTAGCAATGGTTTTAAAGGATGCCATTAGTAGAAATAAGCTTATCTACCATCACAATCATCTCTTCCAATGGTTGTTTGGTACATGGTTGAGTAGATAGAACTGCATTTAGTTTAATCTTTATTTTAAATCAATTGTCGTTTATCCAATTGTTGAATATTGAATAACAATAACTTACAGCAAGTTCATGTAAGACTTACAATCTTAAGCCTCATATGCCATCAGGTTGCCTACTGTTTGTTAAAACGTGCAATGTTTATTATAAGTTAATTAGATCAAAACGTTTTGTTTTTTGTTTGTTCTATCTCTTTGCAAGGGTTTTATAATAAGATTTTCCTTAATTGATAACATTTCAAATAGCTATAGCCCGTTTCCAAAAACTAATGACGAAAGATTAAAATGAAGAATTATATATTATGTTTCCTTTCAAAGGAAAAAGGTTGTTTTACCTCCATTTAGTCGCATTTTCGTAAATTAGCTTCGCACTAATGAATGCAACCTTATGCCCCAAAGGGTTACTTCGCACTAGAACTGCATCCAGTGCCGTGCCCTAAACAGAGCAAAAGCACCACGGTGTGATACGAAAATCTTCACCCCAGCCATTCCAAGGTGTCCAAGGTGTGTGTGTGTGTGTGTTTGGCTCGGTGGTGACAGGGCAGCAAAAGCTTGCTAACAAATTGATCTTACACTTGAGCTCATTATTCCCTCGATGGCCAGCATTAATAATGCGCACGGTCAGCAGCATACGCATGTGCGGTTCTAAAGGCACGGCCGAATGCTGCTTGCACGAAATTTTGACGCAGCAGCAAAGCCAAACGGCAAACAAAGCCATCTCGTTTCGCATTGTGAAATGTCCCCAGGGGTGCAACTTTTATGAGCGAAACCCCCGGTCACCGTTTGGTCCCTTTATCACCCCCGAGATACACGAACACACATGGATGACCTCGGCGGTGCTTCGCAAACGACGCTCTCGGACAGCTGAAACGTGCACCTTGCCGGAGCTTATTAGCCGGACAGATTTAACGATTCATTTGCAGGCATCCCGTGGGGCAATTGTTTGATTTGAAGGTTTGGTTAAAAAAGAATATCCAAGTCCACGGTTAAAACCAAGTAGAGCTTCGCTAACCGCTCTGGCGCTGTCTGTATATCTCCCAATTAGTTCACAAACCACGAGAAGTGTTCCTCACTAGTGTTGAGTTATCCCCGAAAAACGCCACTGGACAGAAACAACAGAAGCTTCATAATAGCGTGGCAAATTAATGCCCCTTTGGAGTAAGAGTAAAGCAATTTGATGGTTACAGAAAAAGAGAGAAAAAGAGAGAGAGAGAGATAGAGATAGAGCGACTGTGAAAGGGATTCTAAAATTGCTTCCCAGTGCGGGAGCAAACTTTGTCGGACGAAGCGTAATATAATTGTTTGCGAATACAATTTCGGCAGTGCAAAATCAAACGCTCCGACTTAACACAATCATGCGGAAAACAGAAACGAAACGGCAATAAGATATTAAAAAAAGTTAATGATAAACTGGCGGATAAATTTTGCAATCGTTCAAAATCGTTCGTTTGCCTCGTGGTGCTGCTTAAATGAGACATCCAGCGCCTCGCCAATGGTATGCCGGCGAGGGTGCGATTTGAGCCAGTTTAGTCGAGTTTCTTACCAAACACTCCGGGTGCCATTTTTGGGACCGAATTGCCTGCCTCCGCACGTTTTTAGCTGTGGTAGCTGCTTTGCATAATCGTGTGCACCACGGCGAGCAGCAAAACTTAAGCCCCGATGCTTAGGAAACTGCAGCTGAGTTTCGGCGTAATTCGCCTTCGACTGCGAAGGAAAGCATTAGTCACCCGTGCACCCATGCTACTGCACTGTGTCGGTAAGATCAATCGAGAACTAACCGCGTGTGTGGGGTGCATATGGGTGGAACGAGAACCGAATCGAAACGTGAAAAATGTGCACCCAGGCAAAGGACAAACACAGTTTAATAGCCACGGTTGCGCTTGCGGGACACCCAGCTAACTCCAGTACGCCCTCTCGGGCGTATACCGAACCAACATCTTGATCCGCACGGGAAGGAATAACAATCACATTAAATGAAACAAAAAAAACAAAACAAAAACTACCATAAAAACAACCCCGACATATAACGCCCTCTTGGGATACGTTTTTCCCCGGCCACCANACCGAATCGAAACGTGAAAAATGTGCACCCAGGCAAAGGACAAACACAGTTTAATAGCCACGGTTGCGCTTGCGGGACACCCAGCTAACTCCAGTACGCCCTCTCGGGCGTATACCGAACCAACATCTTGATCCGCACGGGAAGGAATAACAATCACATTAAATGAAACAAAAAAAACAAAACAAAAACTACCATAAAAACAACCCCGACATATAACGCCCTCTTGGGATACGTTTTTCCCCGGCCACCGCGGGTCCAATTTCCTGAACCACCAAAACCGCCAAAGAGGGGTCCCTTTTAGTATCTTATCAACTCGTCCACGCGGTAGGTAGCTTTACATTTGCACCTTTGCCGATGCGCTAGTGGCTTAGTCGGTAGTCGGCGCACGCGTTTGCGCTTGCAATTATCACCTCAACTCTAAAATGAGCTCAGCCGGGCGAACGCATCCGGGGAAAATGGAAGGTTGCTTATTTTTGTTGTTTTGTGTGCAGCCGGTCGATATGTTGCTGCCGGTTCGAACTTCGGAACGACATTCCACGGGCACTTAGCAACGATTAATTCGTGCGTGTGTCACGGATTGAAAGAGAAGAGAATTTTTTGGTGGGATTTTTCGTTTACTTAATTACGTTGGACAGCTAGAGGAATGTCGTAAAAATGAGTAACCTTGAGATTGGGATGATAAAGCATGTTTTTTCTTCATAAAATAAAAAACTAATTAAAATAATATAATTCATCTTTCAATCTTCACAATGCATAACTTTTAAGGTATTTAAATAGAAGAACTCTTTAAACAAATTTAAACTCTTTTGCTCTAACACTTCGTTTTCTACTTTTGATTCGTCACTCTGTGTAGTTTATTTGCTCATTTCTCCAAGTTTTCTATTGAAGTAGTTTAATTCTTTTTCATTTGCTATAATTACGACAAACAGTTAAGTAAATTTTGGTTTATAGCATGTACACTGACACTTTTTTTTACAACTCAATGCAGCAGAATTATAATAAATTCTAAGTTTTTTATTCCACTAGAACAGAGTGCTAGAAATTTTATCGTTTATTTCTGTTATATTCTCTCCCTGTCTCAAATTTTCCATTTCTGGTAAAAATTACACTCGTTGTTTGCGAGTGAGTGAAAAATTGTGATAATTCATGCTATTGCTTGTTTGGCATTGATATTGCTAATACTGCTTGATATTTTTCCTTGTTGATCATTACTTAATATTTAAACCCAGTTTGAGTTTATTATTAATGTTGTTTGATTTTTTTGTTATTAGAATTAGTTATAAATATTTATGAATAAATCGTTTTGAATTATCAGAAATTTGTATCTTTATAAAAAACTTTTAAAAAAATGATAATTATCCTTACAACGGCACTTTTTAAAACGAAGCATCAATTATTTTCTATCAATTTTTTTTTATTGTGTGAAATAATTTATTGAAATTAGAAAGAAATTGTGAACTTTTTTATAATTTAGTTGCTTGCTTCCCATTTGCTGCTGTTCTTGATTCTTGAATTATGATACTTCTTTAATTATTTTGCTATAATTAGAAATGTATTTGTAGCAGTTTTTTTACTATGCATAAACGTAATATCTACTTAATGCGTATCATGTGAAATATCTCTTTGTTGTGCTATAATTTTGTTTATTCTCATCTGGAAACCTAAAAACGAGTTGAAATATTTCAATTTATATTATCTATATGTACCACAAATCTATAATTTAAATCGAAATAGTTGGTTTTCCCATAAACATCCTACAATAATAGTTTGTACTTATTGCTTTTTAAACAAAACCAACACACAGATAGGAGCACATTGTACCATTAAGCAGATAAGATACTAACATGGCGGTAAACGTTTAGTACCTCGTTGACAAAGTTTACGGTCATGGTACACGATAAGATAAACTTTTATGCGCTTAAGTTTCCACCGGTTATGGGTTTAAAATCTAGATTTGTCCCGATAAATGGTCGGACAGTTTCAAACTAATTTTCATAGCTCAAAAACCCATCGCTTGGCACGTTTCGCTGCAATCCCATCCAACTCGGGGCGAGTCCATCCTTACCCTGGTGTAACGGTGTTTTTTTATTCTTCTTCTTCTGTACGATGCAAATGTAATAAAAGTCATCCGATATTCAAATGATCCATCTGCGTGTCTCCGTGCCTGCACAATATCTCTTATCACCACATTCATCACCGGGCCGAGGAATTTCACGACCATCCCACACACACCACGCAACGGGGCGGATCTAACGTGCGATGATGCTTGCGCGGATGGCATTTTCATCATCACGATCAACCGGTGATGTCTCCGCATTGATCGATGATGACAATAACTCCCGAAAAAAACAAAACAAAAAAAATAAAACGATGCCCATCGCACCAGCCACCAGCCGATCGGACCAATCTTCCAATCCGCTTCCCGATCATTCCGCTGCCGTGGTCGTGATTAATGTTCCGTAATCGCTACCAATCATTCGGGAGGGCATAAAACGAAGCACTTTGCGGCCCACTGGCCGGTGCCCGATCGTCAAAGATGGAGGTGAATAAAAATATGTGTACCGTCCAGCGGAGTCCAGTGTTGGCCGATCACCACCTTTATTTAGTGTTTTGCTTTGCTTTTTTCTCTTGCTTTTCTTCAGTTGATTTTGGCGATGGCACCCGAAATGCGATCTTGTCAAGCGATCGTAAAGGTTGGGGAAAAAAAAAATTACTGTAATTTTAGTGAGCAATGGGGCATACAAACCGGTCACGACGGACGGATGGTTGGCGGACCAAAGGAACGCTAGAAAGATTACAAAATCAACATCAGTTTTATGATCGGTAATTGCTCGGAGAAAAGGGTCGTAAAAAATTAACAAAGACAGGTCTCTTTTTTCGTGTCGATCGAGCGAAGGTGAGTCTCTAGCCACCGGCGTCTTCGTACCCGGGAGGTTTAAGAAATTCCGGTTCCAGCACATCGTTCCATCACTGGACGGCGTTTTGCATCGATGGAAACTTTGTGCTTGTACAAATTTGATGTGTCCGTAATATTGGTTCAAGAAAAAAGTCCAAATGAGTTGGTGGTTTAAGCTTTCGAATACGTAGATTTTTTCGAAAAGTATGTTCTCAAGATAATTCCGCCAATTGTGACACCAATCTAAAAAAAATGGAAAAAAATTAAATAAAATAGAATAAATCTCATAAATTAGCGAGGTGAACCCCAACGCCGGCAAACAAATTTTAAACGTGATTTCACTCCATTTCATTTCTGCACGCTAAGCTTCGCCGGCCGTCATAAAATAGCACCAACACGTCATCGAAATCGCCCCCAAAAGCCGGTGCCCCGGGTAGCTCGGTGTCACCTCGTTTTGTGGTGCGTTTGGTTTGACAGGTCCGGCTCGGGTGTTCTCACCAACGCAACGAAATGCTTCGCACCCCTAGCAAGCACCCCTTTGATTGAGAACGGCGTTTGGCTTTGGTGCGACAGCTTCATCACGCCCGTACCGTCAACGGTTGGGGATTAGCTGAGCTGAAGCCGGTTGAGCATCAACATTCCAGCGTGCTAATAACTCGTCAGTCTTGGGACCTCAAAAACCCACGCACTTTAGAAAGAGAGAGAGAGAGAGAGAGAGAAAGAGAGAGAGAGAGAAAGACCGACCCCATTAACCGTTCTATTCTGTACGGAAAGGTTAGCAAAAAGCTTCAAAAGTTTTGAGAGATTTGCACCACACAACGTGGCGACGAACCCCGAAGAAACCTAAATGATGCTGCCGGGGTTTTTTGCTGTCGGAACTCTCCAAAGGCCAAACCGACTACGCTTACGTGTGTTTTATTGTTTTCCGAGGAAGAGGCATTCGTCCATCGTGCGAGAACACAACAAACCCGCGACCACTGGAATCGGTTTCCAATTGGCGAGGTAACGATCGAATGATCATTCCGGTACGATTTTACGACACAATCACAAACACTCGTTTTGGGCCGTTTTTTTTTTTTTTGGTCTGGTTTGGCGTTCCGAACGCTTTAGCCAAACTTGCCCACCTCGGGCATGTTAGTTAGTGGTTTGTTGTTTTTTTTTATCGATTTCTTGTCCACACTGATGATGTTGCTAATAGATCTTTTGGCTTATGAACACATCAGCCAGACGATAAAGCTGTCGAAACTTCTAGTTTTCGTGCAATTTTCGGAGCGAAGCATTTTATTGCGTCTGGGGCGGCAAACACCAAGCTGCAAACAGAAACACACAACCGAAAAGTGATCCTTTCTTTTGGTGGAGGTTTGCAGAAAAAGAACACGATCGGGAAGCTTGTTCTTGAGGCGGTAACATGCAGCAACCAAACAACAAAGCAGTCCACACTATTCATGCCAAAATATCGTTTGCTGTGGTTGTAAAATAATTTCTCATATATTTTGTTTTATTATTCTGGTGGAATGAGAAAAATGACATTTATGATTATTAAAATGCTAACGAAATAACCTTCAAGTTCCGGCTTACAATCGTTAATGGAATGGTTTCATTCCCGTGCGTGTGATTGAAGGAATTGGAATTTCGCTTTCAAACTGCAGTACAATCGATGCGAAACAACAATCGTGCTAATGCATATAGGATGGAGCTGTACCGTGGAACGAGCGGTGTGCGATAGCAATGGGCAAAACAGGATTGTTCACCGGAACGGTTCAAGCTGGAATAGTCCAAGACATCAGTTCGCACGTTACAGTTTTGATGAAAAAAAGAAGAACGAAATTCGAATCAATCGCCGAGTATTATAACATATTTTATTTAAATACACATTAAATTTAAATTTTAGAATATTATATATTGAAACAATAAACGCTAGGAACAAATATCCCTACAAGGTTATACATTCTTGTTTTATTAATGGTTTCTTATACAAACATTCAAATGTTTTAATGATATGGTTATGAATTTTAGGGGATGTTATTTTAGCTAAAATAAATTTATTTCATTGCAGGAATAAATAATTTCGGTAACATTTATAATATCTTATTGGCGGTAGTTTTGAATCAATTTTTAAAGACCAAAATATCAATAAACATAATAACATGAGTAACAAAAACAAAACCAAATGTCTTCGATCTAGCCATATGTAAATCCTTTACTAAATGAAGCAATAACCAGTAATATGTGCATGTTTTTCCATCTAAAACAATATCTAACAATTATTTATATCAAACTATGAACAAACTTTTTTTTTTTTACAAATTACTGTCATCGCCTCATTCAAGCTTAATGTAAATATGAATCATTTTTACTAAAACAACCTTCATTTTGGTTTCCTTAACCATAACGAACTCTAAAGCACTCGACACTGAGATTAACTTCAATTTTATCCCGAATGGCCATCTCTAGTTTTATGGCTTGGATTGATTGATTTGATTGAACTGATTGGGAACTATAGGTACATAGTGTTGATAAAGAATAGCTTAAAAATCCACATTGCTGGATACAAACACTTCACCATAAAATTTTATTTAATTTAAACATAAAATGCCCTGAAAATATTCCCCATTTGCTGCGTAACTTATGTTAAAATAACAACGTTGTCGTAACAGAGTCAATGAAAAGCGATGGTTCCACTACAAAACGATTGCATCGTTCGATACACCAATGCAACTCAGATTTGTTTTTCTTCGCTTACTCAACGTCTTGTGATTAAATGTTGGCGTATTGTTATTCCATTTAGAAGCAAAAAAACAAAACAATTATTTTTTATTTTGCATCATCTTCCCGCCCCTTTTCACAAGCCGGGCGCACCCGTGGCGCTAATTTTCATTCCATCGCAATTGCTCGGAATGCGAAAGATGGCCAGCAAGTTAAAAACGAAAAGAAAGGGAACAAAACCTCTCCTTCACTGCGAAAAGTCAAACGAAAATAGCGCAGCAATGTTTAATCTTTCGGCCGTTTTGTTTTCATCTTCCCAGCCGCATCACCGGATGGATCGGGATGGATCGGTTTTTTGGTGTTGTTTGCTATTTTCAATTCAATGTTGTAAATTTGGACTCTGCCTGTTTGTTACTCTGAACCAATTTCCAGTTTTTTTAAAGTTCTTTTCAACGCCTGTGTCTCGCCGCGAAGGTATTTAGCGTCATGCTGTTGCTGCCGACAGTCTCTTTTTCACTCTGTGTTGGTACGAAATGGGCACCTGACCTGGCCTGACGGCATCCCGGCAAAGCGGTTTTTACATCGGATGTTGGCGCCGGTGTCGCTCAACCGGATGGAAGGATGGGACAGCAACGGCAAACAAAGGAAGGTACTTATCGTTTTATTGCTCTACATTTGTTCTCGTCAGCCCCGAACGATTGCTGTGCGCACGAGCCGGTCGGATAATTTCACCGAACCGAGATTCGATACTTCTATACTTGGCAGGTATCGATACCTGGAAGAGGATGTTTGGATGCTGTCCGACCTTGAAACGCCCCCATCAACACTTTCCTCTACGGGAAGCTAAGCGCACGCGGGATGTTCTCTTCGAAGAGCTCACCTAATCCTATGATTACGAGAGCAGATTTCTTTGGAATTCTTCGAACACCAGCGTTGGTGCCTGGGTCGTCTAATGTTGGTCGTGCCCGACACAGGTATCCCCGTTAGCCCAAAACAAAAAGGGGGTGAAAATCCTGACCTTCATCATGATTGCACGCTTGGCCGCATAATGTTGGCACATCATAATGCTGCGTGCGTGTGTCTGTTTGGGGCGTTCACTTTTCCTTTTCCCATTGGGTCGAGAAATGTCCGACATTCCTAACCATCCGCTCGCTTTATCGTGAAGAATCCGCCCCCTGAAAAATTCACTTTCCTCGCTACGAATTTCCGAATCCTCTATTCTCTTGTTTGTTGTTTGATCACTCGGCGGCTTTTGTTTTTGTTGGTAAACGATCGTCTGTGGCTGCGCTTACCAAGGTTCGATTTCGTTTCCCATTTCCGGTGAATGGAGAGATTACATAATTGATGCTAATTGATGCCCGCGATTTCTGCGATACATTTATTGATTGTAGGCTTTTTGATTGTTTATGAGAAGGGAAGCGTGCATTCGTTCTAGACAGCATTACTAAGAACAAACACTTATATCTGATTTATATCCTAAATGTTCGGCTCAATACTGTCCATTACACCAGGCTACTCCAAATTCCTTGTGTTACTCGCGAACTGGGGCAGTACTATATTGAAATTTACCTCTACAATATCTTTATGAACATGTGAAATGTGAAGTATAAAAGAACAATGAATATAAAACCGGTTTTCTATTATATCTTTTATTGGATAGATTTTCATGATACTTTTATCTCATTTATATCATCTCGTCACTCGTTGAGATACTTAAGCTCGTCTATTGATCAACATCTAGGCATTAATTGATTTTTAATTAATTTTAATTCTAAATAAATGGTAGATTAATCGAATGAGATAAAATTAAAAACATATAGGAAATGTTTGATTTGATGTGACAATCAATCACAAAAAGTAAACACTCGTAAAATTGCACAAAGAATCATCCAAGTTTAAAATTTGCTCCGTGCTCCCAACGATCCTAACTTATTTTCCCATAATATGATTATTTCTTAAGGACAAACAATCGCCTTCACAGAGAGACATAAAAATGGCAACGAAGATAAAAAAATAATAAAACTGCTAAACGAAAGATCGATTTAGGCAACGGGTAGCTACAGCAGATCGATCACTTCAGCCGACCGTGGTCATGATCGGATTGTCAATTTTAGCGTTTTCTTAAGCCGCCGATCTCAGGTACAGGTCTGATAATTGACCCGTGTCGGCTCATTACCCAATCGGTCCCCCAAAAAGAGGGAGGGGGGGGGGGGGAGGATGAGGGACCCATATTAGGAATCTCTCAGTGAACGTAAGCTGACCCGAAAAAAAAAGTCAAACTGTTGGCTTAAGGTCGCTCAACCGATCGGCAACGCTTTAACGGTTTCGTTTCAATTTACATAATTAATATCGCTCATTTATCATTTTGCTCGACATATATGCACACACAATGGACGTCCCTTTCGTATCGGCATTTTAGGGCACGCATACAGGCAAGCCAGCAAACAACAAATCCCTTAACTCCACACGTAAGCGTCGGCCATGATTTGCGTATCGAATACGATCGTCAATGATTCGGTGATTTTTGTCCAAACAGTCGTTCAAACTGACCTCTCCGGTTGCATCATGGCTCCACCGGTTGCACCGGTTCGTTCAGCGTATTGCGTCGTTTCTGTGCGGTTGGTTGGGTCTTGCCCGTAATCTTTACTTTCCCCTTCACACAAACGCCCAGCGGGATTACGCCAGCCCCATTGCTTGCGCTGGGAATGCGTGAAAAATTGGCAAACGACACAGCGGCGCACGGTTACCGAGGCGCCGGCTCGTTTTCGAACCAATTCAATTAATGGACCCGCTTAAAGCCAGCGTGATCGTTCCCCACACATTGATCCAGTTCGTTTTACGTGTACAGACGCGTGTTTGAATGTTCGCCACATATCTTGCAAGTAAAGGCACCAGCTGGCGTGACCTTGAGCGATGCTGCACGTGTTCGGTGGTTGTAGCATAACATCGACCACAGCCTAAACCTAGACCGAACACTAGCTTCCAAATCTGGATCCGCACCGCGCGATTGATACCTTACGCTGTCAATTTCATCGCGTTTTCGGGTGACCTTTTCTACCGGCGCCGATTGACGTCCAAAGTGCGTCAATCAGCGCGGACGGAAGTCGGTGTGATCAGGGCACATTGCAGGACACTGCGGACAGTGCATGCTGGACGTCCTCGAGCCGGCAACCATTACTCATTAGCCGTGCGCTTGTTTAGCGCAAATGGACCTGCCTGGGTTTGGAGTTTTGTTTGCTCACTCTCGCGCTCAATTCTCGCGGGCGAATTGGCAGATGCGACTTCAGCAAACAAGCGTCGTGTAATGAGCAAATCGGCTCCATTACGCTAAGTAGCTTCGGCGATTGTTGTCCGCGCTAATCGCTTTGGGAAAATAAGCCACCAGATTGACCAGATTGCGGCAGAGCCGGCCAGCCAAATGAAGCGGAAAACCTTGAAATATCTCGTGCCGAAGAGGTGCGTGGAGGAGTATGAGAAAGAGAAGAGTAAGGCGAGAGGGATGAAAATTGGAGCTGGTTAAATGTCGTCCAAACAAGTGCGAGGGGGATGCCTTTTTGTCTGGGCGATCATGTAGTAATTGCGCGTACTTATGTAAAACAATGTAAGCGCAATCTTGCAAGAGGATCACCTTCGGCATTAGGAAATAATTTTGTCGAAAACAAGGTAAATATTGCCATTTTCATCGGTACAGTGCTCAAGTATACTGTACGGACATTTGTCATCATTAATAAAGAGTTAATCTTTGAAGTGTTAAAGATTTCTATTATGATCGTTGCAGTGATGAGTAGATTCTCAAAAAAATCATCAAATTTTTAAGATCTATGAATCTTGTAAGATTCTTCTTTAAATATCAGGTTTTCAAGATTTGTGAAATGAAGATCATACCAAATCTTTAGAGATTTGGAACTCGAAACTTCTAAGATCAATCAATGTTATAAACCTTATAGAAGTTCATTCATTCATTTGATATTTTAAACAAGTTGAGGCATTCATTACTTCTGTTTTAGAAAGTAAATAAGATCACTAGACTGTAGTTAATATGTTTGTCTTTTGCATTATATTTGTTGGATCGCTAGATCTTCAATCTTGGATTTTATATAAAAATTCCGCACCTTTGTTCAAAACACGTCACACTGTCCGTACACAATCAATCAGAAACTCCAGCTCATGAAAGCTGATCCGTTCCCCCATAACTCCATTTGCCGCTGGAGTGTGTAATTCCATCCAATCCCCTTCACTCGGAGTGCTCGGCGATCGAATGTGATCGGTGTTCAGGAAAATTGAAAAAAAAACAGCATACACAAATATGCACCCACCGAGTTCCCGAGATCACATCCATCAAATTATGTAGAACGTAATCAAATGATTGGCGGTTGCGGTACTTTGGGCGCTCGCTTTCGATCGCCGCCGCTGATTTTTCGTCGCACGAAATCGCGCACGCGCAACTTCTCTCAACTCTCAACCGAAAAAATCACCGTTATTCCACGTGGCATGCGTACTCCCCCCCCCCTCCCCCCTTCTGCCAAGCACGCTCCCGGAGGTGATTATTATGATCCCGGGGTGAAGGATGGTTAAATAGGGTGTGTGAAGGAGTGGGAAAAGAAGGGAGTAGGTTGGAGTGTTTGACCACCGCGCCAGAAATTCACTTCCTGCAAATGATACGAATTTGATCACCCATCAAATAAAGGCAACACCCCACACACATGCACTCAACCTCCGGACTCGAAAGTTTCCAATGCAACCACCAACCAGGGCATTTATTTTATTATTATTTCGTTCCATTCCGCGTTCTGCCACACCACACCGGTACCACCCCCCAACCCCACCACACCTCGGCGACACGGCCAAATGACGCGAATGATCGTTGCGCGACTCACGGATATCGTGTTGCGGAACATTTTCACCATTGCTGGCGGCTGATGCTCTATTGTTTCGCGACTTGAAAGGCCGTGCTTCCAAATATTAGTGCAAAGCGCAGATGAAATGTCACACCGGCTTGGTGAGCGTGAAACACAAAATATGCCGAGGTTCCCGAACTGGGTCACCGGATTCGGCACGAGAGCATAAAGCATGCAATGCAAACAATGTACCTACACTATTGTCGTGATTTCATGTCATCAACTGAAAAAGGAGAAGAAAAAAATAGAACAACATCGATCATAAATTTATAAAACATTAAAGCTGTCTTCAGTTAGGTGGTAATACATTTTTAATCCAAATTCTAATAAAAACTGAATAAAAGCTGATTAAAAATTAAAAAATCTCGCTCAAAGTGTACGAGATTAGGTGGGCTATAAAGTTCCCGAATGGTGTAAGGTTACTTTGCAGAAAATATTTAACGATCACGTTTGAGTGTCAATAAATGTCTTGGGTTAATATAAAAATCATGTGCGAAATGGGTTTATGCCTTTTTGGTGGATAAGCTAAAACTAAAAACGAATGTCGCAAGATGACTTGAAAGAGACAAGAATGACTTCATACTTTTAGGGATCAAAATTAAGTTAATCAAGTCGGCTATTTACCAGTTTTCTTCAATATCCTTTTTTCATCTCAACTCTTAGAGAGATCCCAATAAAATTACATCTGCTGTTTGTTATTATAGGTCCAAAGTAAGCTTAAAAAATAAAAAAAAACCAACCAAGACTAATATTACTATTTAATATGTGCAACTGGGCTTAGTTCGAGCATCAAATTAATTTAAATACTGGAGCATGTACGACGGTTTTAATTACCAGTGTGTTAACGAAGTTTGGTAAAGTACATCAAGAATAATTGAAATATCATTTTATTTTGAATAATTTTAAATAAACATATAGAAAAACTCTACTTTTGCTCAAACCCCCCAATATCGCTGTGCAAAATCTATTCGGCAGCTTGTCCGCAGAGATACCACGTCCCGAAACCTAACCCTGCCAAAAACCCCCAAATCCACAACCACACAAGGTTGTCACGATGAGAAATCGCCCGAAATAGACTATGCTAATGGGATATTCTCGTGCGCAAGCTTTCAATCGAATCCCATCGGGGAACTCAATTGTTAGAGAAATTGATATAAATTGCCAACAGGAAAGCCATTTTCCATTGTCCATTTGTGGAGATACATTGGAGTAGCGAAGACACTCCGATCGACGAAGGTGAAACCGGACCGATCCTCGGGATTGGTGTTTTTTTTTTCTGATGGGCGACAAACCAGCAAACCAGGTGAATCCCGGCCCAGCGGGCCTAATGAGGAAAACGATTATTTAATTAATTTTCTTTCGCTTCGTGCAGGAACTGTTGGCTGTAGGTGACATGCCTTTGTGAGCTCCCAACAATTTCCCATCACGTCTGTTTTGGGGCGATGATCGAGTTTTTGGGATCATTTGGCGTGTGTGAGTTTGTATGGCATCCGACCAGGCAGGGGAATTAATGGGATGATCAACTAGTTTGGAAAGATTTTCATATTTTGTAGTGCGAGAAAGCGAGTTTTCGTGCCACGCGACTTGGGACAAAACCTGATTTCGTGACCAGCGTGGGAAGTAATTATTCATGTGGAGTGGTGAGTGGAAACGAAATAGTGGGAATACAATTTTCTTTTTAAGTAACTAAAATTTCAATAACAGTTTGAAAATACAATCAACGATTTAAAACATTAAAATGTGTGTCCCAAAAAATAAACCACTGACCTAGTCATCATTTCCTTCCCCCAAAGTTTCCTTCCAAAGTATTTGCTTTGCTCCAAGCACACATTTGCCGTGACCATACACGCGACCATCACGATCATTACCATCGGTTGGTTGGTCTAGCGCAATATTCTAACGACCATCGTCGCACCCAACTCACCAAAAAAGCAAACATTTACCTTCCGGTGCACGAAACGCGAAATGGCGCAAGGCCGCCATCGCCAGCACTTGATGGCGAAAGACTCGCTGTACGCCGGAATGACCACCGGATGGTGTAGAACAAAACCACACCGCTTGGAGAGATGAAGCAAAATGAAAAAACAACAACAACAACAACAACAACCACACATACACACACCCGCCTAACGAGCAGGACGGAAGCGACGATTCATAACAAGAAAATAAATTATCCCGCGCACTTCCTTCCACCCCAAAAGACCTAGCCGGGGAAAGTGAAGATAAAACTAATGTGCGGAGTGTAAATGTCGCAAGACTAATGGTCGTGCATCAGTGAAAGCCGAGGGTGTTTCTGCGTATTGCTTCTTCCTGAGTTGCGTTTTGGATGACTCTTTTTTCTGCTGACGAAACACTACGCTGGTAGAGAATCTTCGCCAAGACGACATCGTCGTAATGNCGAAATAGTGGGAATACAATTTTCTTTTTAAGTAACTAAAATTTCAATAACAGTTTGAAAATACAATCAACGATTTCAAGCATTAAAATGTGTGTCACAAAAAATAAACCACTGACCTAGTCATCATTTCCTTCCCCCAAAGTTGTATTTACTTTGCTCCAAGCACACATTTGCCGTGACCATACACGCGACCATCACGATCATTACCATCGGTTGGTTGGTCTAGCGCAATATTCTAACGACCATCGTCGCACCCAACTCACCAAAAAAGCAAACATTTACCTTCCGGTGCACGAAACACGAAATGGCGCAAGGCCGCCATCGCCAGCACTTGATGGCGAAAGACTCGCTGTACGCCGGAATGACCACCGGATGGTGTAGAACAAAACCACACCGCTTGGAGAGATGAAGCAAAATGAAAAAACAACAACAACAACAACAACAACCACACATACACACACCCGCCTAACGAGCAGGACGGAAGCGACGATTCATAACAAGAAAATAAATTATCCCGCGCACTTCCTTCCACCCCAAAAGACCTAGCCGGGGAAAGTGAAGATAAAACTAATGTGCGGAGTGTAAATGTCGCAAGACTAATGGTCGTGCATCAGTGAAAGCCGAGGGTGTTTCTGCGTATTGCTTCTTCCTGAGTTGCGTTTTGGATGACTCTTTTTTCTGCTGACGAAACACTACGCTGGTAGAGAATCTTCGCCAAGACGACATCGTCGTAATGGTTCCCTACCAGGTGAATATCAGGTCGTCCTTCGGTGGATAGAATCATCAGCATCTCATTTATCAACGAGCGTCTTGCTCAAGGTCTCCCGGTGGTGTTTTGCTATCTTTCGCCAACAGTAAGGCCTGTGTCTCCGGGTGACCTCGAATGCCCAATAACACACACAAACGCTGAGATAAACGTTCCGAAAAGCGACAGTGTGTGAAATAAATTGGACCACGATAGGGCGAACGTTACCAACAAACAAACTCCTCCATCCTCAGACGGCTGAAAGATCTGGTTAGTGCGATTTTTTGGTTCTCCTCCCATTCTTAAGTTGGGATTCTACCTCCTGTGGAATACAGAGATACAGAAATTAAAGTCCCCACGTATATGATATATCGAACACGGGCGCGCGCATTCTGGACCTCCCAGAAGTCTACCGGTGACTTATCAATAGTTGGTTTTGTTTCCCCCTGGTTCTGGAGCGCTTACAGGTTTCGCTTTTGCTTCAGCATAAATCTACATTCACCATCGGCGTACGGCGACACAGCGACACAAATGCCCCGGTGCGATATAATAGGAACACGCATTAAAAAAAAAAAAAAACCGTAACACTGGCGATTAGATAATATCGCCCCAGAGCCGGTACGATCGATCGCGGCACAGCCGGAGCGTGATTCGGTGCGGAATGATCCACGACCATGGGCATCGTCGATAAAGCAGTTGCCGTTCGGTGCCCGTGGGATCGAAGTGATCGGTGATCACTACACATAAGAAAAACGAACAAACGAACTCTCGAACAAGGAGGACGCGATCTTGCGATGTTGCAAACGCGAGATAAAACCGCGTACGATAACGAATACCGCGCGTTCGGAGCAAAACGTCGGCGAAGAGTCCCGCACCGTCCAGCGCTGTGGAACGTGGGCAATCTGCATATGCATATGAATATCCAGTGAATTTTCAAGTCGCGACAAACAATGTGAACACGTACGTCGGGATCGCAAGATGAGTTCGCCCGGTCGTACCGTCTCTCTGCGCGGGATTCAGTTTCGCCCGTCGATACGGAGGGCCCGGTGCGCATAATTTAATTCCGCGTTTTGATAAATGACACTCTAATTATGCAAAACAGTCTTTTGTGAGCGTCCGTGTGTGTGCATGTGTGTGTGTGTGTAATTGAGAATCCTTCGTCGCACGTTGCCTTTCGGTATGAATGAATTTTGAAGCGAAGCAAAGATCGGAAAGCGATATTTCGAACTGTTTTATTAATAATTTGCCCTCAAACGACGTCGCACCGTAGCATAGTGGTTGTTGGAGAGTTTTGTTTTTTGTGTACTTCGTGCCAACTTGTGGCAGATCGCTAGCGTCTCCAGAATAGATGTGAAATGGATACGGGGACTTTTGGATTGCTGTTTTTTTTCGCAAAATATTTCGCAAACTCGAAGGTTTATTGCTCTTGCTGCTGCTGGTCGTTTCATGTGTAGCGCTCCAACTCGCAAGCGGGAATTCAATATTCCGAGGCGTGATATTTGGCCCCGTCACGATTCTGTGGGAGATTAATCGTCTCGGCCGGGCGAGCATTTTTGGTAGCGAAAAACACAGAGAAAAAGAATTAAATTACTAAGGGAACAGAGAGTTGTTTAACAAGGCAACACACTAGTGACGAAAGTGCTCAGTAAACAGAGCTTTATCAACTCAAGTTTGAATTGTGCAATTGCACAAAAACAGTGAACGAATAGAACCAATTTTCATGGTGCAATTATACGAAGAAACCACATTCTTTTGCGAATCTTTTCCAGGTGTTGCTCCAATTTTTATTTCTCCGGCATGTCGTACGCGCATATGGTCAAGAATTGATCAATGTCACAAAAAAGCCTCGATCGAACAAAGCCAACCCGGCCACCATCTGAGTATCAAATGTGGCGTGGTTTGGCTCACCAAACCAAAAAAAAAAAAAACGACCGTAATTTAATCTAGCAAAGCAACAAGGTCTCAGCGGTTCGCTTAATCGGCGAGCACATGCGCCGCCCTTAATCCATTTAGCCGATCGGATTGGAATCGATTTATCAAAAGCCCGCTCGGTAGTCTTAGTCATAAGCAGGTCCCGCGATTGGTGGTGGATGGTTGCGCAAAAAAAAAAAAAAAATACACGCTGCTGCTGCTTTATATGCAAAATACGGTGGCAGCTAGGTGGACGCCGACCGTTTCGGGCAATTAGATCGATCAAACGATTTACGAACCGCGAACGCTAAGTAGGCGACCCTACTTAATCCACCAGCCAGAGCCACCACGGGCACAGACCGGAACCGAGCTGACTAACGAGAAAGGCATGATCGCTCCAAGTGTTTCACGATCGTCGAATTTATTGTGCAACCGTATGCATGCGGTGCAATTGCAATCCGACCCGTTAGCTACATGATAGTTGGTTGTTTCTGGTAGAAATCCTAAAACCCCAAGATCTTTGTGTCTCTTGTTTTTATTTTTTCAAATATATATTTCCTCCAGCTTGTGTAGCGCTGAAGCATGGGGATTCATTCGCTACCGGTACGCCGGAAGGTTGTTGGCAATCAAGCCCCATTTAGGAATGGCATCATAAAATTCCATGCGCGCCGCGTCTAGTACGTTTGAGGCGACCTCGTACTGCTTCACTGATTAAAGCCTGACCGTACATGTACCCGAACTATACGTCGTAATAATGTCCTCCTAATAACGATGTCCAAAGCGTACGATTTGGAGACATGATTCATGCGCAAGTATTTATGATACCTCCGGTACGGGTTTATTGACTTTAATTGAAGATAATTTCGTAGCAGCAGCACCGAACGACGCCAGAAACAACTTGCATTAGATGCAGATTTTAAGCGTGTGTCCCGAAAAAAGAACGACGGACATCAGCAGAAGATGCATCCCATCATCGTTCGGCTGCTGCTAGTGATGGCGTCGTAATTTGTTTGGTATTTCGTCTCGCGTCCAGCTCGTCCACGCTAGGCGCAAAAGCGAAGCAAAATAAAAAAAAAACGGCTGAAATTCCCAGGCTGTCATGGACGCGTTACAGTCGTTAGTCTCCGTATCAGGGCTCGTATCCCTCGAAGGGACACTTAAAGAGTGTGTTGCAGCCTGTTCGCTGTATGTGCCGTTTGTTGCGTACAAAAAAAAAGAGAAGGTTGCAAATTTAAACCTCAGCTACACAGCACGGACGGTGGTAATAGTACGTAACAAGTGCTGAAGTACGCGAAAGGCAAAACGGAGCTAATGAGAATGCGGAGCTGGACGATGTTACGGGAACAAAAATTAATATCAATCTGTGCAGATCGCAATGTGATACTTATTCATTAGAGGAAGATGTGCTTTTTCTTTCGTGGGAATATTGAGATCGAATTATTAAAAATAAATTATTTCCAATAAATGGGACAAAAACACGACTCAAGGAGTCAAAGATCGCTCGCTTGTCCGTTTTAAACTAAAAGGAAATAATTGCAAGCTTTATTCTATGGAAGAAACAATTTTGTTAGATTAACTGAATTAAAAGTGGATTTTTCATTAAGATATTGAACGATCGCAATCATAACATAAATTGGTATTCATGGTTGGAAATTACTGTACTTAAAATAAAATATTTTTTCCATAAACAGAAATAAACTGCTTGAACCGATCGACAGATTTCGTATAATAAAAATAAAACAAGATGAATTTCTGGAGTATGTGGCAGGTGTTAGACCTTAATCAGATACAATTTCATACCAAAATAGCAAAAGGGCAAAATAAAAAGGCCCCATTTGCGTCTTATGAAGCTGTTTTAGTTTGATAATGATCGACAGTTCATAATTTAATGTGCAGAGCGGCCCTCACCTCACAAACAAAGAGCGTGGAGTACAACGCTAAGGCATAGATGCCCTGGGCGATCCTTAGTGTATGAGTCAGTGTTGTATTTGCAAAATTAATCATCCCTCCCTTTTCTCGCATTGTTCTTCCTTTTTGTCTTTAATAAATACGCATTACTCATAGTATACGATTTAAAGCGAGTCCCACCAATTAAAGAGAATAAACGTTGATCCTGATAAATTTGGTATTTTATTGGTTTTTAAATCGTTTTGTTTATTTCAGAGGTGATTTCAATCAGATCAAGCGTTTTTAAATCGAAAGTAAAGTAATTACTGCAAAACTTGAAGAATCACTGCAAGGTTTTATATTTTATACTAGCAATCCTAATTGCAGGGAGATTACAATGTGGTAAAGGCCATGCTAATTCTTCATATATTTTCACTATTCCAAACACAAAATCCCTTAGTTCTTTACACTAACACTAACTGCATCTTTCTTCCTCACATCGCCACAAAGATTGCTGCTTTGCTTTCATTATCGTTTCAGTTTGCTGCAATGATGACCGGGCATAAAACGTATTCCATCTCACGTCACTAACCATTTCCACGACGCTGCAGGGCAAAAACGAAAGTCGACGAAAGGAGCCCCAAAGGGTGTAAAAATATTGCAAAGAACTTTAAAAACAGCGCAAAAGCAAAGACAGAGAGAGAGAGAGAGTCTAAAACAACAATTTTGAACGTAAGCAACCTAACGAACCGACTCTTCGAGCTGTTGCTGCTGCTGCTGCTGGTTCCTGGCTTCAAATAGCACCATACTTAGTTACCTTTTAAAGCCCGTGTGTGCCGGGGCAGCGCTGTTTTCGGGCACGAATGCAGAAAATTATGTCCCGAGGAAACGCTTTTTAAGTGTCTATTATCATTGAATTTACCGCGCATAAATAATCACACACACATGGTACAGCACGCCGAAACCTGGGCCTCGGACGGGGCTCAGGGTTTTTGGTGATTACGGTGTGATGTGTTTGGTTGCAAATAAGATTTCTTCTGTGTTTTCATGCCTCTCCGTTTTTCCGCTGCACTAAACAAGACGAATGTACCGACCGTACGGCGCAAATAAAGCAAAAGAGGAAGCCCACAGGACATGGACATGGCTGGAGAATGGCGTATCGCGATGAGTAGTTGTGACATTCACGGGTGTACGTTTCGGTCGTTTTGCTTTCCAATGAGGTTAAAACGTGCAGCGCCCGAAGGTCCGTGCGGGATAAGCAGCATTCGAACTTCGTCGAGGCAAGCGGCCGGGCGAACGATATACGCGTATGCGTTTGCTTTAATTAACCAAATTAACACGTTTCGTCGTTGGTGTGCTCGGTAATGATGTCGGATGTCGGAATCGTTCTCACACCCGTATCACAGTGGATCCTCTGACAGGGCTGGATCAATTAGGCAAAGACCCCGGGACTAACACATACGTGTGCAGGAACGTCCTTGCGGCGTGTCGTGTTGAGCACCAATACACCAGCGGAACTACTGTGGCAAAAAGGATACGAAGTACAGTGGTACAGAACCACCACCACAAGTTCCACATCGCCGATACGCGGAATAGGGCCTGGATGCTCAACGGCTCAGGGCATGTAATAAAATATGCTGAACGGCAACGCGCTCACAAATTGCAAGCAATTTGGTGCGCGCTGCAAAGGAGCAATAAAAACCTTTAATTGCCCCACACATTCACACACACACATACACACACACGCAGCGGTACCAGAGCATTGGGAAGGAGGGCACCAAATGGCTTAATGCTTTACTTTTATTTTGCTCGTTTTCTTGCCCGCTCGTTACACTTGCTGTGCGAAACGAATTAACTGCAACAAGCGCGAACTCCCGGGTGCCCTTTTGCGAAATTCAAGTTCCCTCAAGATATTTCAACC
>STHB01000010.1:11095791-11127030 GCA_018908115.1 Anopheles rivulorum
TTTTTTTTTTTTTTTTGGAAGTCAAAATTACGCTGGCGGGCCGCCGTAAGGCTGCGTACTCAATCGTTGTGAAGATTTATGATGGGAACCTTTAGTGTGGTGGAGAGAGGAAGTGAGGGGAAGGGAGGGGTGGCTTTTGGGGATTGAAACGATGTTTGGCCGAGAGTGAAATTCCGCCATTGGGTAAGGGCATAAAATTAGGTCAACTTTGGTTCGCTGCGAATGGAATGGGAAATGTGTACTTCAGATGTCGAGAAGTAGAATATTGGCTTTAGAAGAAAAAAAAAAATAATTCAAATCGTTCAGATTGTTTTTAAATCTTAAAATATTGTTTCGAAAGCAGCTACTTGGCACGGTATATTTTACGGTTTGCTTATTTTATTTTTTCCTTTTTCTTCATTTGTTTTTTGATTTTTTTCCTCGTGAATGTATTAAATTATTTGTTTGTTCAATAATTCATTCTCTTTTTTTTTCAATTATGTTTATTATTTATTTTATTTTTGCAATAATTTCTTTAAGAAAAATTTAATTAAATTTTTATATTTGTTTTTAAATTTAGACTAAGAAGCATCTGGTATAGCTACTCTATATCATATTTAACTAATTTTTTGAATTATCAAAGTGTAACCAGTTTTGAACTCCGGTAAGACATTCTATGTTGTCGTTTTGTTGTAAATGTAGGTTAGACATTGTAGTTTAAATTGTTTCATGATCATAAATTCCACAAAGATGCAACAGGAAGATCTAAATAAGATCAGTCTTGCTTAAAAATCAAACCTCCATGGAAGCTTTGAGTTAATATGCTAAGAATTAAATAAGATTTGATTTGATTTGAGAAGTAATAAAATATGACTATTCCTTCAAATCAATTAACATACTGAAATAGAGAAAAGGAGTAGAATATAAAAGACCTAATTTTTAAGAATTTTAATTCGATTCCGAAACTAAAACGCTTATGATTTTTAATCTTAAATCTCATTGAATTTTATTTCATTAAGGTTTCGGTGGAACTAAAGTTTTCATTTATTGCGCAAAAAAATTATAATGAGTTGTTTATAACTTTGTTTAATTTTGCATCAATGAAATATATGCTAATACTAGTATTTCTATGGATCAAAATGAAAAAAACACACTGCGTTACTTCTGACGATGCAATAAGCTATTCTATGACAATCTAAACCACAATATTGGACACAAAAAAGGAATAATAAAATGTTTTAAACCATAATAAACCACAAATGAAAGTAAAAAAAGAGCACAAAACCCTGATTTGCATATCTCATTCACACCACTACCATATGCCGTCAACAACTGCGCTCGCTGCGGGAAATCAATAAACACCCATAGCATAGAAGCAAAAAAAAGCATACCAAGCCGGAGTTCCGATCGTGTGTTTTTTTTTTGCTAAAGCCACTCGCTCTCTTGCGGTCACCGCTTATCGCATAAAATTCCGCAATATTAATTCAGGTGTTTCTGCAAGGTGCCGGTGCCATGCTACTGGCTGCACCGGACCCTGGGCTGGAAACTGGAATCAGCTGTTGATGTCGTGCTCCACTTTTACACCGTGCTCAACCATGTGTGCGGACCAATATCACTCTTCTGACAGGGTGGTTGGTGTTGTTTTTTTTTCTTCATTTTGGGGGTTTTTTAGCAGAAAAGGTTAGCACAGGTTCACCGCTGCACTATAAGTCGTGTCATGCGGTGTAAGTGCTGATTGGAACTGGGCACAGAAATGAAAGAAAGAAAGAAAGAAAACAAAAACTTCACCAAGGACCCCTGCATAGGAGACAAAAGCCGCACCAAAGGGAAGGCAATATCCACTATGGACCTTTATTATCTCAAATATTTACGAGTCAAATAAAGCTAAAATATATGCGGCCTACGCGGGTCGCACGCGAAGAACGAACGCGAAGCACGCTTCCATGCTGAGCCTTGGCAACGGGGTTTTTGCCAAAACAGGCTCTTTCTTCTCATTCGATGCAGAAATTGGCCATTTCTCTTAGATCTGTTCCTCTAGTCACTGTGAAGAAATGGCTCTACGCTCCAGAGTGAGATACATATAAAATAGCACACACAAAAACTCCTCCTAGCGTTAGCTTGGGGTTGGAATCACGCGCACGCCAAAGGTGTTGGTTGCGTCGTTTGCAAACTCGCACATTTTCTTGGTGAGCAGAAAGCAGGCGCAAATTGGCGAGGGCGTCCAACGAGAAGGCTGAACCGCAACGCCATCTGCCTCGTTCGATCGCTAATAAATGGCTGCTTAAATGAATTCTTCGTGCCTGCCCGGAGAAGCGGGAAAGTACAGCGTTAAGTTTGTGTGATCATCGGTCGCCTATTCGGGAAAGACCTGGTGGATATCCGCCTTCAAGAACAGCAACGCGAATCTCTCACGACACAAACCACATCATGTGGGGACTGTTTCACTTTAGCAGACAACAAACGATCCGGATCCGGCCGGTCGACACCTCGTTGAGCGCACGGAAAAAAGGAGATCAATAACAATAAATTTTTAAATTACGCTCATTGTTGCATGTTTTGCGGGTTAAGTGCTCCTAATGGGATTACGCGTGATTGGTACGATGGGCTCCGAGATGGATGAGGGTTCGCGTTCGGGAACATCTTGACCACGGAGAACAACGGGGCATCAATCTCGGTGCATCTTGGTACGGTGGAGTACGGTTGAAGAAGGTCACTCTGAAGTCATCATTAGTCATCGTTCCAATCGACATTGTTGATGAACGTTTCCGGTGTGAAGCTAGTGTGCGCGGCAATTCAGACGTGATTTAATGTGTTACCCCTTGGACATATGTAAAGTTTGGACTCTGGAATAACTTCCACAGGTCAGTTTCAAATTGAAGAAATTTATTTTAATTCTAGATCTCTAGAATTTTGGTATTAAAGTAGACAACTACTGATTTGTTTCAATTTATTTTTTGATGTATTATAAGTCCCATAAATCTTAGGTTCTTCAGATATAGAGAACTTCAACAAAATTATTGAAAAAAAAAAATTAAGATATCTCTCTATCAAGAAACTATCTTAAACCGTCTACTGGCACCAAATTCCCAAAGCTTAATTTAAACACTCACGCATTTAAACACCACTGACAGCTGTGGGACAAGCTACAGCCTTTTACGATCATGTAAAAAGGCATCCAAAGTACAACCGACAAACCGGTCAATGGCGAATCTTCAACGTGAAAGAAGAAAAAACCATTACCCCCTTTTTACGTGGAAGTGCTGGCCATTTCCGGCTTGTTCTAGTGGTTTGGAGAACACATTTACCCCTAAGCAAATGAACATAAATGTGGCTAGACGTACTAAAATATTACTGCTTTATGTAAAGAGAGAAGGAAAAAATGGCAAAGGAACTAGCAAAAAAGAAGCCAACCACATTCGGAAAGGACACCTCCACCATTTCTAAGCCTGTGCTGCCACTAGTGCAAATGATGCTTCAACGATGCAATTCAACCGTTTCACGTCCGGCAGGTGAGAACATGCGCTAACATACCGCTCTTGTTGCAAAGGTACCAAAGAACTCCCGAGAACTCAACCCAGCCATCGTCGCAGCGAGTGACTCCTGGAGCAGGACGACCTAAAGTAGCACTTTTGCCTGACGTTGATTATAATTGTAGCACCTTGTAGCCGCAACAACAGAATTGGCAGCAACAGCAAAGCAGCAAGCAGCAACAGCAAAAAAGAAAGGGAAAAAAGATCACCCGCACACCCAAGCATGCAAATTAATTAATCAGACCATGGTGTACGCTGGTGAACCGGCAGGATATATAAGTCTGCAAAACGGACAAGTAATCCTACCGAGGCAGGTGACAGAAAAGAATGGCTGTACTATTTGTACCGCGAACTCTAGTGCAAAGCGCTAGACCAAGGTAAGCACACTATTCCGGAGCTTGTTACCACTCTTGTCCAGGAGCGTTGCTCACCTTTAAATATGTACATCTATGAATGCCTTTTCCTTTTCCTAGCTCATTTTATTTTTATTCGCACACCGTACTTGATAGCTGATGGTATTATTAGATTTGACAGAGCCCATGTTTCCACGAATGTTCGTTTCGCTTCGGGCCCTTCGGCGAACAACTCGAGCACACGTTTTCACCTCGTTGTGGCTCACTCTTAAGCGCTGGCAAAAGGGCATGCAGTTCCGTCACTTCCACGAATGGATAGTTGGTTAGCGATTCAAATGGCCTCCGTGTGCATTTAATTAGCATAATATGTAGAGCATTATGCATAAGGGAAATGCTTTGCCATTCGAAACACCCGTGCAATATGATGGGCACTAATAAAGCAATCCTTAAAATATTATTATTTATTAAATTTAAATAAATTTTCCTTTAATTCCAAAACAATATATGTATAAATTTGGTTTCTCGTGTTTATATTCCTGTTATTTTCAAACCAAATTCTTTCGACGAAATAAGCACAAAAAATCCCCCCAAAGCATTCCTTTCCATTTTGCATGCGAATACGATAAAATATGTCCACCTCCAAACTATTCGTGAGAGTAACTGACTGACCAACATCCTGAGAGAGAAAGAGAGAGAGAGAGAGAGAGAGAGAGAGAGAGAGAGAAGAAATAAGAGGAAATAACAGCGCCACAGCATTAATTTCGTGCCAAACACACTGCAAGCAGGCACCAACGATTGAGACGGCAGGACCACCATCAGACCAGACCGACCGGACAGCGAGCGAGTGCACCAATCAGCCCGGCACATTCGCCCGAAATTAATGAAACATGATTAATTATGAAAATAAAATGCTTGCATTTTAAATATTTCATCCCACTTTAGCACAAACACACACTGGAACGGTAAGTCGTCGCTGGAATGGAAGTTCTCAGCAAATGACTGAAATTGGTGGATGTATGGATGATTCGGACCGAGTAGCAAACTCATTGTAATCAAAGACAAAACTTATGGGTGGAATGGTTGAAACAGATGTCCAGGAATGATGAATTATTTTGCATCACATTGGAAGGAACTATTCACTATTTTATCGATATGCTCGTGCAACAATGTATTGACTGTAACTTTAACTGCAGTAGAATAAAAAATGCTTATTCAAGAGATAGCAGCTATTGAAATTCATCACTTCTTTCCAGGAACTCATCCTCTAAGAATAATTAAAACTTGAAAACAATTTCTCACCAATGTATTCCAACTCCTCAGCACTGTTCTGATCTATTCTAATGTGTTTTAAACCTTTTTGCTTTCTTCCCACTAGAACCATCGTGCGTGGAATTGATGAATTTCGGTGCGATGAAAAATGACTCCACAGGTTGATCATTTAGAACCGTGAAGTGAACGTGTCGCATTAATGATGGCTTCAGTTTGTCAATGTTCTGTATATGTGTGCTCCCCTGTCAAGCATTTGAAACTTGGAACGAGTAGGTTGAAAACTATACTCAAATAGTGAAAAAACCCGGCCCAGATGGGCCCATCATTACGTGACACAGTCGTCGCACTAATGGATAAGATGTTGTTCCTACGCGAGTTGAAGCTGATGTCACACAACGATCCCGACTCAATCAACGCACCAGATATAGCGGTGGATATGCACACTTCCTAACAACCAGATGTCATTAATTATTGCACATATCGAAGTCAACGACACTGTTTGGGCTTTGTTGAGAGATGAATAAAAGTATCCAAGATCTACCCTCCCATCTACACCACATATGGCAAAGCCTTTTTCGCAGAATACTGATCGTGTGAGATACTTCGAAATGCATCTTCCACCGTGTTTGTGTACGTGTGCTTACGATGGTGCTGAAATTTGAGCACTTATTTGTGCCTTATTCGGTCGTCGACCGGCACCCAGCAGGAGTCAAATTAATGCTGCAAAAGCCCTCCTCAAAAAAAAACTGCAACAAAGAACGGAACGATTATTGTCGAATCATCATAAATATGGCAATTATCATGCATCGCCGGTTGCTTCAAGATTTGAGAATTTATTACCCTTCCGAGCTGCTATTCGCAGGAAGCAACCAGCGAACGGAGAAAAAGAACAAAAGTAATGCAGAAACCCCCTAACGAGATGCGTTCCTATCCCAAAAGGATATAAAGTGAAAGCTCGTAAAGTACGCACGGTTTCGGTTCCGATCCGATCGCGGCTGGACGACAATCTTCAATTACATCGAGTTATGGCTGGCATTACGGTTGGCGTGCCCCTGTGTGTGCGAACGGTGTTCCCATGATTGTGATCAGACGCTTAACAAACATCGTCATGCGCACACACACACAAATAAAAAAGCCACCCACCCACCAGCAGAAGCCAACCCATACGCGAAGGACCGTCTGGCAACTGGATTGAATGCAACTCCCGGAACGCTCAGTAGAGGTGTTTTCGGTGATCTCGTCAACGATCGATGGACCACCCGGGAGCGCGTTCGCCGTGGCAGAGCGCAGCCTGGCTTCTACACGGCGTAGACATTTAATTAATGAAATAATTAAAAGCATTTCTACACACGATTGCGTGCCCGTGCTTCGGCTAATCAACCGGGCACGATCTCGTACACTCCGTTCCAATCTCGGAGACAGTTCTCTAGATCGGCCGTGTTCTTGAATCTGAGAGGTGTTTGGACGAAACCCCTCTCGATACAATGCACCGGCGTGGTTATGTGACTTCTGGTTGGGTAATTTATGAGGTACACATCGCACTAACCTGTGTCTCGAACTCCAAACTATTCCAAGCTCAGGATTCATTTCTGGCGGATGCTGGCTAGTACCGGAGGTGTGTTTCGAAGGCGAGTTACTCTCGATCCCGAACCGTCCAGATTTCGAATAGAAAAACGAACGAATAAGATTAATTGTCGCATGCGACTCTGTGTGTCGCACGATCGCTATCGCTATTGTGGCTGCTGTTTAACTTCTGTTCTAAGTCCTCTCTCGAAACCCACACGCACGGCAAAAGCTTTGCGTGGTGTGGTGAGCCACCAACGTCCCGATGTCCGGAAGGAGATTTGAAAAGCGAGAGTTTGGTACGCAAGGAACGAGCGCCATATATTATCCACCAGTGTGACGAGGTACACATCACGCCATGTTTTTGAGCTGTTATTAATACGCCGGAGGCCTATCAGTGGCATCAGTCGCCTTTTCTAGGGTTTCCGTGTGTCTGCCGAGGGCGTTGGAAAAGAAATTCTTGACATTTTTTCTCTCTGAGTGCTATCAAAATGGATCCAAACATGGTGACCTGTCAACTGCTAGCAAACCTCGTCTTTTTCTTTTATGGAATAGTTATTTTACATCATAAGCGTATTTTTGATACATTACCCAAGCAAAAGTAAACTTATTGACGCATTAGATCATCAATAATACCGATCACGAACTTTACCCAACACTGACCATAATGGTAGATGGTGGCTCGAGAAATATTCCAACTAATCGTCATAAATCATCGTTCCAAACTTGTTGATTACTTTTTGCCAACTTCGGTCGGACAAGCACTGGCTGAAAACGCTGTAGACAAGTCCTGCTGAAGGGTTACATCAAAACATAATGCAATTTACACCACATCACCACGTTCATCGGCAGGTTAACTTCCGGGACTTTTTGGCAGAAGTAGCCAAGGGAAAACATGAGTTGCACTCTTTTTTTGCACCACTTACTCAAGCGAAATCTTCACTTTTCGGCGTGAACATCACAACATGCTCTTGGGTTTGTGATGGGTTTTGTTCCAGCAAAACTAGCTGGATGTAATTTTTAGGACTCAGAATCTCGCTAGAACCGCAGACAGAGCTTATTGTTCTCGCCTAGATAGAAGTTTCCAGTGATGGTGCGAGGCATCGTACTGGATGGACATTGAGTGTGAAGTAATGGTTGAACGATAATGTTCCGCAACAGTAAAAAAGCACAGTATCATTACGATACACTCTCGGGAACTCGGGACAAAGTGACTGCAGCGAGTGGAGTCTTTCTTTTGAGTGGCTGTGTGCTCTCCCAAGAGGATGAAGGTTTGTGACGCCATCGACTGCATTGGGTTTATTGATGCATTCTTCCTTGATAGCGGTACTACCGCATGCTTCAGGGTATTTTACCATTCTCTCTCTCTCTCTCTCTCTCTCTCTCTCTCTCTCTCTCTCTCTTTATCTTTCTCTCTCTCTCTTACTCACTTACTACCTTTTGCTACCAATATTTATCATCATTACGGAAAGCAGCAAACCAGCGATGAGTGGTCATACTGCGCCACAGTTCCGGGGATTTCGGACCAGCAGACCCTTAGGGAGCAAGGAAACAATTTATTAAAAATCCACCAATGCACCAAGGACGATGCTGCTGCTGCGGTGATGCAATTCTTTGGACGGTGTGTTTCTTCCCCGGCATCCAGTCCCGTGGGTGCCATTAATCGTGCTTATCAAAGGTGCCTCAGGCGATGGTTCCGGCAATGGCGAAATGAATGAGTGCAGCAAAGTGTCACATAATCCATCACGCGTGCTACCACCACGAGCTGGAGGGTTGCATTCTAAAGTAACAAAACAAAAAAGAGGCACGAAATAACTTTACCAGTGCCCCTTGTAATTAAAGCATCGCCGGAAAATGGTGTGATAAAGCCACTTGAAACGCTAACAAAAAATACGATCGCTCAAAACAAACACCGGTGGGAATTGGAATCAGTAATTTTGGTGTTTCATGTCTCATGTTTTCGCTACCGTTCGCATTATGCGGGTGGAACAAGGCTGTCGGATGTTTACTTGCCACTTTTGCCTCTTTTTCCATCATTCGACTGACGGGTTTTGAGTTCTTATGCAATTCGCATAACTCATCGCCCCGACCCGATTTGCTCACCGTAACGATTCGTTTCCCATCTTGACTTCCCATCATGCAGACAGCAAAGAAAACAATCACACGAAGGTCATGATGTAATGCGATCGTCACCATCCACTGTTCGTTGCATGCTATCAGTTGTGTTTAACGATCCGTCGGGAGATTGCACAGTTGGCACGGGCACATTGTTTGCTTTGTGATAGTTTTCCCCACCACGCCGAAGGCTTTACGATAATGAGGTGTTTTATGGCTCAGTTTTTATTTGGGCGAAAGAGAAATTATAGCGGAATTTAGGTGACAATGGTAAAATAACACAAGCTGCAGAAACTCTTTCCATAGATTTGTAAAATATAAGACAACTTCCTGGGGATGTTTTGTAATCTCGTCTAAATCAAATTAAGGTAATGAACCTTCGTTTCAAATGGTTCAACTTTTGCCGACCCACGGTGTTACGGTTGCATAAGCTCACCTAATCTGTTATTAATTACGTTTAATTTGCTTTATTTGAAAACAACAGATTTTAAATCCGCACACCAAAACCATTCTCCAAAAATTCCCACACAAAAGCCTCCGAATTCGAATCACTAACTCAATTCGCAACAATCGGCATCAGGTTTGCAAAAGCGATCGGCTCAACGATTCAGCATCGACAGCGGCCGGTTGATGAGCGCATTGCATGTGCAGCACGTGCAAGGTGCATTTATCTTCGTTCGCACCACAAAGGCCGAGAATTTGTGCTGCGGCACCGCATTTAGTTGGGTGTGAGCGCTGTTAACACCATGGCTAATGTTGGCATGTTTCGGGAGCATTGTTCTTGTGAACCATCCACTGTGTAAAGGTGGTCGACTAGCACGAAATGCATTGTTTCCTGCGAGTTTCATTTGATGATATCCTGCACAGATAAGCAATGCTTCGGGGCGTTTGAAGCTAATTCGCATTCAAACAGGTTTTTTCGGGTGAGTTTAAATCGCTTTTTAATGAGACTAAATATCGTCAATTAATTTGGGAGAAAAAAAATCATGAGCATCATAAAAATGCTTCGCATTGATTTCGAAATTCCAAAACTTTTCTTCTTACTTAAAAATTGAATAAATTTTAAAAAACGTAAAGAAAAAATCGAAAAATGGACTCTCTTGAAAAGAAATGATGCACACATATCGGAAACTTTTGATTAAAAGCACTTAAATAAACTTCCTTCTGTCCCACGCATCTCACGCGCCAATCAAACCAATAAGTTTGTTTGTGTACTGTCTTATCAAATGTCACGTCCCGAGTCCCAACCCGACCGATAAATTCTTGAAGCACTAGAAGGCCGGAGTGCGTACGTTAATGTCCTTCCGTGCATCGATGTGAACGTTCTGAGGCGTACATCGAAAATCAATCAAAAGTTTATCGACAAAAGATGCAATTCGGCGTGAAGTGTGTGAACACCGTGGGCTGTTGCATGCGAACATCATCTCAACCACGGTACTAAATTCCCGCACGGGATAGATAATGTGATGCCAAATGCGACGTGTATAGGCCCCGCGAGCAACAGCACGAAAAAAAAGAGGGATGAATCCGTTCGGGCCAAATCAGTCAACTGAAATGGAAGTGCAGTGGAAAAGCTACGCCTCATCATTATTATCATCCGGTGCAGACACCCTTACACGCGGTTACGATTCATTGGACGTACGAGAGTGACTGTCTCGCGCACTTTGGGAAAATATTTCCAGTCTGGCGAATCATTATCGACACAAATAAAAGGGGAACGGGTGAGTGTTTCCCTACAGACGCGGCCCGTTTGTGTCTTTTTTTGTTTGTTTGTTTGTTTGTTGTGGCGCACTAGTTGGGGAAGAAAGTGCTCAAGAGTGCATTGAATTGCGTATTGGTAATGGGGAAAGCATTAATGGTTATAGAAAAGATATTTTTTGATGAATGAGGACCGCAACTGCATTCTAAAGGTACATTATTTGATACACTCAAACTTCTCAAAGCGCTTTCCCCAAAAAAGTACTTTCCGTTTGAACTAAGAAGAATTGGATCAAAAATTTTATCAAATTTCATAAGCACGTATGCAAAATTCGAGTGCACCGTAAAAACCATGCATTAATACTCGTATTATGAGTTTTGAATCTTATTTCGTAACAATCAGTCAAAATTATAGTATTTAAGAACACAATTTTTGTTCATTTTTTTTTTATTCTCATCAGAACGGCCAGGCCGTATATCTGTTCATAATTATCTCTTTAAAACAATATTGGCACATTGGAAGGTAAAACAAGACGAAATTTGATTAATCTCTCACAATTAAAAGACATTTAATTTTGAGATTGAAAGTATTTAAAAACTTTGAATCATATTTATCAAAATTTACTTATTTTTGGATTAATGACATCGTTATGAAACGCGTAGGTCTATAAGTTGTTTTTTTTAAGAAGTTATTCACACTTCGAAGGTATTCGAAATATTACAGGATAAACGATTATCCAAACATAGAAACATCTTATTTCTTGTTAAAAACCCTTTCCTTCTGAGTTAAATTCAGCAAACTCATTGTTTTTGTAAATCAAGTTCGTGCAAAAGCCAACTACTAAACACTTCACCTGGACATTTCATTGGTAGCCATGTTAAACGTTCGTCTGAAAACCATTTGTGGGTTTACAGGGAAAAAAAGTGCTTCCCTCGCAGAAAGCGAAACCACTCAACCACTCTCGCAATCCGAACATACGGACACATAACACTTAAAGCAAAAGGTGCTGCAGTGGACGCTGATATCCTGCCGCTGCACCAAGATGATTCGCCACTTCATCCAGTTGATTATTTAAATGTCATCGCGGTGTGCGTCCGGTGCGTTTTGTCTTTGCCTGTTGTGCTCTTTCGCCACACGCGTGTTGGTGTATAAAATGTGATCTTTATTCCACACGCGCGACACAGGCGTGAAGCGTTACTGCGGGCACTGTCTGTCTGTCCGTCTGTGTGTGTTTGTGTCCCTTTTTGGGTGCGCGTGATACAGGGCCTGTCTCGAGGATAACGCGGTATCGGTGTCGTGTCACCTGGAGAGCATTTGCGCAATGGATTGGTGTTGCACGCATGGATGTGCACGGGTGTGCGTATTGATAAGGAATAAAAAAAAACAACAACGAGCTGCGGTGCCCTTTTAATGGTCTGCAGTGCCTTGGAGCGTTTGAAGATATCGTACGAACGCTGCGTGATGCTTTACGGAACCTGCATATACTGAAGGTTTGTGTCGTGCTTTAAGTTTGAGTTTACACATGGAAGCTGTTCTTAGTAGATCTTTCTTAATAATAGTGTTGAAAATAAATAAAATTCACACTCAATTATTTACTTTAAAAATAAACATATCACAAAACAAAAGACAAATGACATCAAAACCAACCGGCGAGTGAATATTCTCTGACACTCAATCACTGTTCGCGCGTGATTTCGCACAGGTGAGAAATGTCGGCTTTACGCCGGCAAACTGGTGAGGCGCGAGATCGATAAACAACCAAACGCCTCGCATCAACAACGCCCCGGCCATACCGGGCCTGTAGTGAGAAAGGAATGTTCTGCCCGGTATTGCTGCGGATATATTGATCGAAAGCTTGTCGCTTCCCGTTTTCACTTGCTTTTTTTTGCTGCTGCTGCTGTTGCTGTTGTATTTGTCGTACTTTTTGAACCCTTTTTTGTTGTTGTTGTTGGGTTGTATTAAATGCGAGTCCCAGTCCCACCAACACAACCCATGCGAGCAGATTTCCGTGGCAGCAGCATTCGTGGGACACCTGCTGCGTACGGCGGCGCATTCTCCGGTGGCGGCCCGCACGTAATGTTACCGGGCCCACCCAGCACGGGACCAGAAAAGAGAAGAAAAAATAAAACCGGGGAGAAGAAGCAAAAATCCCATCACCGCCACGAGCGAAACCGGCGACGAACCGTGCGCGAAAATATCTCGGCAAATAAAATCGGACAGATAGAATTTCAATTAATTTTTAATAATATTTATTGGACAGCTCATTTCACTATGAATTTATATCGAATCGGGTTACTCTTCTTTCGGGCCCGGTTCCGTTTTTCGGGTTCGATAGACGAGCGGGACGTGTGCGGGACACCCGAGCATAATCTCTCCAGCATGTTTCTTCCACCAGGGTGACACGGTGGTGATGTTGGCTGCGGTTTTGCAGGTAGAATTCCGGGATTTCACCACGGCCCCAATTGATGGATGTTGGGATGAAAAATAAATGAAGTCGGGAACAGGCGAGCGAGTGGAAACACACTTCCCTTTCGCAAAAATGGTCCAGAATGGTCCGTTGCAATTCAACATTTGCTGCCGTTTGACGGTCAATTTAAGCAGTGTTTGTCTGTCGACGAGGATTGCTGCAAAACGGGGACATGCACTTAGCGAAGCTGCATTTCATATTCCGATTGGTTTCGTTGCTTTTTTTTACTTCTCGCAATCGTTTAAAGACTGGCAGAATTCATGCTGCGAGCTGAAGAAAGCACACGAAAACAACCACCCAATTGCGCCACATCATTCTTGTACGACATAAATGATGTATTAAATTATCATATTTCAATGGTGAGTTGCAGCTCCGAACGGTCTGTGGTGACCTTTAAATGATTGATGCCGAGACGAGAAGTTGAGTAAAAGTTTGCTTTTGATGAATGAAGGTAAAGTTGAAGTTATTTATAAAAGGGCTTTGGACGAAATTAGCTATTGCGGTTCGTTCAACGAGTTGCTTTTCGGGCCGTAAGTGTTTTTGTTTTATTTATTTGTTAATTATTTGGTAAAGGTAAATTGGGATTTGAAAAATGATGCCTAACTAGTCGATGGTCATAAAAAAAGCTCACCATTTCTTGGAATTCTTTTTGTGCATAAGTGTTCACCTCAGCAAGTAACCATCAAAGGTCGCTATTAGGTGGTACACTAAGCGGTGTAGACACAGACTGTCAACAATTTCGTATGTCTCAGAAAACCATACACAACTGATTCTGGCTTTGACTGCTGGAAAATATCTTAAAATAATATTAATACTCAAGTCTACAAACTTGAGCAACGAATGCCATTGCCTCCTCTACAACAATGTTGCCTAAAGTTCTGTAATCGTTGCCAGTGCAACTTACAGTAGATGGTTTATTAAACTATGAGATGGATACTTACCAGATCATTTAGGGCAAATGAGAAGCGGACGAGATTCATTTTTATTCACAAAGAACGGTCAGACTACATTGCTTATAATAAATAACTTAAAACTAATTGACACTTAATATACGATAAGCTGCGAGGCCACGACAGCTGATATTTTATCTCAGCACTCAAAACCTCGAGTATTTTTAGTGAATTGAGTTCTGAGATAAACTTGACTCATCTACAAAAGTCTTAACATATTTTGAGGTTATTCTTGAGGAAATGCTTTGACAGCTCCGAGCAACTGTCAGTCTTCCAGAGATCCAACATGACAGTTTGAGTGACTGTGTGTAGTAAAGAAAAGCTTATTTGGCAACGCATGGTTTTGAGTGACTTTTTGAGGTAAATGAGTGACTGAGGTTGGTTAAGGAAAATCCTCAGTTGTTGTGGCTCCTCAACTATACAATTCACATTAGGATGGAGACATTTCTTTCTACAAACCCCTTTAAGGGAACTTTATCCCTGGTTTACTGAGCTTATTTTATCTGGAGATTGCCTCTTGTATCTGCTTTAGTAGTACGACAACCTCACCAGTTCCAGACTTTATTTACCAGACTCAGATCGGATTTTGGACCGGTCGTGTCGTGTGAAACCATCATCACTATCAAATGTACCACAGGCCGCCCAAACATTGGAGATGTCCGGAGAAGTGGTGTGCATCATTATTTGCTGATGAATTGTGAGGTCTCTCCTTTTCGTTTTGAGAACAGCTTTAAATGCAAATCTATAAGCAGTGTTTCCAAAAATATCCCAAAACAAACCAAACCAAAATCCACCGCTCGGTTTTGATAACTGTCAAACATTGTTTGTTTGTACATTTAAACTTCAAAACCAACTAATCCGTGCCAATAAAATAAAGCAACCGAATGGACGCAGACCCGGTTCGATATTTCACTCCCGATCGAATGTCAGCGAAGTGCACCGAACAGCGTTATCTAAGATCGCCCATCAAAGGTAGACCACTTTCGCAAATCCACAATTTTATGGACTATTTCCGATCCACGGCCAACCCAAACTCAGTCCCAGTGCGGGTAAACAGAAATCTCCCACGAATCTGAGCTCATCCCGTAGAGCATTGAAAAAAACAAACTTGTTCCACCGTTGTTTACTTAGTTTTGTTTTTATTTCTGAAACTGCATCCTAGGTGCCGGGGTACTGCGAACGAAACCGGCAAGCGGCAGCACCATAATCTGCTAAGAATAATCGCGTTGTAAAAATCAGCGAAAACACGTTTTGCCTTTATGTATTTTTTCTCTCTCCTTGCGATCGAGATTCTTCCTTCGCTCCTTAGCTGCTGCCGCTTCCTCCGCTTCGGGTTTTCTATGCACATCGGGCAAAATTGCATAAATAGAGCCTTTCGCGAGCGAGCGACATCTTTCACTGGCAGGCTGCAATAATTTAACTTTTTGATGTAAGTTCCTGCAGCGTGTTTTGATTCGCCCATGCATCCCACACTTTTTGTGCTGTCGCTCGCTGCACGAGTTTTGTTTTGTCTTTTCTAGCACAAGCTTGAAACTCTTTTGGCACCCGAAAGCAAGCAAAACAAAAAAAACTACGCTTTGGCGAAGAATGGAAGATACGGGAAAGCAAAAGCGAATGAAGGAAGTTCTTTCCAACAAGTTGGCAAACGTTGGAGCCAGAAACTAGATCGGAAGACGATCTAGTGGAGAGCCTGCCCAGCCCACCAGGTACGGTGGTTTGAAGCGTTTGCATGCAACACTTCCTGTCCACCGTCACACACCTGGCCGCACAGTGGAAGTTATGTAAGACGGTGCGGCAGCAGAACCATTTCTGGCCGTCTGCCATGACGTGCTTCCTTAACCGTAACTTTATCAGACAAGGTGAGATGTTCATTAAGATAATTTATAGGCATTAACAAGAGTTATACCCGGTAGTTTCAGCCGTGGCGACTATCTTTGCTTTGGTACGTTCTTTTTTCTTGCCACGACCTGACAGAGCAATCCAACACGGCAGCGAACTCTTACAACGAATGTTCTTCCTTTCCCATCCACGAAATGAAAGTGCAGCAAAGTGTCTTTCGCGCAAAGTTCCAGAAATGTGTCATCCTCCGAGCATCCTCCCTCGGTTTTTGCAATTAGATATGGATCCGGCGACATGTTTGGATCTGGAGGACGCGTTTTTTGTTGCTCTCCTTTTCCTTTCGCCATCGCCCCAAACCGGGCGAAATAACCGGGAATAATCAAAACTCGTTAGATCGGGAAGCGAATGATGTATATGCAGCGCTATCGCGCTTCATGCATCTAAATGAAATGCCACGTAGTGCGACCATTTACGGTCAATTGATTGGTGTTTACTAATACTAATAAAAAAAACCAAAGGTTGCTCCTTCCAAAATGTTCCCTGTTTTGACAAGCACTTCACTAGGAAGATCATGACGCTTGTTGTTTTTTTTTTGTGGTGTAATTTCCGCACGAGATAAATCTCACCCACCAAAACCACACAGAGAAGCCACCCGGAGCAAACACATCTTCTATTCGATTCGTGAAATTATATGTTTACTTCTACCCTTATTCACTCTTGTCACCACTATGGACAAACCATCACTCAAAACAACATCGAACCTCCTCTTCAAGGGTCGTGCCGTGTGTTTTTCTCTTTGTTTTTTGTTTTGTTTTTGCGCAAACAAAACCCCCGCTGGATGTCGTGAAAACACACATTTAACAACCTCAACAACCAGTGTCAACAGCGGGACACAGCGACACCGCGTACCGGGTGTGGGTTACCAAGCGCAGGACGGCGAAGGTGCTTAAGACAATCAACACAACAATGTCATTAATCAACACACATCTTGATGGGTGCCCAGCTCCTAATATGGCCCATGGTTGCGCACTCTAACCAGGGCAACAGTCACCTCCACCCGATCCAGGTTTGTGGGACCCAAGACCTCCACTATCTTGGGTGTCGGGTCGTTAAAGCATATAAAAATCAAAACTCCCTAACAAGCGCTTGGGGATCCTTTTTTTTCTCTTCATTTTAGTAGGATGTTGCAGAAAGTGATGATGCAAAAACAAAACAAAAACCTACCTGGAGTCTGTGGAGATACCTACCAGAGCGGAGTTGGAGTGCCGGTTCCAGCAACTTGGAACCGATAAGCGAACGATAGTCTCGCTGGCACACAGTTCGGGTTCACTGATTAGCATTCTTGGGGAGTTGATAATTGCTTCAACTCTTGCCTCCAAAACCAAACCATACCGTGCCTTCTTCTTGGCGTTCTGGAGGATCTCTGGAAGAATTAATCATCAAAGCTACCCCTTAAAAGGGTAGTCCAAACACACAGTATGGGACCAGCAATAGCCTACACGGGCTTCAGTCTGCTCCCCAACAACGCTCCGCCAAACGGTCACGGAACCGTTTCGTAATTTGTTAAACGACACCTTATCGGGCGCTAGCGATCCCTTGGCTCACCTTCCTATCCACCCCGGATCTCCACTAGGGAGAAAGTGACCACCGATCGCCTACGGTATGCGTAATGTTTCGGAATGTGTTTTTATAAGAATGTAAATATTTATTCCACAGAGAGCGAGAGAGAGTCTACCCACACACCAGCCCGTGGCCGATGCCCACCCCGGTACTCGTTTTGATTGATTGTGAAAATAAATGATGTGCTGGTTTCTGACACCGGTGCCATTAATATTGCGGTCACTTACGCCTCGTCGCCTGCGGTGCCGCATCATATTAAGAATGGTACAGAGTCCAAGAACGGACTGCGTTTGAGTGGGGGAGTGGAATGGAAGTGCGGATATGGGACACCTTCTACCACGTGCAAGTGTCCCCGAGGAGTTAAAAGAAAAACGCACCTCGCCTCAAAAGGATCCTTGTGCTAATGTTCTTAAAAGGTTCCAGGAGTGAAGTTTACAGAAGTTGACAGTTCCGAATGGTCCGTTTTGCGTCACAACAAACTATTAGATTGTGGTGAAATATTTCACCGTGCTTGAAAGTGGACAGCAATTTCGCGATGTAAACAGGCTTGTGAACTTGGTGTGAATTACTTGGTATTCTGAATTCATTTTAGGTTCATTTGATATAATCTAAATTAATCGATTTTAATTCACAAATTGCGTAAGTCATGTGCACACAGAGTCATAAAGAAAGAGGGAACTAAAACGTTCCAGAGAGTGCGTTCAATCAAATCTCCTTAAAGAGTATTTATAATTCTTTTGTCCTTTGATTCACGCCAAATGCTTTCAATCATTCGAGAGTTATTTTAATGATAAGTGAGTAAAGTTGTGTCTTAATTCTTAGCGACTATTAACTCATTTTTATAAGAGTACAATTGAGATTAAATATCCCCAACAGTATCTAGTTTACACTTATTTGTTAAACGGATCTTTTGAGAAAAAAAATCCTTGTTATTACATTTTCCTTCAATAATGTACATGTTTGTTAAATCACTCTTGCTGGTAATAAGATAGAGTTTTTGAATAAAACAATTACTAAATATTTACTAGAATTTCTAAAAATTAATATTGATTGCTCATAACTTCCACATATATTTCTGCAATACCTATTATGACACCTTTCTTACCCAATCCATCAGATGCAGTTTGCTATCGTCCCCAAAAAATTATCCTTCTCACCACTCCCTCCCTGCCACCTCCCGAAATCAATGCGAAAGTGCTAGACAGTTCACGTCCCGGTTCAACGACACTTCGGTACGCAACCCGTAGTGGAAGTAATTGAAATCTTTTCCCGTACTGCGGGCGAAAAACGAAACGCCGCGTCAGCGTAATTGCTTCCCATGGCCATTTGTTTGCCATCCCTGGCAAACTCCTAGCGCCCTTCTCCAATGGGACGGTTACTCCGTAGCCAGCACGTAGTCGTCTTCGATAATCATACCAACAAAAAACCGGACTCCGGCAGCATAATTGCTGCCCATTGCACCCGAGCGAGCGCACGGGACAGCGCAAGCAAGACATGACAAGACACGATCATCGCTCCACACTAGGAGTTGGGGTTTGGATGGGGTTCCAGCACCTGCAGAACCCGAGGTACCGGACCGGAGCACGTACGCGTTTCACACATTGGTCCCCACACATACACACACACACATGTGGGGCCGCTGGGCAGATTGGATATCAGATATCAGCAGAAGCGTTCGGATGGACAGTTCTGGCCCTTGCCCAATACCCAGGCTGTAAAGCTGGCCTCACTGGCTCAGGTTTCTTCTGCTTCCCAGATGTTCTTGTCCCTCAACACACACAGAGTCAAAACGTGACGCTTTCACCCCCCCGTCTACAGCTCCCTTCCCCCACCTTTTGTTTTTCCCGCCGATGATCGCTTGCACAGGTAACACCTTTATGCACTCTTTAAGACATTGATTACGATCGCATAAAAGAATATATATATATATAGATATATACGTATTACGATAATTTTCTACTCAAATTTTCCATCACGATACCGGCGGCTGCCACCAGCCCACCGATCATCATCATCATCAACAACGGGCACGGTAATCATAACCGTACGGATGCGCTTTCGCATGCTCCGTTTGGCCGTCTTCCATCCCTGTTTTGCTTCTCATCGGCCCCTTTTTAAGAAGGAAGGGCAAAAGTTTGCTTCCTTTAGCATTTTCCCTTTTATTTTCTTCCTGTTTTCGTAGCTTCCCGGTTGACCCCTAAAATTATGTCGACCTTCGGGTCGGGAAGTGCACACGGAAAGTGCAAGCTTACGCCATGGTGCATTTCTGATCATCTTCATCTCTGCCAGTATTTGGCCGGCACAGGAAGTGCTGTACGGCGCAATTGGATGCACGTGTTAGCATGTGTTACAGCGGACAAAGGTTTTTACAACCGAGAGTAACAGACAGAGAGAGAGAGAGAGAGAGCAGAAACGGGTGAGGTCTCATTTTGTGCTAATTAATTAGTCAACTTTGAAGTCAAATTGGAATGCAGTTTTTCGGTTTTTTTGTAGCACTCCGGTTTGTTTTTAATGATAGCTCTTGCGAAAGCGAATTGCCGCTGGTATATTAAGACCAAGTGAACAAACGACCTGCTATTGAGTTTTATTAGATGGATAAGAACAGGCGTGCAGTTGCCGACACTCGCCGGTACCGTGACCGGTCGAAAGTCGATGTCGTTCGGCTGTCGTTCTTCACCGACGAGAACTTAACCTTTCGTGAAGCGGTTTTGTGCTCTTTAAATCTAATCACCGGACGCGCGCGCTCTTCGGGCGAATGCATTAGCAACCAGTTATGGTTCATTTGGGCCACACTGATAGGGGTCACTTTATTTGCACGGGTTAAAATATTATCCCCCAGCCCGGCGCTTTATCGTACCATAATATACCCGTCGTCTAGAACGCGCAGCAGCGCTTTTGCAGTTTGAGCGACTCGTAAATCAAAAAAGGGCAAACCACAAAGGCAAGCATGGCCAACCGGGAGATGTGAAGCATCGCGGCAGCGGGCTTTATGGATAAAGATGCCTCGGGTTCGTCATCGCTGGCCGTAAAGATGACGAGCTGGACGTGGCTAACAATGTGCAAGCTAGCTTTTAGCCGCATCCGACCAACTCTGGCCCTGTTTGCCCTAGAGTGAAGTAGTTTTGACCACAACCATCTTTACACAAGCGACCGCAAGAAGAAACCGCAATGCTCTTCTAGCTAACAAAAAAAAAAGCGGTTGAACCACTATCACGCTAGTAAAACCGTCTTGCAGTGAAGTTCTCGGCAGAATGAGTGAGTGCATTAAGGGAAATTAATCGAGAGCTGGGGGAAAAAAATGCAGCCTGATGGATGGATAATAAGTGTGAAAAATTGTGCATCATCTATTTGAGAGCATGTTGGACGTTTGGCGAAGCGACATGATTTATCCATTTTCAAAATATAAAGTTGAGTTTTTGGTACTGTATCCTTCAAATTTGATCGATAATGAACAATTTAAAAAAATCGACAGAATCGAACAATCGAATTGCATCAATTAACTATTAAACCAAGCATTAAGATTTTTTTTACGACATGATCAATAAATTCTAAGTGATATTGGAAAATGTTTCAATTCAAATTCGGGCAGTTTTCCTGGGCATTTCCTAGGATTCCAAACTCTAGGAAGCTCAAACTTTTTAAGAACATTCAGAAATTAGACGTGGACATTGTTACATCTTACATCTGTTATAACAGCTTAGAGTCTTTTAGTTTAAGTCAGGAATTATTGACGTATGGTTTTATTCTTCCAGGAGTAAGTGAACTGCTAACATGCACTTTGAATTTATTAATCTTTAATCTGCTTAAAACAATACTTTTGAGGACTCTCCTAAATCTCAAGAACATTAAGATATTAGCGAGTTATTTTCCTTTCTATCATGTGGTTAGTACAGTAGTGGTACCTACTGTGGAAAAAGTTTGTCCAGATGATTTCCCACACAGTCGGAAAGGAGTAGTTCACTGCAGCCCGGCAACCAAGAAAGGATGTAGAATCAAACAGAAGTACTATGGATAATAGTGTCTAGTTTGTGGATTGCATGACTAATATCCCAATATTTTGTCAAAGTATCCTAGGTAGGTTTCAACCTTTTAATTCCAACTAGTTTTTATTTGAAATTTCCCATTCAAGTGTTGTTTGTTTGAATTATACTTAACATAAAATAAGTGCTTTCCTTGTGATGTAAACATCATATTGTTATCAAGATTTCTACAAGTTAATGTTATTCGAGACATCTTTTTACAAAGGTCTAATTCCTCACCTACTTTAGATGCCGATACGCTGAGTTTTCACCATTTATAGGACACAACTTCAACTCTAAATACGTACCGATAAGTCATCTGGCACCACGCTTGCCGTAGTCATCGGAAATAGATTGGTTCCTTTTTTGGAATACTCCATCCGCAGCGGAGCAATGGGCCAACTGCTGATCATCTTCCAATCCAAAGCAACAGCAACAACTCCAACCAAATATCTGCTTCAACCAATCGGCCCAGCATCGACTCTGCTTCCGTATGCAATCGTTTGAAAGCGTTGCGAGCAACTACCACGGACGCCAAGTTGCGATTATCATTCAATCCCAACGCGCACTATCGCACAACTACCCCTATTTGACGATCGGTTGAATGAAAAATGACTTACCAATGTGACAATCCTCCCGTTCCAGCATCCGGAGCGTACGAGTACGGCGATGGGAGGTTTTGCATCGATCGTTTCATCGGATAAGCCGCCTTTACCCGCCGGATAAGCGTAATTCCACCGGTCTTCAACCAAAATCAGCGAGTAAATAAATTTAGCGCTTAATGCACCGTCGGTCGATTGCATTCGCCCGCAACCGTGACGCAGCCATGGTTATCATTTTCAGCTAATAAACAGTTGGAAAGGAAGCACCAAACGATATATTGTTATTTAACGGACCGGAGTATGGAGGCATTCCGGGAACCAGCGGGAACGTTGCGTTCGAGCTCGAATGTCATTTCTTCGATTGTACTGCGACGGGCGCATTCGCACGGGGACTCGTCTTGCAAAAGGAGGCACCGAAACACTGCACACGGCTGGTGTATTGAATTGGTGACCGTGTGATGTGCATCTTTATGTGCCCGGTTTTTTTTTATGATCATTTTTCCTTCTCGCTCGGCCAGACTTTATATTATGCTTATCGTCATTGTCTTATCAGGCGCATAAATTAGGCATCGCCCGGCTGGTGAACGGGAACACGTGAACGTCAGGTGAAAATCGCAAATGAAGCCCGGCCGGTAGTTTCGATTCGATTGCCCCACTCGGAGTTTTGTTAAACGGTTTCCAAAGTCCTCCCGGCAGACTGACGGCGAACGAAGGAATGCCGTACCAAAATCGGACACGGCAAAGATGCTGCCGATAAAAGCGTTTGGCCGCTGCTGCGTTACGGAAACGGGTCTCATCCTTTGCCGTTTTCTTTCGCCGTTTTTGTTTTTGTTTTTGTTTTGTTTCTGTGCGGAGAATATTTTATAAATTATTATCACCGGGCAGCTAACGGGCGACGGCCCGATTCGTTGGCGCGATCGGGTGCGTAGGACACTGCGATAAGCGATCGCCGCGATTATCCGCCAAATTGGGATGCTGCGCTGTACGCCTGATGCGTGCGAAACGGGAGTGGAAATGAATTGTATTTTCGTTTGTTTGTCGTCGCTGCGGAATGATGATGAATTCCAGATGCAAGATTAGAGCGGAGCTAAAAAGACTAGGAATGTACCGCAAATGTGGCAACGTGGAGAAATCACAGTTATGCTGACGAAGATGACAAAGTTTGGGAGAAGGACGTACGTTAAAGAGCTTCTTAAGGTGGATAACATTCTTGGCCAAATAAAATTGGAAATCAAAAGCGCTCAAGCTAATAGACCACACACAGCTTGAAGTAGTCTTAAAGTTCCAATAGTTACGTAACAACCAGCGAGAAGATCCAGAAAAGCCCAGAAAGAGCACAAGGAAAGAATCTAAAGCGGCGTAACATAAAAATCAACCTGCACCATCGTCATTGTTGCGCAGCGTAATCACGAGCACTTCCTTCGCTCTGTTCTCCATTTTCGCAGCCTGCACTCGATATTATGTACCGATCGTTCGCAACAATTATGCTCGGTTGCATTTCTGCAAACCCTTCGAGCTCGCTACCCAAAGCCTAAGACGAGATCCATCCGAATGCAACAAACTCTGCTACATAAATCAATGGCCCCGAAGCCATAGTTCTCGCGTGCGGAAAAATGCCACCATCAATGGACCGGGGCCGCTTTTGGCCGCGGTTGGAAAATTACGGAAATCATCGTCTCGCGCCTTCTTTGCCCCTTCTTAAAACGCCTGCCTGAATGGGAACGGAACTCGGGAGAAACCAGTCCCGGGAAGGGATGAAGAAAATCGATGCCATAATTTATGGTGAATAATAAAATATTTATTTCGCAGCATAAAATTCACGAAAACACATAAAATATCATCAAGATTGGGATGCGATGTGGGCTGGGGGCGTGAAGGCATGGCGTTGGTATGGGTTGCAACTGAACCTGAGCTGATTAGATGACAGAGAACGCCATAGACGGTGTACGGAAACGAAGCAAAACAAGCGAAAAAAGCAAACGTCACGAGCTTCACATCCGCAAGCGGGACGAGCGTCGACGTTTGCCGCCGTTCTAATGCCGTTCGGGGAAAAATTCTTTCCATTCGGTTGAGCTCAAGGGAAGAGTTTTGCTGCTTTGCTGCCCATCGAGTACTGTCGGGCGCTTGATTCCCATTTTTCCCATGTACCTTCTCCGGGGGCTGGTCTAATGATGCTTTAAATAACAGCGCAAAGCAGGCGAATCGAATGCGGGAACGGAGAAAATATGAAAGCACATTTGCGGGCAACGGAATGAATCGCACGTAATGTAGCTGTTGCAGATGATATGGTGGCATGGCTTTTCATTGCTGCTATTGCATTGCTTCATTTCGATGCCCGTGCCGAACACACGTTCTAGTGGGATAGGTAAATTCCTGTATGGTAAGAGAATAATGTTTAAATATCATATTTGAAAGTAAAATTTATACCAATAGACAACAATATGTTGTTGACATTTTGGTCATGTGATGTAATTGGATTTCTCAAAAAAAGAATTGTATCAATGCCAAAAAATAACCCCTTAAAGCCCAAAAACAAATGATTTACTTGCTTACAAATTAGTAAGAGTTATGATATTCATGAAGCATAACGAATATCTTGAAAGACCTTTAATCCTCCAAGATTTGCAGATTTAATCCTTTGAATGTTCAAGGTCTTGAAATCCTACAAATTGTCGGCAGTTCTTGAAAGATTGATGAATATAAATGCGACCATTTGGCAGTTCAAAATTTGGATAATATTAAACTTGGTTTTGGTATTGGGAAGACCCAACTCTTAAGAATATTTTATGAAAGGCCAAAGGAATGGAAGGCCACAATAGCTCCAATTTAAGCTGAACGAAAATCTAACTTAAGCAATAAGTTTAATGATGTAGAGATGTTTAATGATGTCGACAATTTCGGCTGATTTGGTTATTCAAAACACTTCTGCAGAGCTTTTTGAAGATAAATAAATTGAGTGCTCTACCATTAGCATTTAATTTGAAGGCTTCCCAATACATTTTCATTTCCTTATAATTTAATCAATTCAATTGCAGCTATTAAACACTTAAATCTGGACATGGAAACGTTGCACTATCCAACCGCAAGGATATGATATATCCCATTCCACCGTACCATTCCACATAGTTTGCATTCGATTGGAATAATAAATTTTTGCCACAAATACCGAAATGAAATGAATAACGAGCCGGTGAATAATGTGAACGGTACACCGTAGAAGGTTGTACTTTTCTTACGCTGTACAGCCCATCTGCACAACCGTCCAATAAAAGTGCATCCAACTGCAACCATACGACCGGGAAACAAGAGCTGGAAAACTCTTGCAGAACAAAGAATGTAAGCAAGCATTGAACAAAAAAAAAACGACATGCAAGCTTCCAGCCAAGAGCTCGATCGTATGATGGTTTACTAGTTAAGCTTCTATACTTGCTATTTCTTTTCTCTCTCTTTCGCCATTGGCTTCTCCCTGACCAGTTAGCATTCCCGGGATGAATGAGCGGCGATGACCAGGGGGACTGATCAAGTGGGCAAGAGGGCGATCCAATGCCATCCAAGGCAACCCGACCAAGCCGCTAAGGGGCGTGATGCAGTTCTAATAAGGGACCAAGCAGAAATGTTACCATCGGGATGGTACCGGGCATCGGCGAAGAGTGCAACGTCAACTACCGGGCTGGGGCCTAGGGCAAGGACAGGTAAGCCAGAACGGGCACCAGAACTAGATGGGCCATTCCTCTTAGATGCAACCACGCCAACGATATGCAATTTATGTAATGAACGTATAATTATTTATGTAATAAACATAATCAACATTTATATCAGTGGGCATTGTTATTGTGTGAATGTGCCGACGCCTGGTACTGGGGGTGGGGGAGTCAACGAGATGGAAGGGTAAGAGAGAGAGAGAAAAAAGGCGATTCTTTATTGCTTGGGTTCGCATTTCGAGTTCGATTTCGCACTCGTCTCGCGTATCAGGTCTCGGGCGCGTACAATTGGCGCGAAACAATTGGGGTGGGTTTGGGGGTGGTTTGGAAAATTCTCAAGAGAACCGATCCGTTCCTCGGTCGGATGTTTTTAGCTTTCTTGCACACCTTGTACACCATCAACTTGCCTACCTCACCAGTGAGGTTATGTAGCTCTCGAATAACCAATAGCACGCATAGTTTTGTTTGGAGCACATCATCGTGATCAGCACTCCAGCACGTGAGTGGGTGAAAATGGATGAAAATGCTTGAGAAAGGCACCAGCTATTTTTCTGCCACGCTCGTCGACGAGTCGTGTAAAAAGTATCATATGCATACGGCCAACGCTGCACCACGTTTTCCAACGACCAAATGTGTGTAATTAGTGCACGGTGAAGTTCGGGAATTAGATAATGATACGAGCGCAAACCTGAGCTCGGGGGCGATGTTGGTAGCCGGTGGCAAAATAAAATAATAATTGCATAATGAGGTACCATCCGCGGTTACGCTCGGTGATTGTGATGCTCTTAGGTACTCGAGATGTGTGCGGTTTGCGACGTGGAGTACGTACTCCAGTGCCCACTACGCGCAGTGATATCTGTTTAAGCAAATAATTGTTTACGAGAGGATAAGTAGCATTATTGTACATATGGTGGATTGTCAAGTATGTACACCAAACAAAAAAGGGTACGCAGATATTTAATTTGAACTATCACAAGCCCAACAAGTTACACAGAGAGCATCAGGTATTTTGTATGAAGTTTGTCAATTATTGGACAAGACTTGATCTATCTATCTGATTATAAATTTAGATGCTCTTAAATTGTAGCATCTTTCTTACTGTCAGCTCTACACAGGGCAAGATGGACAGTGGGATACATGGACAACAAGCAAAAGTATCAGTCACATGCTACCGTTTCAGAGTCAAAATGTCAAGACTTAATAGACGATGACGATAGAATGTAGTGTCCCTCGCCAAGGAGCTATGTTTTTACGACTACAATATCTTGTTCCAGAAGAAGGTCCTTGCGTGGTTGATTATTAAGAGAATAGAAAAGTTCATTCCGTAAAGAATTGTGATAATTGGAGAAATGGTTACAGCAGGCCTTAAGGAAGTTGTTGGCTTCAAGAACAAGAATCAAGCGATCGCCCAACTGCAAATCATTTGGACTCTTGGATCACTTGGAAGGACTTGGAAAAATTGGAACCAATCCAAACTGAGTACTGAAGATTCCGTTTGCTTCCAATTCCTTACTCTTGAGATGTACAATGAAATACGGAAATTGTAAGTATTATGGATTCCAAAAATCTCAAATATGGATCAAACAAGTGGATCAGAGTGTGCTAGAAACAGATTGAAAACTAGATCATATGAGATAGGTTCAAAAGAACTTTATAGGACAAAATGCATCTTCTTAAGTAAACTTGTTGAGTAAACCAAGTCAAATGCTTTATGTTCATCGTTTCATCAACAATTTAAAAGATGTGGTACAAGTGTCTAGAAAGCTTGCACTTGTTCCAAGGATTTATGTGGATGCACTCATAAGCAAAGGATTTCAGGAAATTTTCTTTTGGTTCTCATCGAATTAGGTACTTTTCATTCAGCTTCTTTACACTTCAGTGGAAGTTAATGAGGAGCAGCATGAAAATTATTCGTTTAACGTTAAAATAAAGATGTTCAAATTGAATAGAGTAAGGCACGAAACAGTTTTATCTTATAATTTTTATATATACCTCAAATTTATTCCAAAAAAGCTTAAAATTCCGATTGCATGGGATAAACAATCGTTTCGCAAGAATCAAATAGATTTTATTGCCATGCCAATAGACCTACAGTCAGGGAAGGCGGTTTCCTATACAAACAGTGTCTGCTATCGATGCTGATTTGCCAAAGCTTCGATGAGCGATCGAGATCATTATTCCGCTCAATTGCAGTGAAAGTACAACCGCACTATCGCCAGTTCAACGCAGTTTCCCCATTGAAGCAAGCGGGAATTTTCACTATCATGCCCATCCCACTCCCACCCATTGTACCACCCATGCCTCCTCTCTCTCCCCCACCCTTCACCAACCGTCTTAACGGAACTACGCAATACAGTGCACTACCGGTTTCGTTTGATTACGGAAGGAAGTGGAGGTCTAAATAGAAGCGTTTGCTAATATTTGTAAGTGGGCGCGTAACCGAAACCGGAGCCACTATTAGCCGAAACCGGATGACGGCTATCACGGAAAATGTGCCTAATTACCACAGTGGCGGAAAGGCAAGCGATATACGATAAAATTACGCATTTTGCAATCAAATCGATCGATGGCTGCATGCTGATGATGATGATGTTGATGATGCGAGTGAAAGGGAAAGTTTTTGGTACGATAGTGATAAGCAAAGACGTTGCACGCCCGCGGTTGTGCAATAGACAATTAACTACGGCTGGCAAACGGCTGTTTCTATTTTCTCATTGAACACTATTTTCGGCCAGCGTTGTGCGGGAACAAAGCAACATAAAGTATGTTGCGTGTGGCACACACAAACATGCTCATTCCACTTCAAGGGTTAGCCATTCGTTATGAGGCTAATTTTGAATTGCGAAACGATCCCACACACTCGTGTTAAGTTGGTCGTTTATGCCTGACTCCCAGTTTGGGTTTACTTGGGGGACAGGAATTTATGCACCGGAGGACATTTTGCGTTAGCTTAAATATTAGCTTAATCTCCCCGTAATTGCCCGTTCCAAATTCTCAGAAGCACTCCATTTTACACGAGCTGGTCAGATCGAATGTGGTGTATAATGCTTTTGGGTTCGGTATGAATGAATGACAACACAGCGACACTTGGTGCCACAGCTGGATATCTGTGTTGTGCCAAACAGAAAAAGAAATGTCACTACACGTGGAGCACCGCGGGCGAGGCAAATGAAGTTGTCGCGATTCCTAGGAGGCTCAGCAAAAAAAAAGGTTCGCCGGCTTTTGCTTTGCGCCGTAGACCCGTAGACAACATGTTCGCTGCCCCCGAAAACCCTTGTAAGGTCAGCACCAGGAACGCTGTTGGGGGTTCGGGTTTGTGCTCAATTAGCCCTGGTACAAGAAGTATTGTTGCCGTGGTTCAACACTCACGCGAAGGTTCAGCATAAGAATCCGGCAACGGATTTACCCAGCGGGCGGGGATAAGATTCGCTTTTCAATATTTTTCCGGTTTTTCGTGCTGCTTGATGGGTGGGTAGAGAAACGCTGGGTGGAAAACGAGGTACCACACCAACCTCCTCCACAAACACGAACGTTTTGTGTCATTCCGGTTCCGAACCGGTGTCGAACCGGTGTAGTTCACAATCGATCGGTTTGGAGCGCACATAGCCCGGCGGCTGTAAATGTTCTTATCGTGCGCAACGAATCTCGACCACATTCTGCCCAAAACCGATCACCGCAGTGTGCAGTTTCCACCGACCTAGGCGGGTGCGCAATCGTTTGCACCGGAGTGCAAACTCACGCCAGAGCAAATCGTGTGGTGTAAATGGATTAAAACCGGTGCCCGGTTGTGAAATCGAGTAACGCTTCATACTTGCACCGGTGTCTTGCGAGCTTGGGGAGCTTAAGAGTCGCACCTTCAGCTTTCATGCGACTTGGCATCGTGCGTTTTAGGTGCTAAGGCAGGGGGGTTTTCTAATTTGCTTATGCAAATTTCAATCACACTGCACAGCTGCACCGGCTGCTGGTGTGGATTAGGTTCGTTTTCTTATTTTGTTTGTTGCACTAGTGGGTAAGCTATGCTTTTATTTTCCCTTTTTTGTTGTAGATCGATCGAACAGTGCGCGACGTTAGGATAAATATGAAGCGGGAAGATATAGTGAAGAGAAAATTAATGTCCATTTTAGATACAGCGAGTGTGATAATACTAAGTTCGTCTATTGACACAAATTAAATTGATAAAACAAAAAGTTGTTTCTTCAGTGAGTTGGGTTCAAACTAAAGGTCATTAAAAGCGAAAACAAAGAAATTTAATGTAAAATTTAATGTATTTTTAGTCTATCGTAATGCATGTTAAAAAACTATTTTTTTTCTATAAGAAAACAAATAAAAATATTTGATATCGATCGAAATATTTCATCTCAACATAAACAATACTTTATACATATCTTCTCCATTGCTTTCTTCCTTTTTAGATGATGTTCATGTAAAGGTTTCTGTTGGTTTCATTTTTTAACTATTATTTTTTTAATAGTTTTCAAAATTGATTATTACTTTAACCAGATATTTAGTAATGTAAAAATTTAGAAATTTAAGTACATGAGTGCAAGGTGTTTCAGAATTATTGATGAATAGTAAATTGGAAAGAATTTGAAGCAAATGTCAAAGAGAACAAAATCCCTCAACTTTTGCAACACAAATTTGAACTGAGTATCAGACATTCCGGGGTCGTCCAAGAATTCTATAATTATATTTGGAATATTTTCAGGAAATGGAAGTTATCATTACTTATAAGGGCACTTTATGAAATTTTAGTACGATTATATTTTCGGTGAAAGAACTTCAGATAATTTTAATAATCTAATTAAATGCATTCTGCTTTTTTTTATTAACTGATCGTTTGTTTATCTAAATATCAAAAATTTATTGGATTTTTTAATAAAATTAAAAATACTTTATAACAATTAAAATCTATACCTATGAAAATGATTTTCAAACACCTTTTTTATATTGTTTTATGCTCCAAAAAAAAAAAATAATAATTTTGTCATATTTCATTGACCGTCACTGTACATTGCTATTTTCTATGTTACGGACCCCAAACGTCCTTTTATGGGCATTACCAGCTCGTAGCGGGGGCCATTCGTCATCTCAAGAGGTGAACCTTACGGTTCAACCACACCACCGAGCGGACACACGAAAAAGCCCACGCCACCATAGCCAAACTGGTTCGCCCGATCCAGGTGCATATGGTGCAACACTCTCACCCGCGAACCAAAAACCAAACAACGCCCGGAATGCAGAAGGTTCACTTTCCCATGACACGCTGGTCGCAAGGTGCCAAAAAAGGAATCGAAGCCCTTTGAAACGAAAATCCTGCCCACTCCAAGAAAAGCCTACGCAGCTATATTCGCGACGTTTGAAATCGGCTTTAATTGATTAGTTTAATGGCACACACGTATCATTGCTTAGGAATGGCAATTAAACAAAGCCGAAGGGCTTATTGATGGTCACCACTCTTGTCGCCAATTAAATCCAAAACCGTGCCGAGTTTTAATCGTTTACGATATTGTATCGGCAATCGGATACCCATTCG
>STHB01000010.1:11131054-11170198 GCA_018908115.1 Anopheles rivulorum
CGACGTAACAACCGAAAGTACGGTCTTGCTTAAGAAAAAAGCACCACAAAACTAGGGAAATGGAAAAAAATGAACTACACGACTCATTCCTTCAGATAGGTGACTGTGCTAGAGTGTTGCTCTCGGGGGCATGTAATCCCGTTCGGCTGGGTATGGTTAAATTTCACCTCACAAAAAAAGCGCACTGTCACCTGTACTACCCTGCAAGTAAGCAAGCTCCAGAAAAAAAGTGACCTAAGAAAGTGGCAAAAAGCTTGTGGATCACAAATTCGTACCAGAACCTGCGGGCATACGGCAACATCGCCTGCACACTCGCGACTTCGGATCACTTTTTCTTTCAGCCGTTTGCGCTTGCAAACATCAGCCCGTGTGCACGCGCAGACAGATCGTATGGTCGCGATCCACAAAATTCGCGATCCGCAAAACAACCGACGACGAAATGCGGAGCTTGCAGGTTTGAAAAACATAAAATAAACATGCCTTTAAGGGTAGGCTGGTTAGCTTTAAGTGTGGGGATTGGAAGGTATAAAATCAATCTCTTCCATCCACCCCGACTAACAGACTCGTGCACGCTTTCCTTTGGCTCGCGTTGAGACCAGATTTAACACACACACAAAATTGGATCGAAACAACCATGTAAATGTTTATTACAGCACCCGCAGCGTCGGTACGTACAGTGGTAGGGCCGTCGTCGTTCGGCCAGCACCCAATGTCCGCCCTCCGTGGACATTCGGTTCGGCGGATTGCGTAACACCGATGGTCCCTGGGTCCCAGAATCGCCTTGGAATGTCTCGTAACGCCTCGAGCGGCGACAGCAGTTCTCGATTCGGATTCCGAATGACCGGTTTGGTTTTCGCGATGCTTTCGAAGCGATCGAGCGACGGCAATCAAACCGTCGCCGGTTACCCAAAACGCGAAACGGAATTCATCTTTTTTTTTCCATTCCATTCTCTCCTTTAGTAGTAGAGCGGTTTGCGCTCTATTTCTGTCGATCTTAATTGCCCCCGTAGGTTTCGTGTTGTTGGTTTTTTTTTCGGTGTGTACTTCCCAAGTGGCTGTCCACTTTGGTATTGGCGTTTGTAGTCACCAGGCAACCAGCATACCTTCTACCACACACCTTCTAATATGTCACAGTCCCGTCGAAAAGGTATGGTTTTGGGTATCCCACAGTAAAGCTGCAGTGTATTCATATCAAATAATCATCGCGTTTTCATCAACTTTTTGTCTCCTAACTTGTTTTTTTACTCTCTAAACTCGTTGATCTGAGTCCACTTCAGTGTGTGTTTGTGTTGTCTGTTGCCGTACCAAATCGAAGGATTCCGTCTTACCAACCTGAACCATGTGGCATGTGGCTGGCGTGTGGAGCAGAAAGACAGAAAAAAGAGCCATAGTGGAGCAAAAACCAAAAGTTGTAAAGGAAAAACTGAACTGACCCGTCCGAAAGGGTGGGATATTGGGCGCAGGTTGCGTAAATACGCCCGCGGTCGTTAGTGACAGCTGGCATTAGGCGAGCGGTGGCGTTTTGTTTGGGTAGGAGAAATTACTGTTTGGCACAGATAATCGCACACAATACGAAAGGTGGTAAGTGGTACAACAAGGGCATGGAGTTGCGGAAGAAAAGTTTGAATTGGAATGTGGTTTGGTTGGAAAAAAATACATTCCGCAATAGACATATTTTTTTATTTGGATCAATGTGTTGATTTGATGAAGAGGACTTAACGACACCGCAAAATATAAGGACATTTATTTTCGTACTTAAATATAAGAAGGTTTAATACTTTTTCAATTATTTTTTTCCTTTGTAGATGTATGGATTGCATAATCGTGCACATTTACAGTGCGTGGTATATCTTTAAGTTTCTTTAATTTTTTAATATCCAACACAATATGGTGAATTTACTGGACATTTTAAGTCGTTGTTTTTTGCTGAAATAATAAGCTGAATGTTACATTTACCTAAACCCATCTTAAAAATTCGAATATAACTTCAACAGAATGTTTTATTGCAAAGCCTAAAATTTATTTTCGATTGCTTTCTTGAAGACTGGGAAATATAATGAATTAATTTCATACTTTACAATTAACAGTTTCTGTATAGCAACGCGATAGTACAGGATCAGGTTAATTTTTGGACTACCCGGTTCAATATTTTACGAAATGATTCAATTTTATGTTTGTCTTTTTTAATCACGTACTTTATACTTTCGATACATTATAAGCTTAAACCATATTATTCTTTTATGTTTATATTGGTATTTGGCAAAGATAGTCGCAAAAATACAATAAAGCATTCCTTGACACGCAATACTAACACTATCATGAACAGAATGAATCGATCGCAAACCACTATGAAAATGTAATGATTTATTAAATAATATGTCCACAAAAAATTTCTCTTTGTGTTCTATGAAACGTATTAGAACTTTCTTCAAACCTCAATTCTTTCTCAAAACTCAATTAATATTTAATTTCATTAAAAACTAATTTGTCCTAAACTTACGTTAAGCACTGTATGATTTGAAATGCATGGCCATTCACTAGTTTTCCATTTCCATGTGAAAATGTTGGCCAAATATTCTGTCACAAACCAATCCCTACATAATCATTCCTGCATCATCTCTGCATCTCTGCAGAAATTTCTTCCACCTCAAACACTTACTGCAAAATTTCCCACAAAAAACTAGAAGGGCTGTCATTGGTTAACTTGATTATGCTGAAGTGGAAGAATTTCTTTCTCGTCCAACTGATTTCATTCACAAAAAGATCCAACCTCAGCGGCGGCAAGGGCAAGCAAAAACAAAAGCAACATGGTTCGAATCAATGCAAGAGGATTCATACCGGATTCGATTCCGCAAAGGCCGACACTGTGTCTGTCTGTGTTTTGTGAGATAGTTTCCACCCGTGGGCAGGATACGTCTTGTAAAGCCATGCTTTACGTAAAACTTCGACACACTTTTCTTCCTTCTTTTTTTTTCTCTCTCTCTCTCTAACTCTCTCTCTTTCTCACAAAGCGGTTACAGGAATTTTATTTGCGTAACCATGTTTTCTGTCAAAAAGTTTCTGCTAATCCACCTGATAGACAGCCAGCCAGTACTTGAAAACGGCACAATCATTGCACGGCAAGGATAACGAAGGATCCAGGACCGAACGGGTAAGGTAATTGGAGGAAAAAGGCATTCCAGTGTCTGGCTCGTTCCCCGACAGTCCGACACACACAGCCCGGACGTTGTAGAAAGAAGACTTCTAGCTGACGAAAGTTGGTTAGTTTTCTTGGGCACCATGGTACACGGCGGCCGTTTTTACTCCGTTTCGCCGTCATGTCCTGGCAGGGCAGATCCTCTCGGTAAGGTTGTGCGAGTTAAGTTTGTTAGGCGATGATTACTTTGGCAGTTTTAAACTCTTTGCCGTCGACCCGTTCGACCGAACCATCCTTTCGGGCTCTCGAGTGTTGATAATCGCGTTTCATTGGAAAGAAGTTTTTCAATCATGTTTGCCACCGGTGGCAGTGTGTTCTTACTTCTCACTTTTTTGGTCATGATTAAAAATGATGCTTTAATTTTAAAGACTCTTTACTAAAGAAAATACTTCCAAAGTGTGCGTCTAATAAGAGGTTTTAATAATTTATTGCAAATATTCATTAAAAATTTATAAGAAGGCATAAATAACTTAAGCGCGCTTGAGACTGTTTGGCGAACCATTTCACCATTCCGTCATCAAGTGACATATCTATCGTTCCAGAAATCGATGAAATTATAATCACTTAAATTGCACCACCGTAGCCATTCATTACGTGCGTCAACAGCTGGATACAGTCTAACGTCCAACGCCCATCACTGCCCTACCCTCCATTATCTCATTAACGGTCTTCTACCGATCAAAATATTGATTCGTTCGCCTGTCCGGCACCGGCAATATGTAACGCCGTCCAAACAAAGCCTGGTGGACAGTGCTTACAAAAGTGCCGTTGGGACTGCATTTTCACTTGCCATTTGGAATGCTCCAAATGCACGGCACGGTGAGCGCCTGTTCGTACATTTGCAACCGTGTGCCGGTGACCTTGTAAAAAATTCATCGACCCAAATATCCCACTGAACCATATTCTCTGCCACAGTCGTGGAAACGGACGGCACGCACGTGTTCTGCGCGCTAGCAATGTGCATGTGTTAAGTTCGTGTGCGTTCCGGACGTGCCATATTACCCATCCTTGCCGAAAGCACGACGGTGGCAAGCCAAACCCATCGTGTGACGGTCGCTGTCACGTAGCTGTCATTCAAAGCAATCAAACACAGCTGAAATTGCACAACAAACATCCTGCGCTGTGAGCCTTTGTTGCGAGCTCGAAGGAAGATAGGCGCCAGGCCAGGCGACCCGGGAGGTCGTCGGGTAGTTCTTGTTAGTTAGAGCCATTGTGTGGTGTGTATTATTTTAAATTGCGAGAAGATAGTCATTAGGGAGACAAATTAAATTGGTGAGGAAAATTTCATTATAAAATGAGTTACATAATTCCGATGCGAATAAGTTACAGTTTTCAATCTGTTTTGGTGAAAAGTACCAAGAAGCCTTAGAATTTTATTGCTCAGGTTATGAGTAAATATTGGAAAAGGGTGACGAATTATTTCTCTTTTGGTAAACATTTAGTAGAAAAAGATACAGTTTTCAATCTAGCTTCATTTCAAGCACCAAGAAACCCTAGAATTCAATCACTCCATATTGGAGTAAGTATTGGAGAAGGGTCACCAATTAATTCCCCTTTCGTCAAGAATAAGTTTTCACGTATTTTAATTGTTAAGGTTCTTTAATCCGACTTCATTTGGGTCAAGTTTTTGCAACCCACCAATATCTTTCGACATTAATGGTGAGCCTCAACTCATCACCTTTTTTTTTGAAGAAAACCAGGAAAAAACGATGCCTAGCGAACTCAATTATCACCTTTTTGGTAGGTTTCTTTGTCTATATTAGGATATCCGATTACATACGCAACCTGTTCAAGAAACCTAACAAAGCGCACCAAAACTCGCACTTGAAGTGAACACCTTCCGGAAGATATAAACCGTTCTAAGGTCATCGTGCTGGAAAAGGACACATTACGCCCAGGAATGTCTAGAATGCGCCAAAAACACCCCCAACAGGAACTCTCGTCTAAATGACCTTGCTAAGCCCCCGGCCCCGCGGGGGTGATGCCAGACATGCGTCACCACCTGCAGTAAAGTACGGAAATTACTCATTTATTTGCTTGCATGTGATGAATGCAGAACCGACCAAAAACCCGAAGCTTCAATTTTACGATGCACTTTTACGTTACTTCCCATGCTCGCCCTGGTACGCTTCTAGCCAGATTTCTTTAAAGCACCAACCCCGACGTCACGCTATAAAATGGCACACCATTTGGTGAGTAATTAAAAAAAGCACACACACACCGAAGTAAATGCGCTGAACGTGATGAAGTGGTTCGACTCGTGTTCAGCTGAGGTGAGGTTAAGCACTGCACCGAAATTCGGAGTGGAATTTACTGTCGATAGTTTTACGCTATCGCACGGGAACTCGGCTCGGGAAGATAGCAGCGTGTTTTATGGGGTATGATGCCCGTGCCTCGTACGTCTGCGAAGTGCATTTTTGGAACAATTATTTCAAAATGGTTCAAGGTGACTTTTGGACTTATGATGGTGCGATAATTGCTTGATGGAGACATTCGTCGAGCTTTTGCGGTTCATGTGACCCTGACCAATTGCATTTAGCCAGAAGTGAATATAGATGTTTTTTTTTATTATTATTTAAATGAGACATTAAATAAAACAATCTGATGGGGATTTGTGTTTTTGTTCCCAACTTCCTGCTTTAAGCAGTCGCTTAAATGACCTTAAACGCTTCCTTCTGGATCTCAGATACTGACTGCAGACTGGGACCTGCAGCACGACACACACGCTACCTCCACTATCCTTGGGTGCATGTTTGTGCACTCATTTGCAAGTGGAGCTTTCGACAGTGATTTAGGGGAAGCGTTTAACGGGCGTTTGGACGGATCCAGCATATACGGTGGTTTGCGTCAGCGACTCTACCTACACAAGAGTGGCCAAGCGACGAACCGTGGAACTGGACAACTGTAGGAGGTGTAGACGGAAGAGAGGGAGGGGGGGGCATTAATCCGCACCAGAGGTGAGGTGGATGCACCCGAGATGCACGACATGCTAAGCCCGGTGCCACAAATGAATTCATTTGCATCTCGACCACCGACCTTCCAGTGTCCTAAAAGGCCCGAAATCAGTGCCAGCGGTAGGGGCTTTGTGTTGGGGCTGCAACTGAAGAAAATATTAAACGCCAACTGCTGGTGGCATCGTACCAGGCGTTGTGCAGTGCAGAGGATAAGACAGAGCAAGAAATAAAAATTACACAAAAAAAACGTTACAAAAAAAAATCTAGTGCAATTGCAACCATGGTCAGCAGCTTGCCGAACGACTTCCAAGCAAAGCATTTCTCGTCGTTTTTTGTTGTTGTGTTGCATCGTTTCATTTATGTTGCGCAAAATACCATCTGCTTTTTATGTTGTTTTTTGCTCTATGTTTGTTGATTTAGTTTCGTTTCAGGTTTTTTGTTTCGTTGCTGCTGATATTTCAGCTCGTTCATTAAACGAAGACGAAGACTAGTGTTGCCTTGGCTTTGGGGAATGAGAACTTTTTTGTTGGCTGTTGTTTGGTGTTTCGCCTAAGATTTTTTTAACCACCATTCTTTTTTTTGTGCTTGCCACGGCTGTGAACGATCCCCATCAGCGTAGCTTTCCGTTTGGGGATTTTCTTTTCATTACGTCGGTAAACATGGCAATGGCATAAGTTGGCGCTCGTTACCCACTAGGCACACTAGGGTGCACTAGAGCTGTTTTTCAACCCTTAGAGACATTTGCAGGATGACCTTCCCTTTGATGCAAGGTGTCTGACACCTTACGAGCAGACGGATTATCCAACACACACACACACACACTATCGCTCTATTTGGAAGGTTGCAAAAATCCCAGAGCAGCCCTGTTAGAAGTTCGTCACACACACACATACCAAAAAAAACAGAAAACGAACTCCCCACCTTGACGTGCATGAACGTCAAACAAACGGCCTATGAACGTCGGACTTGTTTGTTCGGTGCGATCGTTAGGTTTTTTGGGGCTCGTTTTCGTCTTACAGTCAGATGCATATTAACTATGCTGCCAGGTTTTTGTTTTCTTTATTAAAGACACATTTTTATTTCTCCATCCTTATTACTTTCATCAGCTCATTCCCCCCATTACTTGTCTGTGGCTCTGTTTATTGTTTTGCTCTCCTTAGTCCGTCTTCCTTTTGGTTTGTTCTTTAAACGGTTTAATTAGAAGGTAAATTGGGTGTTTGGCTTTCATGCGAATGCTTTGCCGTTTTTATTTTTCTTGTGCGCGCGTACGGCGAACCTGCAAGTCAACACACGGTACGCGAGTACGATGTACCAGCAACAAGGAAGCGAACCAAAAAAAAAAACGAAAACGGTGAAATCTTCAACGCAAATTAAGCATTGTGCTGTGACACAGAAGTAACACGCCATACCGAGCGAAACGATATAATTAATTCGTTATTATTTTACGCAAAAACCGGTGAGTGCTAAGAGGAGATGGCCAGCAGAGAAAACGAGCTACTTAGGAAGATCAGTCTTGAGTTATAATTCGACAATGAGTTTTTCGTTTTTCGGACCTATTTTTTAATCGCTTCTTGGTAAAACAAAATCAATAGCTTCTGCTAAATAAGTGCTACGTTTTCAAAATAAATAACTTGTAACATATATAAATATTAATTAATACAAATTATTAATACAAATGGAATTATAATTCTATGTGACACTAGAATAGTCCAATTAAAATGTTTTCTCATCTTAAACAGTTCTTCTAAACAAGAATAGCTCTTGACACAACAGGAAACAAATTTCGTGAGAGAGTGTATATGCAGCTACGAACACTTGTTGTAAATCATATATTAGTAATCTTTATTACTTCATAGGACATATTATTTCTTCAAGATTAAATGTTAATATAGCAAATCAACGTTTCATTTTGTTGTATTCTAAAATAATAGCATTTAATTTAAAGATAATTTAAATTACTCTTTCCTAAAAACAAGAAACTGGTGTAGCGAAGATGTTAAATTCATCATATAAAAAGGAATCTAACATTCGTTGCTATATTATTTTTTGGTTTATGTTTTATTTTGTCAGATATTCCTGCTGTCTAGATATTCAAGAACATATCAAAACCACTAATATTTGTCCACCATGCTGACCATGGTGCTCAATATTTTATGGAATAAAAATCCCATTTAACGAAAACGGCATTAAAACTATCTCGATCTTGCACAAGCATTTCCCCCATGCTGTATGACAAATGAGCTCTTAAACCTGCTAAATAACCATCGTACGATAAAGCCCGCCCTCAGTGAACATTCCCCATTCATTTAAAGCATCTTTCACCACTCTGGCACACATCGCCAGCGCCAGCATCACCATCACCAGCAACTGAATTTTATCGCTTCACACCAATTAAGCTTCACTGCGAACTGTAGATGGCCAGTGCACTAAAACGGAACCCGGTAGGTCGGCAGCATGTGTCATCGATGCCAATCAAAGTCGAAGCCGCATGCATGCAAAAGCATGCATAAATCCCGCCGGCAGCCCTCGAGGATATGACTTTCTCTTCTATAAGATGTACTCTGGATGCCTGGTCTCAAGACTCCAAACACTTCCCGGCCAGTTTCGGCTGACAATGGCTTCAATTCTAATGCACCCACATCGGAACGGGCGGACATGGAAAGGCAAAAGGAACTGGATGCTTGAATCACCCTCCGATAGGTCTCTCTCTCGCAATAGAGGAAGGTGGTCGATGGTGTTGCCTACATAAATTACTAATCCCGCACACCGGGTTCCGTTCCACCGCGAAGCTTCCGGAGTCTAGCAAATGTGTGGTCACCGTAATGGTGCATGGCATGGCACCGATCAAACCGCCATGATTAGGTGCTGCGGGCACAAACCCGAACACCTCCGTCGTCGTGCTCGCCCAACTGCATTTGGTTTGCTCTAGCCCAACCGATCGCAACAAGCCCTACAGCGAAAAAGGAATAATTATAATTTTCTCGTTAACACTGACACTTTTCCACTCGCGCACAGGCGTTAGCGAATCGGAGCAGAAGTTGGTGAACGATGCGAACACCCCGGAGGATTACTGGATGGTGACAGAAAAAATATGTTTATATGTGAAAAGGAAGAAAGCAAGTAAGTTCAGCTCTTGTCCGAGCCCATTGCGATACCGGTGTTGACCATCCCGTTCCCGAACCGTTCGATCATATGAGGTCACTGCACAGCACATCCCGCTTCAAGCTTATGCGAGACGAATATTCACCTTAAAACAAAGAAAAAAAATGCAAAGAAGCGGATGAAAAGGAATGACACAGGAGAAAGAGTAACAAAAAGACACACACCATTCGACGGTAATTATCACTTTGCAAACATGGCGTCGAATAACACCGAAACGGGTGCGCTGTGGCCACCTCGTTCACGGGGAACCGGGTCGGATGAATTTGGGAAGATTTTTATCACCAAATCTCGCTCTTTCTCTCTCTTTGGCATCCCTCTGGCAGGCGAAATGAAGCAGAAAGAGGAAACCACTCTGGTACTGCGGGGCGAATGCCGTGCGGGATTGTGTCCAGTGCCGTTCACCCCTGTATTCCTGCGCAGAAAAGGTGAAAGATGAGAAAAATTTTAATTAATTAATCAAGATGTAAATTAGTGGATAGAACATGAAGCTTACAAACTAACGCCGGAAGGGAAGAATCGGTGCAGTGGTTGGAATGGTTGGAAACTGTGCACGGGAACGAGTGGCTGTTCTCCGGGATGCTGTGTAACGTCATTTGGGGCGCCTCTTTGCTTCAGTGGGAAAGTGAAAGATTTGAGTTTTACTTTTGTGTTTGTAGAATATTAAATTAAACTGCAAAATAATTGATATCAAAATATTAATGTAACAAACTAACGAAAAACAATATTAAGCGAGCCTTAGTTTAAGGTAATGTAAGAAATTGAAACAAATAATCGAAAATAAATATGGAAAACACTCCATCCAGAAAATATGAATATTTAAAAACCAAACAGAAAGAAATAATAATTATAAAAATTAACAAAGAAAAACTGTAAAATTCAAAAATAAATACTTTTTTCGCAAAACCGCAAAAGAAACTGTGAAATAATTAATACTTTGTGTAAATATAAAGTAATGAAGTTTAAGACCGATTTAAAAACGAGAAAAATTCAATCGTTTTGAAAGAAATTAAAACTAAACATACAAAGTGCATTGCGATAACAAAACGAAAAACAGTAAATAAAAGTTACTGAAGTCTATAAGTCTTTACTAATAAAAACAACTTATTTAAAAAATGTAACAAAATAATAAAAAATGAATGAGTATGATGCAAAATATTAAAAAAAAGATATAGAACAGCAAAATATTATTATGGGCAATTAAAAGTTAAAAACAATATTCCATTAACACAACTGAATTCAAAATGGTTAAGCAATGAATCCAACGCAGAAGAATATTTTGTTTTGACGGCTAACATTATTAATTTTAAAAAAGAAAAAATAATTTTAATAAAAAATGTGGATTAAACTTCAACACACCGTATAACAAACATAAAACATACAAACAAAAACTAATTATCTAAGCTAGGCCGATAAACAAATAAAAATTAATACAAAAACTATAAAACTAAAATGTACAAAATTTATAAATTTATTGCTCTATCGCTCGTTAAAGCTCGTTAAAGACAAACCCCTGTTAAATATTATCCTGCAAACAAATACAATGAAAATAAACTTGCAAGTAAAGAAAAGTTAATAAGAGATACTTGAAATAAAAAAATGCTTTAAATTAATCAAATTATCATAAAGTTCAAATATTCATTAAAAGATAAAACAAATGAAACATGCATAAACTCCTAAAAACAAATGAAGAAGCGACTGGCAGACATAATGGCTAATAGTAATGTCCACCATGCTTAATCTAATGCGTAAATGGGATGCAACCGTGATGGGTGGACATTTACATTTGACCGGCCGCATGAAGAATCGCCGCTTAACGCGTGACACAGACGATGAACTTGCGTAGATAAGCCCCGATGCCATCCGGCAGATTTTCCTGTTTTCGACTCCATGGAGAACGAGTGCTGACAGTGCTGGCGTTGCAAATGCCACTTCCCAGAATCGACACGCTGCCCTGTGCATATGGTCTTCTCCTGTACAGTTAACGCACGTACTCTGTCCAAGAAAAAGCCCCCGATGGTGATAATGAGGGGAAATTTATAATGAATTGCTTATGAACTTATGAACGTGTCGGGCATCGTGCCGCAACGGGACGGCACCACCTGCCGATTGAACGAGTTGACTTGACCACTACGCATCACGGTACACTTTTTTTTTGCCGTGCTGCAGCAGGCTAGCTAGAAAACGCTGCCGAAGAGTACATGCAACTCATCAAACGTCAGACACCGAGTTGCCGGTACGGTTGGGCAGCAGCAAGATAAGCGTATGAAGCAAACCGTATCGTGTGGGTTCTGCTTCGTGTTCGGAAGCAAATACAGTAGAAAAAGGACACAGAAAACAACGCAACCTCAACTCGTTCTTGATGTACATCTCAACGACGACCTGCACAACCAAACAGCACCTTCAACACCTAGCACCGTTCCGCCCAGTGGCCAGAAGCCGAAGTGACTGAGACGGCCACTTGGCAAATAAATTGCATATTCTTTTGTTTTCCTATGCAAATAACTGCCTATGCTCTCCTGGTCGGTGATCGGTTGGGTAGAACCGTTTGGAATGCGTGTCGCTGTGGAACGTTTTGAAGGTTCCCTGTTTTTGTGTAACGGAACAACTCGGATCGCCCAGGAAGACGAACAGTAAACGAACTCTAGCCTAGTGGAGAAAAACTTCGACACACGGCTGTAGCAGTGGATTTCATTTCTTCACTTTTTTTTTCGCCTCCACTCAGATGTCACACTTCAAGCTGACCCGAGGTCTCTCGCAAACTGGCGCAAAGGCTGGAAGCGCGTTCGTTGACGCTCTGGGTGATCTGAACTTGCGCCCGGCGATGTGCCAGTTGCATTTAGACATTCGCTCTGAAAGCTGATGTGGCAAATGAGGAAAAAAAATCACGCTCACCAAAGCGAACTATGACCGATGGCAGCCCGGTCAGCTCAGTAAACATAAAGCGTGCTGGCTTTTGCTGTGTTCGTTTGAAGTAGGCTTCAGCGGTAAATGGAGCTTTCTTCTAACGACGGCAAACAAACGTATGGTTGACGAGATGGAATTTAACTCAACACCGGTACAGTTCCGTTTCTGAGCATTGTACTTTGAGTTCAGTTTTATTCAAAGTCCGGCGCAGCTTGATTTATTGCAGAGAAAAAATATTGGAAGACCTTTCGTAAGACTTCAAGACGACATGAAGGTGTTTAAAACATGGAATAATTTGAGCTGCTCGGCCACATGCAACCAACAAAATAGCCTCTAAAGAAACACCGTTCAGGTCCCCTCTAGGTGGTAATTAAATTCTTGGCAATGGCGTTCTTCCTGAGCTACTCTTGACAGTGCACTAGAAAGCTTCCTGCTTCTGTCCAGCCCAACATTACCAACTCTCGCTCTTTGTCTCTCTCTCTCTCTCTCTCTCTCTCTCTCACTCTCTCTCTCTCTTTCTCGCCTACATTACAATATTATTTGTATTCATGAACATATAAAAATTGCAAATAATAGAAGTGAGTGACGTCCCTAACAACCGCAATTACATTCACGTCTCCACGAATGCCAGAAGGCTGTCTCACCGGTGCAGTAAAGAATAGTGCACACAGCGCTGCGTCTCGTAACGAGCCCGCAAGTGTGTGAGAAATCGTCCAGCGTGCCCAGGAAAGGTGTTGTGTTTGTGCGCAAATGCTGCTGTTCGCAGTCAAGTGTGTGAGGAGTGAAAAATAGAAGCAATTTCAGCGGCCTCGACGAGATCTATTGAACGAGATGAAAAATTGCGCCACGCTTGTGTACGACGATGTATAAGCTGCTAGAATGAAACGCTGGCAACCGGTGCCACTCACGGAAGCGATATTGAAGGCGGTGGGAGAACACTGGAGACATCACGAAAGCACAGGAAACAACCGTACGGTACAGACTGTATATGTACCTATCGGACACGCCGGTCATGAAATTGTTCGAATTAAAAATTATTACAATGCAATTGTCGTAATTACATGCTTCATTTATGCAATGTGCTTCACACTTGTGCATCCAGCAAAACGGGGGTTTGGATGCATTTAACACCGACGAGGATGCGGCATGCGAGTCGTCCATAAGTAAGGTTGATCGATCGAGCGCAGCGATCAAGCCTCATGGTAATGATGATGACGAAAGTGAGCCGGGCGAGGAATGTCCGGGTCCGGGAATGCAATAATTTCTTATCCATCCGCACACGGGTGCCGTGGCCGTGCTGTGAGAGGTGAAAACAATCGTAGAACTGGCATTTGCATCGGAAGTACCACTGCAATGGTACCGCGAGGTAACGTAATGGCGCGCGTACTAATGGAAGCTTGTTAGCATTCGATTGTCTCGGAAGGTGTTGAATTGTGCAGTTTTCTTTCTTTTCTTTCTACCCATGATTCCATCTTCCGAGCTTACGCGGCACATCATCAACGGCATGAAAAATCGATTGCAGCGAACGGTCGTTAGAAGCATTACGCCGATTCGATTAACATTGTAAATGACAGCGGGAAACGATGAGGATTTGTAAAGAATTGATGTGGATTTTCGAATAGAATAAAAGATTTTGCTACTAGTTTGTTGAGCTATTGTTACATCTGTCAATACTTTTCGGCTTAAATCTGTCAGTTTCTATCCTTCAATGTCAGGTTTTTAAAAAAAATGTTTATGTTTCATTTCAGTTTTTCGTTTAGGAATATATACTTTCTTACTTCAATAGAACGAAGATTATACTATTTTCTATGCTCTATCTGTATCAAGTATTTTTTTTATTTTTCCATTTTGGACACAATAATAAGGATGCAGCATAAGAAATGAAGCGATGAAAGAATCTGGTGGGACCTTCTGGTGGTTGTTTACTATGAGCTACTTCTACAAAATTAAAGAATCTTAGGGACACTATCGTAAAGAAGCACTTGAGTTATGTATTGCTTTGGAACCATTTGTAGCTTTAATGGATTTTAATTTAATAAAACTCTGTTTTAGTGCCAGCATTCATGTGAGATATTATATTGTGAACATGAAACACTTACAATTAAATTGTAGACTACTTATATCTTCAATTTTTCACAATAATAGAGCTTATACATAAGAAATGAAACAAACAATATTTGGTGGGACCTTCAGCAGGTTGTTTATTATGAGCTACTTTAGGTGAAAAACATAATTGTCATCTAGTCATCTTGAGCTAATCGTTTATTTTATAAATCATACCCAAGAAAGCATGTCTTTATTGAACCACAACGTAATCTTATATTTTATCTACATATCACCCTTATTTCTAGCATGATAACACAAAAATCAAGCAACGATTGCACTCTTATTGTGGGTGAAAAACCGCTCAATGATGGAACGGTATTGCCATCTTAATAATTCATCTCATTCTCACACATTTTGTCCACAAAATAATGATGAATTGGCGGCAATTTCCTTTTGCAAAGATGCAACAGACCCATATTCATAAAAAAAGGGAGCCGATATCTTTAATGTTTGCATATTGCTCTACGATTTGCAATAAGTTGCAAAACACACACGTATGCATGCTAATGAACATAACGCAAATGGCTCAAACAGCGTAAGCCCGAACTGTGGTTTTAAACTGGAAAGCAACCGTGTTTTGACAGTTCCGCAAAGGGGAGTTAGTGTTTTCATTTGCCAACGAGGGAAAACCCGGACGCATGATGGATGGAAAACTCAAGTCAAGTTATCCCGAGGGTGGGGAAATGGCCCGTCATACCGACAGTACATGCGGCGAAAAAATTTAGCTACGTTTTATTTTTATTGTTTGTTTATGTAGTACGCATGCATGCTCTTTCGACCCTTCCCGAGTTTACGATCCCTCCCGTTGCCACTGCTTTTAGTCATCCGTCCGCATTTTCAACCGCTGCTCTCGTTGATAGTAATGCTTTCATATTTATATTCCCTCTGTGCGCTTTAACATACACAAGCGCAAATATGTCTACTCTCGGGAGGGTTTTCTTTCCCTTATCAAACAGCGCTGATCAGACGGAACGAGGCCCTACTAAAGAGCCCAAGGGTGAAGCCGGCAAAACATACAGACACACACTTTGGTGAATCCATTCCACAAATGGATGAACTGGGAGATGCCCATAGAAAATCCTGCCAAGTTGATTCAGGAGATGAAATCTGTCCGGCCACACGGTACGCCACAAACTGTCGACGACGACAGTAAAAGATGCAAAACGAAACTCAAAAAACAAAGCAAAACAAAGCAACGAAACCCGCGAATTCAACCCAACCCATCATTTTTCAACCATACGCACCACTTTTCCTTTTTCCCGGCTATAACGGGCGTAAAAGTAGGAGAAAAATCCATCCTCGTCCTGGACCGGAACTCCTCGCAAACACCAAATCCGTATGGCGGAAAGATGATTGACGGATGTAGCGCTTAACATGGTAAAGGTAAAAATGTGTGTTGTTTTCTCCCTGGTTTTCCACACCCACTTCCGAACCTCCCTTCTCCCTTCATATCCCCACCCACGCACACACACACACACACCTTGTATTATCCTCTTGTGGCTAGGCGATGCATTAGGGCCACGCAGCATATGCTTTTTGATGCCTCCTGCATGAAATTTCCTTCCAGTGGGCTTCGTTCCGTCTGTCTCGAACAGGCACGAGCACTGACAGCAGCAGCGTTATATCGTTTGGGATAAATCACACAAGCGAGGGAACCCGGGAATAAATATGTGTGTACGTGTGACGGTCGATCTGACAGCAATCAGAGCAGCAGACATCGCGCTTGTACGGTACGCTTCGTACGGTTCGCTCCGAACGCCCGTACGCGATGGATTCGCGTGTCATGGTGGTGCAGAAGGCGACATCGGTGATCCGTTCGCGCCGATAACGACACCAAAGTCACCCAGGTTGTTTTTTTCTTTCGAAGGGAAATGAAGCCAATCGCGATACAGATGCAAGTGAGAAGGGAAAGTATGAGCAAGAGCACTGAGGACGAAGCATCGGATACATTGTCTTAGATTAGAAAATTCAATCAATCATTCTCTGTTGGCTGCTGCGTGGAGAAAGCCGCCAATAGTGTGGAGAAGTTCGGAAATTGATCCGAAGCCTTCACCCAATCCCCCAAGAGATGGTTTTGTTTGAGTAGAGCGAATTGTTGGTCTCCAAGAAGACGCACACATTCGGCAATCTTTATTTTGCAACCTTATTTGGTCAGGTGTGTTGCTTGCTCTAAATATTAATGCTCTTGAACTTACCACAGCGTCCAGAATCCAGGTCAAGGAACATGCCAATTCTTCGCCCACTCAGCACAATCGAGGTTAAAGAAGTTGCATTTCTTTGCAGTTGCAGTGCTCCCTTTAGTCAATTGGACAACACACGACCCGACCAAAACGGGGGATTTCGAAGAATCTCATCAAAACAAAAACTGCCACCGGGGCACTGGCGTAACTGACATCAATCTGCAAAAAAAACAAACTCTCGCACAACTTCAACTGCGCTTCGACTGCGCCATCGCTCTAGATAACTGATAAGATTCCAAATCAACATAATGATATTATATTTCTCGCTGCTCGTTTGCCATCTCTCCCGTACTGGCATCCCTGTACACGAATGTGCTCAGCTTTCTGCGCTCTGGTGGAGGCCGGGGACACGAACACACACACACAAACAAAAAAGGTGAAAACTGTTGAAGGCTTCCAACTAACAACTTGCAAACTACTTTTCCGTTGTGCCCGGGTTGTGCGTCAACCGGCACCGGTGGGAACTCGCTCACTCGCTGCACGCTGTACGGGAAGACAAACTTTAATAAATTTGTTTATGAAGCAAACAAAATTACGCCCCGTGCTTCAAACGGTGCCCTGGCGCGCCTGTACCATCCCGGACCGTGCTGCTAGACATTATGGAGCAAGCAACAACACGGGAGCTTTGGTATTCAGCAAGCCTTTGATAATATGGCGTGTGGGGGAAAAAAAGCCCTCCGTATCAGGACGACGTGTTGGTTGTTTTGAAGGCTTTGCCAAACACCCCATAAGCTTCGTGGTGTGCATTATTAAGTGAACTGGTAGGTATGTTACCGGATGATAACCTGTAGGCGACTAGAACAGAAACATTCGCTCTCACCTTGATTTGATACGGTAAAAGATCTGGAACTTCTTAAATTGTGGACTATGACTATGGAGCTATTTAGCACATGCTAAGACAAGAGCGCACTAAACACTTGTGTTGACATATCACCGGCTCACCGCGCGAAAAAGCTCCAGCTCTGGATTTTTGGAGTCAATATTTACCAAGCCGCTCCCTCTCCAACACATGTGCTGACGGGTACTCACTCGAGCCGTGCGAATAAATTGGCAAAAAAAGACCGTTTGAAAATAGTCAACCCCCAAAAAACAATCGACATGTGTTCTGCTGTATCAGTGCAAAATAACCTGCCTGAAGTACTCCACAGTCTGTGTCGAGGTGGCACACTATGCATTGGTTTCGATATTTTGCGCTAGCTTTAGCGCTGCTACAGGTAATGTGATTGAAAATGTTGAGTTTAATCGATTAATACGAATTTCTCGCCCTTAGGCTGATAATGTGTGTGGAGATTTTGGTATATCGCTGGCCATTTCTGGTTCCGCTACCGTGGAATCGTACGCGCGTCGAATTCGGGACGAAGCGAACGGGGTTGCCAGTGCGCACGGGGATATCACGCTCGACGGACCGTCACAAGCATTCAATGAGGCGGCTGCCATTCTTAAGACGATGTTTGAGCAGCTTGTAAGCTTTGTGCTGCCTATCGCCCAATCCATCGCCACTTTGGCTCCGAACGATGTTGGTCCGGTTGAAAATCTGTTCGACGATGCCGATGCGAAGATCAACGCCATGTCTACGTTTATCAACGGTGATGGGCAAACCCAACTCGCTACGATACAGACGAAAGTTAGTGTGTTTGTGCGAAACGAGCTAAATGACATCCTTAGTACTATGAAGGCGACACTAAGTGAACTTCGCACTGCACTGAGTACGCTCCGTGCCGGAGTGATTAGTGCCCGGACGAATCGTGCAACTTCTTCAAACATCCAAACCTACGTGAAGCCTTCGATGGTGGTACAAGTGCAGACAAAAACGCTTCAACTCGCCACCGATCTGCCCCCGGCGGCCTTCTCCGCCATTGAGACGGCACGCACGATCAATCAGGCGAACATATTCATCCAGACCGGTATCTCCGTGTCCAGCGGTACCACGCTTGCCGAACTGTGGGAAAGCGAGATGCTTAAAGAGTACGATAAGATTTTGGACTTTTTATCCCGTCTGAAGACACTCGTGGGTACGGAGATCCCACTAGTAAATCAACGAATCGCTCTCTTTGCCGATACATTCAGTGTACTGACGGCACCGCTCGGATCGAAGTATGGCGAGATCAATACGGTGTACGGCAAGATCACTACCGGCACAGGTGATAACGTACTGAACGCGTACAAAACGCTCGTCTCGTCTGCGATCGCGTACGTGAAAAACCTCTTAAGCATATACTTCCCACCGATCGAACCAGCGATTAAGCGCCTGTCGGAGGTGTTGGTGTATCGCGGCCAGTACAGTGATTACTGCTACGAAACGTACTACCCAAAGGTGGAACAGTATCTGTTCTCGGGCGAGATGTACGTGCTGACGTGTCTGAATACGGAGCTGGAGCGGGAAAAGTTTCTGATGGAAGCGTTGGTGGAGGTCCTTTTGCAGCTGCAGTTCTTCCTGGAGGACACTAACGCACATCTGAAGGTTTGCTACCGTTTGTCACTGTTTGACACACCGTTAGCTAACCAGTGTTTGCAGGAGGTAGGAGTTAGAGTGATTACAGTGATCCAGTGCAAAATAGGACTAACATGTTGTATTTTTGCAGCACACCGAATTCTCCGAACCGATTCCCTGCACGGCTATTAAGGAGTACGCCACCATGCTGCAGCTGCTGTGCAAGGAGGTTGACTCACTGCGGTTTCGGCTGTGGGCCTGTGTTTCACGTGATACGGTAAGGTTCCCGCTCGAAGCCAAAGACATATTGGCCAACATTGAAAAGTGTAGCCAGTTTGGTCCAAATGCCTCAATTTCTGGTTAGCCTCGTGTGCTACGCTAGCGAAATAAACAAGAGGATGCTTTTGTCGGTCTATTTAAATTATCTTAGAAAAGCGCATTCATTCCCTGTTGAATGGTGGTGTTCCGAAAGGCTGGTTATCGATTCCGGTTCAAAACTGGAAGTCAATCGGGAGATGAGTAATGGCTTCGGACGCTAGTGTACCCTCCCATAGGCAGGTGAAACCCGTACACGAAGGGACACACGAACTAATCCCTAGAACACTACGAAATGATAAATTTCCTTTTTACACACCCAGTAGAAGCTGGGATCGAAAAAAACCTTTCTCCAAACACCGTCTAAACTTCATCTATTTCGCTTTAAGCGATGTCCTGTAGTCCCAACACGAGGTGACTTCCCAACCACCGATGACCGTTGCGTCGTCGTCGATTGTATTTATTTTATTGATTCGTTACCGTGTCCTTCATTGTGCAGGAGCAACACAAAAGCTTCACCACCTAAAGGCTGCTGTGGTTTTTGTGGGTTTTTTTTTCGGTTCGGTTTGGTGTGTGTCTCTTATTTATTAGCAACGGCGCTATTATGCCACCGAACCCGATGGTTCTGCTGCAATCATTTTTGTCCCCCTTACTTTGGTGTTGCATTCCCGGTGCGCCCATTGCTCAGTGGATATGCTAGGGACAGCTGCAGGTCGGAGCTGTTCGGAGGCGGAGTACATGTTCCACCGCGAATGAATGATCTACCGGTCAACATACAAAACGGACATGCACATGTGCAGTACAAAGGAAAGGCAGGCCGTACCCGGTGCGTCCGTTGACGTTGACCGTGAACGATGGCAATGATAAATTAGTCACAGGGCGGTACGCGCTGCGTCTTAATTTGTACTGCCCTGCGGAACGGGACCGAATGCGACCGTTTGCGGCCCGGTTCGCCGGTTGCCTTACTTCAACGCATTCCAGCTTCCGCACAAAACATTTGAAAATTACAGTATCACGGGAGGGAGTTTTTGGAGAAATTAACTCAAAAATCTCATTCCAAATTAACGGTAATCAGCGCCTGGAGAGTAATTTCCGTGGCATTTGTGAGATGTCTGCTACGCTCGGCATTTCGCGTTCCTTGTCAGATTGCCCGGAATGGAACATTCCATTTTAAATGGAAAGGAATGAACCATACAGTAGGAAGAGATGCTGGGAAAAAAATGTTTCATTTACAGCTTTGTTTGTTATCTCTTTATTTTAGCTCAGCAATTCTTTTCGTTTGCGTAACACTGCAGCTTACGTATAGTTGCAGTTGCTCAATAAACAAAATTAGGTTGATTTTTTTTAAAATTTTAAAACAAATTACAAAAGCAAATATATTGCAGAGTTTTGCACAAACACAGACCGATATGTATGGTGAATAATTAAAAACGCATCGTCAAAACTTTCGCTGAAAGCTTATGCGATTTTTACAATATTGTTGGAAATTGCATTCATTCGTCTCAAAGGTAAGCATAATAGGTTACAAAAAAAAAAAACAACATAAAACAGCAACAAATGAAAACTTTGTACACGTGAAAACAGTAACACAGGTACCATCAATCCAATACCAATGCCAAAACTTTCACGTACGATCGTCCGACGGTTGGCCTTTTTTTCCATCCACATATCCGCCAGCTTGCCGGAAAAGCAGCCGGAACTTATGGCCGGGGCCGCATGGGCATCACTTTGCGTGTTAAAAGTTATTCCACATTGTGCGGGTTCTATTCGTTAAAAATTGTTGGCGAGAAACAAAACGTGTGTGTGGATGTTGTAAAAATAACTTTAACATCATGTAGAATATGGAACATGAGTGAGTTTGACGAGTGGCAGAAGGTTAGATAAAATGAATCCTGCAAATATCAGTGGGTACCATAGTGTTAAGGTACGAATTGTATTTATTTTATGGTTTTTAAGACGAAAAAAAGTACGTGTTTCATAGCGGAAAAAAAGCTTCTACTAAATTGTACAAAGTACGTATGTTAGAACAATGTTCTCCAAACACATTATCAAGTGTCTTTACGCTTGATTAAAAAGTGCTCCCTTTGTGATAAATTTGAGCTTACTTTATATTTCATATGCTTAACATCAACGAATCGTTTACCATTATCACCATTGCTGTCTTATCATTGACATTTATTCGTAAAATAAAAGTTCAACGTAAAAGGGATAAGTTGAATTACCTTTTTAATTTCTACCAAAAGAAAAATTAAAGTTTGTATTAATTTTTTTTATTTCTTTCGTTTTTGGTTTAATGAAAAACTGAAAAAGTTCTTCACTTTTAACAGCAAAATCTTAAAGCAGGGTCTTTGTGCAATGATGAAGGATTCAAAAGCGCTAAAACCATTATTCAAAACGGTAAAACTGCTAGGCTGAATAAGATGGCCAGAAAAAAGATACAAGGGAATATTTGCAGAAACCCTTTTTTAAACTTTTTTAATCGAAAAAAATCTAGTCACACTACCATATAAAATATCTCACACGTCTTCGAGTCACTTTCAAATATTTTTTCCAGATTATTCAATCAGTTTGAATCGATGTCTAACTACGGTACGAACTGTAGAATGAGATCTTGTGCTTTCCAAGTTGAAGTTATTATAATAATCGAATTTCAAATTTTCTTTCCAATCACTAAAAATATTCTATTATATACAAAACACACTAATTATATCTTCGCCTTTCTCCGCGTCATTGCTAAACCACCTTGGACGGTTGTTTCTGTGAGTCACCGTAAGAACATTGTATTAATTTAATTTGCTCAAAAAGGATTTAATTTCTTTCAACCAGCTCGATCAATCGGCAAAACCTTCCCGGCCCGATTAACGAATGCGTACAATTTAAACATACAAAAGGTTTTGTCTCTTCTTTTTGCTACGTGATAACATCTTCCCACCCATTGCACGCAGCAAACCAGGGATGGTAAAGATGAAAAATTGATCTGACAGCGATGTGCGAATGCAAATAAAATACCAGCACAAAACCGCATGATGAAATTATCGCTCGCAGGGCCTCGCACGGCTTAAATGTCTGACCAACGCCTGCCAGCTTCCACGTTCCGAGGGGCTGCTTCCTCCAATGCTCGGCCATCTGACCCGGCCCTGGTTGGCGTAAATTTAAATCACACCAAGCTGTTTACGAGGCAACGCTCCTGACAGCCAGCCAGCCAGCCAAGTATTTTGAGCGTATTTTCTTACAAACCGTACCCACCACACCACAAACAGCTGGCGGGGAAGCGGTGCTAAAAGCCTGGGAAGGTTGCCAAACCGAATGACGTTAGCGCTGCAATAAAAAGAATCTGCCAGCGCCTGCAAAAACGTCGCCCTCCCTGCGTTTGTGTGCGCATGTTGTCCTTGTGGAATTTCATCCTGCTACAGCTGAAACAAAAACGCAAATCCAAAATAATGAAAAAAGAAACCGGTCACACTGGCAGGGTCCCCGAGAACCGGGACAAACATTGCCAAACGAGCCAAATTAAACGTCTGGGATTAAATTAAAAATGAAAGATCCCAGCATAAGTGTGCCTTCCGACAAGACACACACACACACACATGCACAACAACGGGCGGGTGTCATGATGATGGTAAGACAGTAAAATGCATCCACACGAAGAGGAACGGCACAAGAAGCGGCAGCAGCCGTTTTGGCAGCTTCTTCTGCCGGTTTGAGATTGGGAAACAGGAAACCACCAAGGAGAGAAGCAAAATATATAAAAAAAAAATATCCTCTCCGGGTGTAAATAAAAACATCATAAACATAAATGAATAAGCATCAAAATTCACACTTTTGCACCTCGATTCGCACTCGGCCACCGCAGCCATCGCTGACTGTTGCATCTTGGCTGCAGCCGTAAGTTTCGATTTCACACACCGTGTGCCTTGCTATCGCTGATTAATCTGTAGTGCGGCGTTTCTGGGCGAGAAGGCAACCGTCACATGTGTCCGCCCTGCGTTTTCTGACAGAACGATGTGTGTTGCGCCGTTGTATTTTATTGTATTTTAAGAACGCGCGTTCTTTCACTCGAGAGTCATGTTTCCTGGTCGTAAATGACGCTGGTCCAAAAGGGAAAGGGAAAATATGATACACTGGACGATACGACTGCGCTCGGGACAGCTCGGGTGAAAGGATAAAATGGCCGGTTTCATTCATTATGCATCCAACTTGATCCCACATCGGGAAGAATATGCCAAAAGAGAGAGAGAGAGAGAGAGAGAGAGAGAGAGAGAGAGAGAGAGAAAGAGAAAAAGAGAGACAGAGAGACGTACACAGAACGAGTGATACTGATTAGATTTGGCTACCAAAATGTAATTATACCGAGCAGATATGCACCAGTGATCCTCCCCATAAAAACAGGACGAAGAGAATGCAATCAGCGAACCTTATTAATTAAACAACATTGGCCCTCATTATGCGCCGAATGCTTACCGGAATGGTCAGCAGAATATGCCACACAATGTATGCATTCATCAGGGCCGCTATTCATTCAAGCGATACGGCGGTTAACTGCTTCGTACCGAAATAAAGTTTGCGGGGGAAAAGTTCACCAATTCGCCGAGAGTGTCCTAGGGTGTACTCGTTTTCGTGGAAATAACGACATTACGAATGGCACCAAAGCCCTCCTCACCGGTGGACCTTTAATGAATAAAGGGAAATAATTATTCTTCCTTGCTTCGACAAAACATCCAATCACTTTTGGCCGGATGGATAACAGTGGCGAATATAAATGATAAGGTCCGATTTTATTGGTTCATAACTCGAAGTTTCGTTATCTTTTTTTTGGGGACAAAACGGCAGCATAATCGTATAACCTTGGACAACTCACTTCGCTTCGGGAACTCAATCAGAAAACGGTGCAGGTCACAGGAAAAAATGATCCGACCAGCAAAAAACAGAAATGAACACGAAAGGACGTTAGTACCTTATCGATTGCTTAGTCAGCCGATGGGACGATGGTTCGGATGGAGAGTATCGTTCCCTATAGCTCACCCTGATAACTTGTAGGATCCTAACAGCAACGCCCGTGTAGTGGACGTTTGACCTTCGCAGGTGAACCGAAAGGTGAAGAAGCATAATCCCTTTTTCGGTGATGAAGCAAACCACTGTCTGGCTGTCCATCCCTAACGGTGGGTGTATTGGATTAGGTGGTTTCCCGGGAAGATGAAGACCGTCCAAATATTGCATGTCATGCTCGTGAACGGGTTGCAAAGGAGGGGCGCAACAGTAAAAAAAGCGAGCAAAAGATGATACTCCACATGACGGCACAATGACCCGGATTCTGGGATTGTGGGTTTTTTTTTGTCTCCCCAAAGCTTCGCTGTGGAGCACATGTGTGGATATTGGAGTACATCGGACCGATATTGATTGCGATCCACGTCGGAAATCAGGACAACGAAGCCCGGACACTAGATTTCCCGTCCGATGGTCAGCTTGCACGGGGACCTCAATTGGATCGTTTGTATTCCATCCCTAAAAGAACTGGTGAAGCAAAGTCCATGGTCAACCGTGACAATTTCCGAGGTGACACATATCGCTGGACGATGATGTCTTGCAACGTGGCGCTTCGTACGATGGCTGATCTAGCAAAATCCGTATGTGTGTGTGTGTATGAAAGGACAGCTAAGCACAATTAAACTCACCGAATATCGGCAGCACACTGAACCATCTCGCCGGATGTCAATGAATTCCAATCGCCAGAGAAAGAGAAGAGGTTTACTATTCGGTACCCTATGGTACGTGACTATCAAGTTCATATTTTTTGGGACTTTTTGTTTGCGATCCATCGCTAGTGTTTTTGGTTTTGTTTCGTCGAATGAAACGTGATACTTTTAAAATTATGCGCTGTATCTACAACGGTTTCGCTTGTTTTACTTTTGATTTCTTAGTTGCTGCAACAGGACTTAAATCATTTTCTTCTATTTTTCTCAGAAAAGAACTTTGGCAGAATTATTCATCCCGTGTCATCTAACCCGCAGGTTCCGGTGGATTTATGCATTATCTCGGTAAATTATTCACAATGCATGACAGTAGAGAGACCAGCTAGCAGCGGTGGTCGTGTCAAACATGTCGTGTCACGCACTTTCGCTTTTCAAGAACACAGACACGAATGGAGTTAACTTTGGACTTTTTTGGCACAAGTTGTACATGAAGAAGGACAAAAAGCAGCCACGCATATAGGTGATGGCGACGCTGACACATTGTTCCGTATTGGACAGCTGAGATTTATCGTATGTGAAAGTGAACACAGCGTCCCGAACTGGCTAACGTTTGATGGATAGACTTCTTACATATTTGATGGCCGGTGTGTGTGTGTGTGTCTGTGTGTGCATGTGGAACTAGGGTTGGAATTTATGAAAATTCATCTTCAGTTCGTGAAAACCGCTGTGTCGCAGCTGAGCCGCCTGGCATCAAGTACGAGTACAGCCGTTTGCAATTTTGTTTATTAGCGCAAGTATGCTGTATATTAAATTCCTACTCCGGAAGGCGAAGCCGGTGTGATCATCAAAAACTAGGCGGCTGCTATTTGTTTATGGGCAAAGGTGTATGCGAAAGTTGCAACTTTCTCTTTGACAATTATTTCGAAACAATTTTGCACCACTTTACCGACAGTGGGATAGTTGGCGTGCAATATGTGGCATATTGAAAAGTCAAACTTGAGTAGTTTAATTGTAATTTCAAAGAAATTGTCACTGGTGGAAAGTCATCCATTAAATACTAGTAGAAAAGCTTGCTTTGATGTGCTGGTGCATGTAGTTCAGTCGTAGTTCATCTCCTATAATAAACAAGGAATCCAATTTAAGCAAGTTGCCTCTTTTATAGCGCTATAAATTAAATTGTTTGACATTCGAAGGAAATAAAAGTATTTTTTAGTACTATAATTGAAGCAAACAGATTAGTGATGAAGTTTTTATGTTAAATCTTAAAAAAATATTTTAAAACTGATATTAATTATATCATTTTCTAAGATGTTTTTTTACTATTAATTGTTATCTATAAAAAATACTGACAACTCTAAATTTTAAATTAAAGCATACGAACAAATCTCATTCCTATTCTTGCTTATTTTGTAGCCTTATTCTTAAGATATACACAATGAATTTCACAATGTATTTAAAAATATCGCTTCAGTTTGTTAGAAATCGTTAAAAAATATGTGTCTTGGACTCCCCACAGAGCGGATTCATTTCACCGTCCGGCATGATCATCTTCCTAAAACCTTTACCTTATGCTGAAATGGATATATTTCTACATTTTTTAAGCATATACAAACCAGAAAAGTCCTTGGGTAAAGATTCCCCCCCATTTCCAGGATGCGCCGGTACGGCCTTGAGACGTTTAAGCTTTGCTCAAAACAATGGCCACAATAAATTTCACTTCGCAGCCGAAAGACAGCGCGCGAAACACGCGAATAAAGCGCTGCTAAATCATGCATTTTCAACACACCCCCTGCGCTGGGAGCGACCCCGGAACAGCGATTGTTTCGGGGTTGATGGTTGGGTCGTAACATAACGCACTGTTGAAGCAAACAAACAAAAAACACGAAACTTCAGATCGAATCGAAAGCAGACACACAAAAAAAGGAAAAAAAGCAACGAAACAATATGGGATTTAATTTTTTTGTTATCGTTCGAAGCGTTTCTTTACCGTGTGTCAGAACGTGGCACAAGAACACGCAAGGCCACCGAAAAAAAAAGTTGATACCATATCGTCTTCTGCTAAACATTTCACGTGTGAAGCAACGGCAACAAAACGGGACAACTCCACCGAACGATCATCGCCTCTGGGGGCGTTTTTTTTTTTCAGAGAAAAGCGTGAATTGCGTGTCAATCCCACGCACCTTCCAACAAGAATAAAAAAAAAATATCCATAAGGCGCGAAACACACACACATCTCCCTGCTGGCACTGGGGCGACTTTTTAATGTCTAATCAAAAAGCACGAGCCACAGCAATGGTAAAGCACGCAGCTTTGCCTCGTTTGCACGCACGCACGAACATTAAAGAATGGCGAACGTATGGGAGGGAACGAAGAAAAAAGAAACAGAAACGTGAAGCACATAAACTCGGCCAAATTCCCCGCGATCGTAAAGCAATTCTTCGAGTAGTGTGTGTGTCGAATGCCGCATGGATAATAAGGGCGACATACCTCGAACCTTTTCCTGGAAAAAGCCTGACTTTGTTGTTTTTTTTTGGTAACTTTTCCAAGGGCAATGCTGGCTAATGGCATGGCCTAACTGTCACGTTCTTATGGGAAGGAACGATATGACACTTCCCGCCCTGCACTCCCTTTGAATGTGCCCTAAAAGGTACCGGCCTAATGCAGCCACTTTGTACGTACGTACCGAAATTGATCCATAAAACCTGGGATGACGGAGGAAGACGGTTTCGCTTTTTCACGCCAAACCACGCACCACGAGAGGGTGCCACCTCGAAAGCGTTTAAGGGTGCTGCAACCAACACAACAAACACCTGCCTCCCATCCCATCTCCAAAATCTTCTTCCCCACATTTCAACGTCACATGCGTTCATAACAGCGGGAAAAAAGCTCTCGCCGCGGTACGAGCCGCGATCTTTACGCCAAACAATTGCTTCATCATTTATGCCGGGCGTGCGAGTTCCACCATCGCACACGCTTCTACCTTTCGCGGAAAGGCCTGAAACCCCGTCACAACTTTGACTGGGGCCGGGCATGTGCCGACCACCCCGAAAATATTGGAGGCGTTTATTTATTTATTTTATGCTTCGTTCGGGAAGAGATGCAAACCGAAGGTGTCTTTATTAGTGCCGCGGAGCGTTTGCTGCATTACAGCCGCAAACAGGGCTGGAAGATTGCAAATTTTTATTACTTCCTCTTACGAGTGAACGCACCCTCGCCTCCCCAGCATTGGATTCAAATGGGGTGGGTTGTTTTGGTCCGTGTCCGTGACTAATGTGTGTCAATGGCGAGACAAAAGCGTTCTGCTGCTTACAGTCATTAAACGTTATTGGTTTTGACTTTGGTAAGAGCGTGGATGTGGCCGGAAGATGTTGCCTCCATAGAACGACACTTTAAGAGGTTGTACATAGTTGTTCGCTATGGTTTAAGGTGTCGATATGTTCAAATGGAATGTTTTTGTTGCATGTCTTCTGTAGCATAAGGTGCGATGTGATTGTATTAAAAGCATTGTTTTCAAATATTATAGTACTTTGTTATGGATGTTAATGGTCAAATATTTATAATATTATTTGTAACGAGTGTCAATATTGTTCAAGATAACGACAATTCTGTCGATGTGAACATATTATTATAGCATTTCGCAAAGTACAACAGTGAATTGAGGACATACTGCTGCCCTTGGGAAGTCCTGATGTGCAAATAAACAGGTGAGTTGTGTAACTTGGTATACACGGTTACGAGTTGAAGAAGTCCTAACTTTAGAATTACTTACTTAGGAGTGTTGAAAAAGAATCTCTTATCTAAAATCCGACCTTAAAACAGCAGATGTCACCGTAGAAGAACTCAAAGATTGAGAAATAGTCGAGAGTATAGTCTATCGTCCAGAAGTCGTGAAATGTGAAGCTGAGCGTCGATGACTAGTATTGCCGGCTTATATTATATTCCAGAGGAACATGATTGAAGATCTACGTAAATTAAATTTCTGGAAATGGAACTTCAGGAAGCTTACCATTAGGTACAAACCATGATCCAAAAACTAATTCCGGAGACATGTTAACTTCATCAAGAAGCATCGCGTGAAAGAATATGTAGGATATTCCTATCCTATCGTGTGTAGTATGTAGTATATCTGATCTGGCACTAGCCCTTCATACCAAGAGATCACTAAAAGATATTGAGTTAAGGAATTGATTTTCAGATTCAATCTTCTGAACATGTTGAGTGTATTCCTCAACTCAATCAACTATATGAATCAAATATATATGCCTCATCAGGAGGAGCTTAAAGTGGCCTGAACGAACGAACGAAGCGAATTTCCGAGGTCACCAAGAATCAGAAAAAGATACTAAGGATTTATGATTTGGATATATCTAATCACCTTGTCTAAAAAACTCATAGCTGATCAGCTTTTTGATCGTCATGAAGATAGTTCACATATTTACAAGTTTGTTCAACAATGAATTTGCAATGCGGAATAACATAAACAATAAACTTAATATAACGAATTATACTATATTCTACAACACGTTTATTAGTAGACCAGAGTTGTGAAAATTTTTGAGTTCTTCGCTTTGAATGTTTTTCTCTCAATATGCAGTTCATCACCATCAGCAAACGCCTTACGCAAGTGGCAAACTCCACTAACCCCTTTAATGGGTATGCATGACATAATTTAATGTTTCACAAAAAAAATTAAATCATTTTCCAAAGACCCCCACCGAGTAACGTTCTTTACGGCGCTCATATTTAACCAAAATGAGCAATAAAAAGATCTTAACTCACGCGTTATGAATTAAGATTATGGGCAGATTAGGAAAGGTATGTTATTTGCGTTGGCTACACCTTCGTACGTGCCTAGCCAGCGAAGCAATTCTTCGTTCCGTTCTTCAGGTGATCGTAACTCTTCACGCGCCGTATAAACAAATCTCACCAGCGCATCGCTTCGCTTGAAATCGTACCGATTCTCTTTGCCTACAGACTTTGAAACAGATAAAACAAATATTCCCCATTTCCATTTACCGTCTACCTCGAAGAAAACTCACCCGCACAAGGAAATAAACTAATTTTCCCAACCCACCCACATGATTAATGGACGCTTTCAAAATTCTTCCTCTAATTCTTCACGCTGCGTTTGCCGAACGATCACTCTCGATCTCTGCGCTTCCCAAGATGCACGAAACGCAAGGAAAATATTTCACTTTTATACTCTTTTTTTGGCCGCATGTCACAAATCAATCCGAGCCATGTTGTTGGTGATTGGAGCGGAGTCAATTCAACCACTCCACTCGTGACGGTCGTATGGAAAGAGAACGAAAATACGAACGATCGGTTCGAAATATGGCACCAATAAAGGGGCTGCAATAAATTGAACCCAAAATACGTGTTCTGCTCGGCGTGGAAGACACGGAAGAGTGTTGTGGAGCGCAATGTCGTTATCAAACATACGTTGCACGGAAGATGCATTCCACGCACGGAAGGCGCAAAAGCATTCTAATGTGCAGTCGGAAGTGCATTTCATCCAGTTGCCAAACGGTCCCTAGAATTGGTTTCTGATCGTGTCCAAATGTAGCACCGCCATGTGTGCCAGGCGATAAAAAAGAACACCCCTTTTCCGATGGGTATTACATAAAACACTGAAATAGCTCTGTCCCCATAAAATATAACATGGCTTCCAGTGTCTAACGAATTTATATGCCCTTTCTCCAAAATCGGGTTCTCCGTGTACATGGCGTAATGGAGTGTCGTGTCGTGTTGGTGCACCCGCATTGAATAAAAATCGCCCCGAGTAGCTTCTGGATAGCTTCATCGCTTCGATAACTCCCGGATGGACCTTCTGACATCACACGGTTGACCTTCCACTCCACTCGTGTCGTTGCTTCTTTCGCCCCGTTGCAAATGGCTTCATTTCACTCCGATGAAGGAGCATATGTAAAATGGGGTTAATTATAATTGAGATAAAATTCACATAAAAATCAATTAATGGGTGAGTGTTTTACCCGGGCTGTAATCAAACAAGTAGCGCAGGCAGGGTTTTACATAAGCCCAAGATCTCAACAACACAGCAGAAGAGATATGATCGATCGGGGATCCCTTTCCACATCGATCGCGGACGTCATTAGTCGCGATGACGTCCAAATCGAGTGGCGAGTCGTCATCGGAGTTGTCACGGAACAAGCCCAGAGCTTTTTGGGTTTTCTGCGAGCCGATCCGCCATTTCGGGCAAACCGGAAAAGGGGTCGTGTTCATAATTATGGGTCACTTTTTGATACCTTTCGGATGCAGGGTTCGCGAGCTGTGCTTATTAGTAGGCAAAAAAAAATGACAGTTAACGCACGGAAACCGGCAAACGGCCACCAGAGATGCTTGTTTTGGATTTACAGAAGCCGTGCATTACGGCTTCCCGTCTCGGTAGCACCAGTTTTTGGGATGGGTTGTCGGCCCTACAAAAGAGACACGCAACGATGCATTTTTTTCCATTTATTTCTCGTTTTCTCCTGAAGTTTATGGAGCACGACCTCCGGCACTAAACACTAGCACGATGTACATACCACGTACTCTCTATCATGATCGGCGATCTTTTCACCATTATCGACAGGTAGGTAGTGCATGAAGCCTAACTATCTCTGCCTTGGGTGTGCGATATAGCCGCGCGTTTGATGCAACCCGAAAATGTTAACTTCATTAGGCGGCTACCGGAGCGCGTATGCAAGCTCGTGAGCTAATGAGCTTGTTTATGGACCTTTTTTTAACGGCAAACCACCCGTAAGAGCGCAGGGTCGGTTAAGACCATTAAGCCATTCGATTGTTCGCCCTTTTCGGGGTGAATTTTCAATTTAAACCACGAATTCTATGCTGCACACGGTGAAGGCCACTGGTGTCGTAATGTTAGACAGCAGCTCAGCAGCTGGTGTAATATGACCAGAGGCTGACATTTAAGGCCCAACCAAAGCGAACCCGACCGAGACCTCGCCATCACCACTTATTTCGATGGTGGCAAGACCGAGACCCACTAAGGAGACACTTTTCCAGTCACGTCCGTGTTGCTCTCGGGCGCATATACATGTACGCACACACCTGTGTCGGTGACATTACCGGTGGCACTTTAATTGCCGCGTTGTGATTCTGATGCGCGACAACATAAAATCACCCCAAACTGGTGGCCCATACATGTACGCATACATCCTGCGGTTAAGCCTCTCTAATTAAGTTGTACGAGCAATGGTCAAGACGTGGTGCGAATCATTCTAATTCTTCTCACAATTTGCGTTGCCCGGAAGTTTACCTTTTTTTTGTTCGTGTCTACTTAAACAAAAGAATGAAACGGTTTGAGTTGTTGTTTTTATGAACAAAAAATGGTTTTAATTGGACAATAAAGCAAAAGTTGTAGTTTACAAGATGGATAGAATTGGTGCCCAAAAACGTTGAAATCCCATTAATAAATTGAAACGAAATAAGTTGGACTGCCCAATAATGGCAATTTTGTGGAATTAATATGTAGATTATATTACATAAAAAACAAGTACTGCTATTAGATTTTGTGACTGAATGTTACAATTAGTAATCCAATTATGGATTAACAATTGCAATTTCTATGATTTTTGAGGTAATTCTAGTACTTGATAGACAACAAGTGAACCGAAGTGTAATGAAAATTATATATTCTTTGTACCATATTTGTGTACATTAATGTAGAATTTGTTGAATTAAGAACACATGAAGAAATGTACTTTTTGGACCCAGAACTTTATTTTTTATTGCGAAATCATCCAATATAAAGTATTTTATGGCTCAATATAGCACAACATCAAAAAATGATTGAAAGCTGTAAGGCTACTAATAAGCTATTTTCAGCTTTTATTAAGGTAATGAAAAATATTATTTTGGAGATTTATTTAAAAACTGGAAGTATTAATCTTAACGATAATCATTCCACAAATTGTAAATTGTGATCAAATTTGAAAGTATAACTTTGTAATGGAAATTTCAAAAATCAAAAATAAGTCCTTCAATGATACATCTCTAGCGCTTTAGTGAAAATATATCATAAATAGAAAATATCTGTAAAGTTTAATTGCTCTCTCACATCCGTAATAATTGGTCGAACAAATCAATCTATACTCGAAGCGTTTCTTCGGACCTCCAGCATCCAGCAAGATCGAGCATTTATCATTGAAAAAACATTAAACGTAACTTCACCCAGCTGAACGCTGCACATATCTAGCGGTGACCGGTCCGGTTGTTGCACATCCTGTCCACAGCGACGATCTCACGCTACGCAGCGCCGTGCAAAACTGACCATTTTATGTTGCGAGCATAAAAGCGCGAAAATTACGATCACTGATAAGCCCTAAATAATTGACTTCTGACGCTATTGCCGCCCGGTTCGTACCCGGTCCAGGTTCATACGGACACAGCACTCGCTGTCAGCGAAGCTAAAGGTCATGAGAACGAAAAAAAGAAGTATCGCTGGGCTAAACCGAACAGCAACAACGGACAGGAAATCATGTTGCGCGAGCTGCATTGGATAATCCCATCGAAGAGGCAGCAATATGATTTACATTATATATAAAAAAAAAAACACGATAATGGCACATCGGAGGCCTTTTCCGGCGAGCGTTGTCTAGAGCGTTGTACAGACCTAGACAGACAAACGGAAAATAGAGCTTTAATAACATAAAAAAAATCAATCCCCGGTTTGGTCCGCATTTTCCTGCATTCTTGCCGGAACTACGGATAAGCGAGCGAACTCGAATCAAAATCGAATAATAACAATGCAGCGGCATTCAAAGCTTCAAACCGCTCTACGCGGCTTATGTGTGCAGGCACCGACAAAATATATATAGACCCAACCAACATGAAAAAAAGCTTAGTGACCTAATCCGTACGCTCGGCTATCATAACAACATAAAGTTTGGGCTTTACGGTGACAAAACCGCTTCACGGTCAAACGCGAAAGGGCAAGACAACAGATCAACACGAACCGCTAAACTGTATGTGTAAAATAAATTTCTGAAGAATAAAAAATAAAAAAACCTGTCCATAACTTGGGGTTCTTGCCGGCTTCTAGGCCATAACCAAATCTACCCGGTCAAAAATTTAGAATTCAACGAATGTGGTTGATTTGGGGTTGGATTAGTTTAAGGCAGAGAGAACCAGAACGCTACGCTTCGGAGAAATAGTTGACGAGGACGATTTAGATCGGGAATTAAACACAAAACAAACACGCAACGTGCCCAAAAACCTGTGCTCGGTGAAAAATAATATACAAATAAATATGAACCCAAGGCAGGCGGTGCTGGACGACGAGCCGATGCTAGCGAATTATCGACGACCGAAATCATGTCTCTATTAATTTCCCGCTGTCATCTGTCAATACATCGTTTCGTCAGTGTCGGTCCGTTTTTTTTTTTTTTCGATCCGCTCGGACAGCATTAAACCGATAGATGGGGAGACAAAACAAAAACAAAAACCCGTTCCCCAAACGCGCGCATGAACCCTGTCCTGCTAAGCGCATAATTATTACCCTTTAAAAGGCGACGTTTTCGGTGGGCCACCGTTTTGTGTGGACCGTTGGACTGTCGGGATCATTTTACTAGTTTATTATTATTTTTCTCACCCATAGCGGGCTGAAGGAGCGAAGCAGAATGCAAAAAAGGGATCAAATTTCTATCGGGTTTTTACCTTTTCCAGGCTTGGCTGGAAGAGAGATGGATGGAGAAAGCGTTATGGATTGAAGAAAGGATTATTTAAAGTCAGCAAAGCAAGCCGGAATCGATTCTGAAGAGGGAAATTCGTTTCAACGAGGAGCTAGATGAACCTTATTAAAAATTGTTTTAAATCGCTTTTACAGCAATAATCGAATGAGGAAAGTGCTGAGTGAATGTTTCAAGGCGTAAACATGTCTCAAATCAAGCTTCAGTTTTTTTTTTCTAGCCGATTATGCTTATGTCGCTTTACAGGATTTATGTTCATCGTCCTGCATCCAGTCAGCCCAAACACGCACCGTCCGGATAATGGGATAAATCTTTAAAGCTTTCCCCTTAACCAAAGCTGCTTAATAAAGCCGGCCCGAAAGTCCTCCTGCACGCAGGCACGCGCTTAAAGCTAACCCCCTTTTTGTGTTGGCTTGTTGCCCTTGAACCTGCTAAAATCGTATCGAAAATAAACACCCAAAAGCCCCACGCAACCCACGCAACCAGGCCAGCTCAGGGAATGGAAGCGATCGAACATCGGGCGAACGATCCTGCCGTTGCTTCGCCCGCAAGTCCTTGAGCACACAAATCCTTTGCCTAATCCGGGCAGGCTCACGAGACATCCCATCCCATCCCCGCGGTTGATGCGTTGGGGATGTTCCGAGCGCGCCCAGCCAGCCCGAAAGATCTCTCGTGCTGTTTACCCTTGGAATTACCTGCGGAATCTCACTTTCGTCTGTCTTTGGCTTTCCATGTTCTTCCAGCGCTAAGCTCTGCTTCTTCCAGTCAAAGAAACAATTATACCGAACCCGAAACCCTTGCCCCGGAGCCAACTCCCGGAACCACCGTCTCAAGCCATGGGGAGTCCTCGATGGAAAGGACACGTGAACGATGCTCTCTCTCTCTCTCCCTCTCTTTCGATGCCCCGAGAGAATAGAAGCTGTGGGTAACTTTTTCATAAACAGAGCAACACAAGGTTTAAGGTGTCGATGGCAGTTTGGGTCCGTTTGTAGCTACGAAACAAAAAAAAAAAAAGGTAAACATGCCGTCGCTGTGGTTGGCGTGGAGACAAAACGCAGAGGAATAATTTACTTAACTGCTTAAAAACTTACTGATGTACTTTCGTCTTTAATCCCGTTTGGCAAAAGCTTTCTTTCGCACCTTTTGTATGGGTGTTTGGTGCGCCGGTGAAATGGTGGGAAGATTTAAAGGTTAAGCAGAGATCTGCAAGTTAATTCGGTAAGGTGCAACGAGATCTATCCGAATGACCATGGAAATATTAACTTATTTGTTTCAAGTATGCAGTACTATCCACAAACACTACTACAAAAATATTGATGAAATAAAGCACAAGCTATCGCATACGTAGCCATTTTTATCACTACAGTACGTAACATAATTGCAGCAACAGTTCGTGTATTTTTTCTGTCTATTTGCTACTCATGAAAAAAAAAATACTACTCATGAAAAAGCTCGAAATAAACATAATTATTAATATCTGATTTAAATCTGTACGGGCTTTTTTCTGTTGCAACTTAAAAAAGGGTTTCTAAGGGCTTCTCATTTAATTTTCATAATTTTTTTTTATTGCAGATCGAAATTTCTTATTTACTTAAAATTTTATTAAGGCTAATTATAAAAGATTTGATAAATTTATTTCATAATAATCTAAGGATATGTTTACATTATAAAAAAATACGGTAACAGTATTAAAAAAAATCAAACTTAAGTAGAATATTCCCGGACCAAAACAATATACTAGAATTCTGTAAAATGATATTTGCTATTAAAAGCTTTTTGTTTTGCTACTTGATTATCTACAGTTTTTTCTAAATTCACTTCTTATAATACTTTGAAATATTTTATTCCTTTCTATTCTATTTGATACTTATTATTTAGCTTGAATACTAATTACTCCGTGAACTGTTGGTGTATTTGGCAACGGCGCTAGGCCCTAACACGACCGGACTGGGCTCAAATCCCATTCGGTTCGTCCCCCCATAGTGAGCACTGACTATGCAACAAATGGTATCTAATATTCAAGTAAGCCATTTGATGGACGGCACGACCGAGTAGGTCGTTAAGTCAAAAAGAGCGAGAGAGACTTATTAATTAAACTTATGATTAATTTAATGTTTACAACAAATTTTTTTGCAAAATTCAGTAAGAAAAACGTTTGATTTGCACTTTTTTGCAATATGCTGTGTAAAATGTGTTGATTTGTTAGAAAACAATGAAGTATTAAAAGAAATCAATTTTAGTTTTCAGCTTTTGATTTATTGAGTTCGAGCTAGTCTAACATAATTATTATTTCTATGTTATTTAAATTTCGTACCACTCTTGAAACTTTCCCAAACAATTTTTTTCTGCTGCACAAAAAGAATTCTTTTCTTGTCTAGCATAAGGGAAAAAGTAAAATATATGCTCCAAAAGAACATCTTTCAACTGTAGTTTTGCAAAAAGGAAAGGATTATGGGATTACCTTATTTCAGGTTCGCTTTGCTTTGTTATCGATCCCCCCTGGAGATGGCATACTCTGATCTCAAAACTGTTTCAACCTTGCTACCAGCCTTTTTTTTTTGCTTCGCTCCCGATCCCCTGTCAAACCGATAAGATTCTCCCGCGCATTCTCCCATTCGTAAATCCGACCCCATGGGCAACTGCTCCAAGTCACCGCCAACAGCCAACGCGCACCAACAATCGAATCGGTATTTTTGCGGTCATTTTCAACGAAAACAACCGAGATGCACTGATTATCGTCATCAGGCCGACGATCAGCGCCGTATGATCGCCGGCAACGTTTTTTTATTTTTTTGTTTCACCATCAGCGCCAACCGAAAAGCAGCGGAAACGGCACGCAAACGGGCAACCCTGCAACACAGAAAAAGAATCGCTGCATAAACAGCATTAAAATGTATGCTTTCATTGCCTCACTGTAAAGACGAACCGAAGGAGGAAGATTGCCATGAGCAGGGGAGAGGAGGGATGGGAGGCAGAAATGTTTCTCATGCCAAACACGAGCGAACAGAAATTTGAATTAATTATCTCTAAAATCTGTATTTAAGGGTCATTTGGTTGAAGTTGCGGTGTGTGCAGGTATGTGTGGTTGCACTTCGATGTTACGACCGTTTTTGTTTTTTGTTGCAGCACATGCAGGGCACACACAAAACGGTATCACTTATCTACCATACCGGGGCCTGTTCCGTCCTGTTTCCGAAATTGGCACGCAGGAAATGCAAATAAAAATGCACCGAAATATTCGCTCGGCCGAGACGGTGCCTGTCGGCGTGCCCTTTCAGGGTCTACTGATCTTCCCGGCAGACAGTGTCCAGACGGATAACCGGCCGGCTAACGAATGGAGCAAACTTCGGCATCCTCGGTCTGACTCGGGATGAAGGACATGCAACGTTAAAGGCTTCTTTGCTGCCATTCAATTCTGGGAAGACGCCGTCCGAAATACCGATCAGCAGGGAGTTTTCAAAATAGCGTACGGACGTCGGGAGGGCTCTTAAATAACTCGATCAGCATTCCTTTTCCAGTTCTGCTTCTCGTGAAAGTGGCGCAAAGCAAAAAATTCGGTTGAAAGTTTCAAACAATACAATTGCCTTTTTCTAACGTTTTGTGATTCTTCGAAGTGAAGAATAGGGCGGAACAAGAACGTTCTTCATTCACTTTTTAAAAGTGAGAACACACTATCTCCGAAAGTGCTCCGAAATGAAGGTGTTTTCTGGATCTGCAGGCAGGGCACCGCTGAAACTCGGCCAACGGGAACGAATGCCACCGATTTTGCGCTAAACGGCGTGATGATTATGTCGCGATAAGCAAAACCCCGCACCGTTGAAAGCAAAAGCTCCAGCGCCGGCTTCTTGCCTTGCCGGCCGAACAGCCAGGGACGACATCATCATAAGCTAAGTGATGGGAAGCGAACCATGACCCCTTCGGGTTTGTGGCACTCGCCACGACCGGCGTGTACCGAGAGTGTGTGTGTGTGTAGCGATCATGATGATGATGATGATGACGCTCGATGAAGATGATATCGGGCTGGAAAGCCCAAATCGAAGCCACTCGCTCGCTTTTGGAGGGCGAGAAGGTACTTGATGTTGAGTGGTGGACCGAGATTGAAACCGGTACCGTAGTACAGCTGGGGTTTTTTTTTTATTTCGGGGAGAGATGATTCCCAAATTCCTCGAAACATTCGCTGTGGCAAAGGGAGTTGGTGCTCCACAGTGAAGTCAAGCCTCAAATGCAAACGATCGCGTAGGCAACTCGGCAGCTTGAAGGTTTGGTGTAACATTCGGCAAACATTGGGGGAGGGAGAAGGCACGAAGCTACCAACGGTAAGAAGACGACTCCACCTAGGAACCCACCATGGACACGGTAAATGGTAAGTAACTCAAGTGGCTGATTATTCGAAACAAAACACTCAACGCTCATAAATATTTAATATACACACTCGG
>STHB01000010.1:11255235-11298818 GCA_018908115.1 Anopheles rivulorum
GGCAGGCTGGACACAATAATGTACTCTCGCTCCTACGCTCCCATGGTCATCTTGTGCCTGTCATCAGAGTCGTGTGGTGGTGGTGCTGTGCTCTTATTTTGATCACGTTCTTTTCCCCGAGTCTTGCCGCCAACCATGCTCAATGGTCACACGGCATGTACACGACGGCATAAAAGAAACCTGTCCCATTCCCAACATAAATATGTGATGTGTCTCGGTCACCCCGACCGACCCCGAAAAGGCCCGACGAAGTACAGACAGAGAGAGAAAGAGAGAGCACGCTCATCACATTGTTATTGCGCTGTCCAAAGAAGCGCTCGAGAGATGACACTGGAACGCGCCGCGCAAAGTGAAGTGCAAAGGCCCTTTTAGTTCCGAGGAAACAATTATTCATTTTGCTTTGTATATTCCCTTTTTTGGGATGAAACCGACTCGCCAAGTCCGGCGTACACTGGCCAGGTCCGGGGAAAAGGGATGGCAAGGAACAAGAAACAAACACACACACTTTAACGGTGACCCTGAACGTCGCATTTGCTGGTGTGGTGGACAAGGTCCCGGTTTTCGGGGACCGAAATCCATCAAGTCGGTGCTGCAACGAGCACGCTCGTTCTTCCCGACGAACTCCGCGTTCAACGGTGGGGCAACGGTGGGCAGAGTGGAAGCAGGGCCCCGATCTTGGTCCTTTTCAAGTTTTGTTTGATATATTGCTCAGGATGACTTTAAAGGCGACAGCGGCCCGTTCGTCCATCCGTCAGTTTGGCGTCGTCCGGTCAACCGGCCCAAAAAGGGGACAGTGGTTCGCGTTTCCCTGGCGCGCCGTTGTTTTCTTTTTCTTCCTTCCTTTCTTTCCGGTAAAACCGTCCTATCAATTCCCTTTCCATACCCCATCTGCCCATCGGTTCCAACGAAGTGGCCCTTTAACATTAACTGCTACCGTTTCTTGGGCACAATGCCCTGGCTAAAGGAATACCCAAAGTTCCAGAACTAGAATTTCCCATTGCAAAAAAAAAAAAACTGGGGGAATAGAGCAAGTCTTTCCTAATGCGAATTCGCCTACACAGACCGTGGAAACACCAAAAAGGACACCGGACTGGACAAGAAATTGAAAACAAATGAAAATCGATCGACGACAGGCTTGACCCTTGTCCTAGCTCAATGTGCCTTTGGAACGGCAAGGCAGGCAGACTTCCCTTTTTTCCTAATGACACACCCGGTCACCCGATTCCCATGCGGGGTTTTTGCTCTTCGAAGTGCTTTTCGCTGTTCGGTCCCACCCCATCCCTACCAAATGGGTTGACTTCGGGGCGAGGGTGTCGCGTCTTTTTTGCCAACCCTCTAAAATTGGTGCACCAAACCAAAAAAGGGAACTACGGTAACTAAGGGCAAAAAGTGCTAAATTGACGATGAAGCTATGTGTCCTTCGGGGGGGGGTGCTCTTGAAGCTCAACACAAGCGTCGATAAGGGCGGCTTGGTGAAGCCTTCCCCTTACAAAAAACCCTCCGTGGAAGAATTTTCTATTTAAGTCATTATTTCCCGTCTGTGCGACACGTACAACCGTGCCCCTTAGCACGGAAATGGCTTTATAAACAATTATATACAAACTTTTGCTCTAAAAAAGGCATAATCTTTCTATTTTAAATCTACTTTTTAGGCCTTTCATTTTTTTTTGTGGAAGTTAATAAAAAATAAAAGTCTGAGACAGATTAATTAAAATAAACGAATTCTTACTTGGTTCTGCCTACCAAAAAAAATATATACACAGCCCTTCATGATGATGGCTATTTCCCTGGTGACTGAGCAAACGGTTCTACGGTTCCGCTTCCAAGGTAAAACTACGAAACCGGGTGCGGGTCTTGAACCCTCCTCAGTTTTGTTTGGCATTTTATGAACATTGGACATGGGATACGCGAAATATGACCATTAAGGCTGCAGTGGAGTTCTCCGTTCCGAGACCAAAAAGGACGAGTTCTCCGTTCTTCAAGGGAACTGGAACGGAATATTACAGCCTTTTTTTTTGCTGCCTTTGGATACCTCCAGCGGTTCGACATCACCTTTAACTCCATGCTCCAACTAGTGAGGAGTTCCCAGCACATAGCCTCAGCAACCGTCAGGAACGAGAACTCCGATCCACGCCGCGCTGCGCATCGGTCCATCTGCCACCGAAAACGAGACACCACCACCACGATTGCTTCCCTTTACTAACTTTCGTGTTTTACAGTTCCAAAAATAAAATATCAAACACCAAAAAAAAACACCACCTTCGCTGATATCTTCATCTGCAGCCTGACCCTAGCCGTCCGTAGACTTGGCCCATCGCAAACGCACACGAGGCATAACCTGAGAGAGAGAGGAAAAAAAAGCCGCAGCATCGATAGCGTTACATGTCCACGGTGAAGGCTTCACCGGCAACGAAACACACGCCATCATGCCATAAAATGCAAATGTTATGATGGCCCGAGCTGCTCCGGCATCTTGCGCCCCGGACACCGGTAGTGTCATTTTTTTCTCTCTCTCTCTCTGTCTCACCATCCTTCTATTTCTTCGCCATCTTGAGGCATCGTGAGCGTGAGCTTGAGCCTCACCTTTTGACGCAGAGGAACGCGTGCGTATGCGCCGTACATGTGGCTCCGGTCCGGACGATAGTGAAGTGGTACCGATGATAAATATGACGTGCTATGCGATAAGATGGGCCTGTGTGTCTGTGTTGCCTGGTTCTTCCCTGATGCACTGCAACGCCGTTATCCTGCAAAGAAACTCAAGAGACAGAAAAAAGAGACCCCTCGAAAACGGTCTCTGGAATTCGTCCACTAATTTTGTGAGTTTTTTGAAGGTATCCTCCCAAAATCTCAAAACAGCAGTCCCGTCTGCAGGAAGGTCTGCGAGCGCTTCATCATTTGCCCTCTTATCTACCCCGTTAACGTTGACCGATTATCCCAACAGCGATCTAGGCTCGGGGTGAAGAAGCAGCACCGGAGCACACACTCACGCACAAAAAAAATATTTATACGAATCAACAGCAAATACTTATGGAAAACTGTCTTCCAAACGGTCACAAAACACCCCAACAGCCTCGTCTTTCCATTCCCTTCTGTGCGCCGTTTTATTACCATTGTCAGAGAAAAATTGGCTTAAAATTTGACATTTCCGAACGGCGTAAACAGCTGAACCCGGGGCGTTTCTGGTGGTTCTTTTGCAGATAATCTCGGTCTCGACGTCGCGCCGGATCCAGCATGGCCGGTTGTGGCTTGCGATTTGTTTTATTACTTGAGCACAACGAAAAATAAAAACCAAGGTACGTATAGGCACAGCTATACACGCTCCTGTGATGATGATCGAGCTAATTATTTTATTAACGCAGCACTAAATTAGAATTATCTGATCTGAAGCGCATTTATTTTTTAAAAACTACCGCCCTTATCGGGAAAAAGGCATCTCACCAACGTGAGACATCTTCATTCCGTTTGATTTAATGTTCTGGGCAGTTTGTTTTTGTGATAAAAAATATATAATAATGACGCACCGTCCCGCACCGGGCAACGTATCAAATTAATTCAAAAATCTTAATCTCTTGCTTTTGATAATGATGAGCGAGAAGGCACCAACGACAAAAACAGAGCAACAACCAGATTATTGCCGCTTTTACGCCTCAACGCATCAGGGGAGACATTATTATTACTGCTGTTGAACTTGCTGGCATTCTTCGGTTATCGTGTGAAACAAGGGCAATAATTGAAAAATCGGTAAGCAACGGGCGCTCCAGCTCGTACTGGTTTGTGTGTAATGAATTTTAAGCGATAAAGGAAGTACCAAAACTTCTAAATATACCCTTTTTATGGGCCATTTTAACAATCTTGCCACGAACGGTTTGTGTGCGTGTTTTTTTTTTTTTGACTCCAGCTTCCGATCCACAGTAATCCCGATTCCGAGCTCCTGCTTGTTTCCTTTGCGCTCGCCAACAGTATAAAACTTTGATACATTCAATTACCGAAAGTTGTTTCCCGATGCCAAGTCTACAGAGTCTACATGGTTCCAACGAAGAAGGTAAAAAAAACTTGTTCCCATGAGATGAAGTAGAGCAGCAAAAAAAAAAAGTATTCCTCTACTCCTTGGTGGGTGACAGAAATAAAGGTAAAGAAGGACACAAGCAAAAAAAAAACATTCCCAATATCAACTGCCAAACATACAGAAGAACACAGTGTAATCGACACAAACAAGCACCAGACGCCGAAAGCGGAAGGTAATAACAATTAGTATGTACGACCTACGGACTAGCAAACGCTCTGGTTCGACGCTTTTGGGCCCATTACACCCATTACGTAGGTGGTGCGGCTTCCGGTATTTGTTGTTGCTACGGAAATGTGTTCGACCTCCCTCCTCACTTTTGTTGACTTTTCCAACCCGGCGTGTGTGTGTCTGTGTGTGCGGGTGAAGAAAATTGTCTCATTTTACGTATTCCCGCTTCACGGTAGTCCACGGGCCCCTAGAACCAATCCTTTTAATTCTATGGAAGTACCGGTAGCATTAACATTTATTGGTGCTCTGTCGTTATGAGCAAGCCTAGAATAAAGTATTTTTGTATGATAAAAAACTACTCCTATTATTAGATTTTACATCCTAACAGACACTAATCCTTAAAAGATGGATAGGGAAATTCAATTCAACAACTTGCTTTCAGCGCCGTATCAAACTAAGCATGATAAAACTACCGAAATAGTTCTCCCGGTCGATATGCTTCCCTTTTCCAGCTTAACATTCCGGCTGCAAAAGAAAGTGAAATAAAATTTGACATTTTCATCATCGAACCAAGATAAAGCCTTCGAATATCCGTTTCTTGTGACTGCCTCTGTCACACGCAACTTGTCGAAGAAGTACTTCCACGATCTTCCCCGTACCAATCTCGAGTGGTTAGGATCGCTTTTATCGAAAAGATTCCTTTTAACTACGCGAAGGAACTTCTTTTTGGGGTAACTTTTCACTTCCTCCAAAACGAAAAAGGAAAAGCCGAACGAACCCTAACCTGTCTACTAACAAAAAAAAAAAACCGGCGGCCCGGCGACAGACAATCGTCACCATTCAGTGAACCGCTTGGTTCTTTCTCTCGCTTCCCTTTCTTTTAATGAAAATAAAAAGAAACCCGCTCATTTATCTCCTTTCCCAAAAGTTCCCCTATCCTTTCTGTTATCGACGTCTTCCTCGCTGCCTTTTTTTTTCAAACCCACTCCGGGTTCGCTTCCCACCTCGGCATATATCCCCCTTTCCAATCCATTAAGGTCGTACCGGTAAAAGATGAAGCAAGCAATAATACACATGGCGATAAAAAAAATCAAAACCGACACACAGACACCCTACGCCCGATGTATTAAAAGGCTGTATTATTGTACAGCATCCGAGAAGCAATGGGAATGGACCAGACCAAAACTCGCGGATGGACGAAAGGGAGAGAGAGCGCGCGAGAGAGAAAGAAAGAAAAAGGGGCAAAATAATAATTACTTTTTCTTTTAATTAACACGTTTCCAAACTTAATGGTTCGGTTGGGCGGGAATGGTGGTGGAGGATGGGGGAGGGAAAGGGGTGAAAACCGACCGGAGAACGGGGAACCTGACGAACGTCTCTGATTTTCGGTTCTTCCGTGCTAGGGCTGTTTTGTTTTTGGACGAAAGCGACGGAATAAAAAGGTTGAACGACGACAAAAATTACGACATCCCACGCTATTTGGCAGCCCAATATCCTATCCGGACCTAACGTAAATGATGTTGACCCCTACACTGTATGAACTGTTCCAAGAGGCGTATGAGAGCAGAAGCAGAGAACACCAAACTGAACGTGAGATATAGTCGAATCTGCCATTCTTTCAACCCCAAATAATTCCTCTAAAATTCGATCCAGAACACATCCAAGAAACAAAAAACACCTGACAACTTCTAAAAGATGCAAACTACACCAAGATCACGATGGGAAACGCTGAGGACGGTTAACACGAAGCGTTTGTTCATAAAATTCCACTTACCATTCGGTATTGCATGGCGGCATTGCTTCACCATCGTGCGCTGGATGTTTGTTGTTCCATTAGGAGTACATTCGCCGAAACATGACATTAGGATCTCACCTAATAGGCGGCACAGCATTTCGTTGCTAACACATGTTTTGCGTTGCCGGCTCCAAAGCCTTTGAACGTTTCTTTCCCCGAAAACCGAACACCACTTTAGCCCAGATAGCAAAGTCAATCATTATCAGCAGTGTTTGATTTCTTAGAGCAGATAGAGCAGTTTGCGTGAAATTGTGTACGTTGGCACAATGTCGTTAAGCTAAATGTCTTTTATGTCTTCACAAAACCCGCTGATAAGACACGATCATTAGACGTGTATTCTAATTAGCAAGATGCACGGATTGATTAAAGCTGCACTTTCATCTTCGCAATTGAACGCATTACAAGCACTCCAGGGAATTGATACGGCTATTGGAATCCCTTACATCTCGCCTGGGTAATCTCGTCGACTAGATCTCCATTCTTCTCGCACGGGTAGTTCAAACAAGCAAACAGCTTCAAAAACCACAGACTAATCGACCGCAACACTTTCGGGTTTATGGCGAGTTCTTACGTTTTGTGTGTTTGACTGTAGCCCGCAAAGCCAAACAATCCATCACTGCCGGACCCTGCAAGCACACCAATTCTTTCGCGGTCACACACAACCCCGGCTGGATACGTGTGCGTGCGTGCGGTTGGTGAAAGGCGAATTAACTTCCCCACGGTTGTTTACCGCGTATGCTCACGCATTTGTAACAGATGACCTCCCCAATCGCAATCGCCTCCGATATGATATGATCGTCCACCGGGCCGTGTTGCTCATCATTGCCCGCTTCCCCAGGTGGAGTCACCGGCGAGTGCTGGGAGACCCGACTACAAGAGAGTGAAGGTGTCCTCCACGCGAGCTACCGGGCGTACCTGGTCTTCCTGTGTCTGCCCAACTCGAACGGCAACTGCATCACACATACTGAGGAAATATAGAGAGAAAGAAAAAAAAGCACACACATGAAGAAACTAGTTTATATTTTATTACCACTATTACCTTTATGTAATAAAAATTAAAATAAGCAAGAACCGGCAGAAGAGGAGAAAAAAATGACGACCTGATATGTGTGTTGTGGTCCAGTGAAACCAGAAACCTGGAGCGGTTGTAGCTGTAGCAAATGGCTACAGAAACCGGAATTGGAGTCAGGCGAAGGGTACAGAAGGGCGGGTGTACGTACAGTGTTAAATGCACAGCCGAGAGCACAAGAGCAAGGAAAAAAAACAGGGAAGAAATTAAAATAAAAACTCAATTCCTTCAACGACAAAACAGAACGGTTGGAATGGAGTGACCACCGTTCGCCGCATCGCTCGTCCACTGCTCCATCCATCCATCCATCCATTACGCATTCGTTTGTCTCCTTTACACCTATAATTTTCCCTTCCTGCTGCTGCTGCTGCTGTTACTGCTGTACATTGCCCTTCTATCCCATCGGCAAAGGTATCTCCTTGATGCGTACCCCGGACGGCCATGATGGCCGGCTTTCGTCAGGTTGCCTAGCATACCGAGGCACAAGAAAGCCCTTAATAGCCAGTGCCCGTCTTGGCGACTGTACTTATCTTGACAGACCACCGCACACACACACACACAAGCACACCGGACGGGGGCAACCGCAGACCCGAATCCAAGAGATCACTAATGCGACCATTTCTTGCTGTCATTTTTCATACCATCCCACCGACGCGACGATAACGTCAATCGAGAGCGACCGGGAGCGACCCGTCCTCCAGCATGGTTCAGGTTGACCGCCTTTTTTCCTCTTTTCTCTTCCCCANAAGAAAGCCCTTAATAGCCAGTGCCCGTCTTGGCGACTGTACTTATCTTGACAGACCACCGCACACACACACACACAAGCACACCGGACGGGGGCAACCGCAGACCCGAATCCAAGAGATCACTAATGCGACCATTTCTTGCTGTCATTTTTCATACCATCCCACCGACGCGACGATAACGTCAATCGAGAGCGACCGGGAGCGACCCGTCCTCCAGCATGGTTCAGGTTGACCGCCTTTTTTCCTCTTTTCTCTTCCCCAACCCGACCCCAATCCCCAGTAGACGCACCAGCACTAGCTGTTAATGTTGCTTACCTCATTCGGACTATTTCTGCTCTACCATCAACCGGGCTCGGTTCCAGGCACACTTTGCCGTCGATCGATCGAACTGGCCGCACCTTCATTCCCGATGGTGAAATGCGAAAAAGTGAAATGCTGACGGTATGAAAACAACACCAACAAACAACCCCGAATATCCCAAGGCTTTCGGCTGTCGACGTCTCCGCGTCGAGGTTGAAGCTCATCAATTTACGCTGACGGTGGATACGCCGAAAAAGTATCGATTTTGCGCATAAGACTTCTGTTTCTGTGTGTGTGTGTATGTGTGTGTGTGTTGGTTTCGTAAAATAAAATCGATTGCAATAAAATGCGGGACCCCCAATTTGGAAGACGGAAGCCACACGGAATAGGCTCATGTTTTCACTGCCCAAGTGTTGGAACATGCGGTTATCAGTTTGAAAACGTGTACCGGCATGTGTACGAAATGTGTTCAGAAAGAAAACGGAAAACGGTTGTTCAAAATTGTAATGATCCATACCATCGAATCGTCACGGCTCAACACAAACCCCGGCACACACACACTCACAATGCAGACACACGGTTGACATGTTTGACATATTTGAATACGAAGAATCCGGTGGCATCGGGCAGCTCAGTTCGTTATCAACACGCTACCCTACCCTGGTGGCAACTTCCCACCGCTACTGTTTGCTAACCAATCTGTCACGAAGCATCCAAATGTTCGATCAAGGAGAACTGCGGGCTTATACCCAAAACCTGGTGCGACTAAAAATGCAACGGCTTCCTGGGGATATTCACCGGGCACTGGGGTTTAATTGACCCGAGACCCCGGCGGAAAGATAAGCCACACATCACCGCTGACCGCCGCCCCGTCAGACGGCGATCTGACGGGATGTCAAGAGCAATCAAACTAACCTCTTATCATTCGTTGCTCGTTTAGACGAACCGTTCTGCTTGAATGTGTCACATACGCGGCGTACATCACGTCAATGAACTCTTGACACAAGAGACAAGAGAACATGGCGAGCTAGAGCAGCAGTACGTAAGGCCATGTCCAGTCTGGATATTGGAGTAATTCTAATCATCATGATTCTTTAATGTCTAAATCTGCTTATCCCGATCCGGTGAAGCGCACCGTGTAGTACGTGTAATTAGTACGACTCCACACGCGTTGTCCGTAATTAGCCNGACGAACCGTTCTGCTTGAATGTGTCACATACGCGGCGTACATCACGTCAATGAACTCTTGACACAAGAGACAAGAGAACATGGCGAGCTAGAGCAGCAGTACGTAAGGCCATGTCCAGTCTGGATATTGGAGTAATTCTAATCATCATGATTCTTTAATGTCTAAATCTGCTTATCCCGATCCGGTGAAGCGCACCGTGTAGTACGTGTAATTAGTACGACTCCACACGCGTTGTCCGTAATTAACCACTGATTGACAGTCGCTGGTAAGCCAACAGGTCCAACTTTAAAGGTAGAAGATAATCCCATGTTTTACAGCACGGGAAAAGTTTCACCATCCTACGCTTTTCGAAGTTCTGTGCGAATAATTGCAGTGTGCAAAACTGCCGTTTGACTTGTCGTTGTGGCTTCGGATTCTGATGCTCCATGGTTCTGTGTGCGTGTGTTACACCACACCACGGTGGAGGCGTTCCTGGTCCGGAGTGATTGTGACAAACTTTCACAATCAAAAGCTACCGGCTGGAAAGGCATCGTTCCCAATTCTGCGGCACGGGTCCTGCACTCTGGTTTGCAGTCTTCCAGACATCATCAGTAGCAGAGTAGGTCACTGGTGTTATTTCGAATAGCGTATCAAGCTTTTTTTTTTGGGAGTAGTTACACACTTTTTGTCCACTTTTTGTTCAACTTTGATTACGCCCATCCGCAACATACACCCCCAGGTGGTGCATTTCGGTGCACTTGTTCCGTTGGGAATTGTTGGCTTTTTTGTTTTTGTTGACCAACTCTTTTACTAACTCACCCGCTGACCGTAAACTGAGGTTTTTGATTGTGGTGAGTATCCGTATGCAAAATCACGAACAGAGCCGGGTGGCAGCCGGGTGGTAGTACCACAGAGTTCATTACGAAGTGTACCATTCCCCGAAGGCTTCGGTCGATAAATTCAGACCCAAGCAGCATCGGACCGATGTTGGCGAACGGTAAACGAGAGCTTCAGTGCAGGCGACCAAGCCCATGCTTAATGTCTGCCCTTGATCGGAAGCCCGTGCCGCTCCACATATCGCAAGCTCAATCTGCTCTCGATCTCGAATGCCTCAGCCAGCAACTGCATACATCCAGGTGTGTTGCAACGGTCGGGGCTTTACAATCTCTCTCCCTCTAGCTCGGAGGAACTTAACGTAACGCTGGCAGTACAAATCCAATAAAAAAAACCCTATTACTTGGCACAGGCGTTTGGGGTTTTCGGTCCGGTTTTGCTCGAAGGTGGACTGCTGTGCCACCGTCCCGATCGTGTGCCTGACCGTGTGTTGGTCGTCTGACCAACGGCACGGAACGTTGCATGGATTAAAACCCAACTCATATACGTTCTGGGGTATGGCTTTTTTTCCCGCCCGCTTTTGCTTCCCATTTGTCCCATTCCCAAGCATTGGGTACGTTTCACGCTAACCTTGGCCGTCGCTTCCATCCCGCGAAACTTTGTAGCAGATAAAACCTGCCCAACCGTGGAATCAACACCGTACAGCTACGGTGCGGTACCCGCTCTAGTGACAAGAATGGAACAAAAAAGGAAAGAGCTACAAAAACGCCCATCTAACTACATCCAACCCGTCAAACGCTGGAAAACTACGGACCATAACCGAATTCGTCATCCCCAGACACCGTTCTGTTGGCTCCCTCGCTTCGGGAAATTGGATGGTGTTGATGATTCCGAGAGATCGCCACTTCCGGCGCGACGGTGGCAACAATGTGCGCTCGCGCCCCGTGACTCCGACAAATGGGTAAAGCACGGCACACGAAACATTCCAACACCTACGGCCGTGAAGAAGCTTCACTTCTGCGCTCTAAACAACAATGAACGAACCCAGCATGCCCAGTGCCTAACATGACAAGCCAGGAACACACAACAAAACACAAAAAAAAGCTCCACCGTCCTGTCTACATCCGATTCGCAATCCCTATAAACGACAACACGCGGGCACGCAGCACACAAACAGAGGTCTCAGATTAGGTTTTAATTAAAAGTCAATATTTACTTACACCGTCGGCAGCGGTCTCGGGCAGCGTTGACGATGGTGGCGGGAGTGGCTACGGTGCAGAGTTTGCAATTCCGCTTCAGGGCGTTTGCTGGCAGTTCCCCCGTTTTTATCCAAAAAACCCCGTTCGTAACGATTCGAAAAGGCTTAAGCGGCTTTAACAAAAATGGGAGAATATAGCATCAGAAATATATGTATGTTTTTTTCCACCATCTCAACAACACTCACCATTGAATGACGCTCCATGCAATGTTTTGCTAATGTTTAGCACGGTTCCATTATGGGGACGCGGAGTTGGGTTTCTTCCATCCAGCAAACACCGAAGACTTTAATGCTAAATCTACACGGTACACTCTTATTAACATTTCTACTTATTCCGCTCTGCAGAGTTCGTGCGTTCGAGGCGATGATGCGAAACGCACATTAAAAAGTGTCAAAATGCTAACTCATCACTCAGCCGATCATTCTCACTTCTGTACAGCACGCAACCGTTACCCTCGCTCACTAACTCACTCACTCACACACGCTCGCTCGCTGCTAATGCTAAAAACAAACATTGAGTATTTGTTTACTTTTCTCGCTTCTAGCACCTCATTCGCGCGTACGCAACTGCGCTGCGCGGCAACTGTTTGTCAATCCGTTTATAATGCGTGTATCGATTTCTTTCACGGAAGCGTGTGTATGTGTTTGCGAAAGTGACCCACCTATATCGCCTGTCGATTGGACTTGCCGCCAATGTTTCGAAATATAAATTAAGCTCCAAATTTCTCATGCTTATTGTCTTGTTGTCAACCGGCCAACCGCTCTGTTTTTCTGCCGAACCGAAGTGACCCAAATTACCGACCTAACCGCAATCTCTGCGACCTGCCGGGGATCATGGCACGGGGCAAACCGTTCACGGTGCGCCTATTTGACGGATCATAAAAAAGTGATACAATTTTCAAAAATATTCACACTTACCATGGGACGGCGAGGTGGAACTTTCACCGGGCAGGTCGCCCAAAAAGCTAAGCCACAAAGCTGACGACGCCAAAACAAAGCAGGAAATCGAATCGCCCAGCGGACAAAGCAAAACCGATGGAAACAAAGTGCGTCAAGCGAAATGAGGTGACGACGATGGACAAACAGCTGCCGGAACTTGGTACGCGGGCGCCACCACCATGACGAAACGCATGTGACCTGCTAACCCGCAGTAGGTACCGGAAACACGTTCAATCGGTTCGAATGTCTGACGCACTTGGAAACGTGTCACAACCAGGTGCAATAAAAACAAAACTATAAAATCGAATGCAGCCGAGTCGTTGTTGATGTTTGATTAATTAGTTTTTTTTGTTTTATTCACGTGTTTTGTTTTCACTTCACTCTTTCCCTCAGCTTTTTTGTTTTTCTGTTTCGCGTGTTTTTTGTTGTTTTGTTTTGGTTTATTATGAACCATATCGTACTCGCTTTAGCCGTTTCCTTATATGTGTATAATAGAGTGGTTTGCGCTTTTGTATATATGTATATCTTCTTTTTTCTTCTTCGCCATTCATATATCTATATATGTACCACCGATTCGCAATGTTTGTCCAGTTGCTGTTTTGTTTATCATAGTCCTAAAATATATTAATATATATATATATATATATATACGCTTTTTTGTGTTCATTCCTTTACGAGCAGGCAACGGGTCGCATTCTAGCAGCTATGTTGTGGCATTTATACATACACTTGACTTGGTTTTGTTTTGTTGTTCGCTTACTCTAGTAGTGTGTTTCGGGCTGTTGTTGCTGTCGTTTTATGTTTGCTTTACTTGTCCGTTGTATCGCAACTTGTGTTTGTCTTTTCCTGTAGGCTAAACATTTTGTCTGTTTTATTTGTATCTTGTTCGAGTTGTTTTTGTTCTTTTTCCCCCTTACGGTTCAGCTTTGTCTGCATCGATTTGACACTAATTGCAAACCTTGCGTAAACGTAAACGGGAACTGCAACATGTCGGGGAACGCAACAAACTAAGAAAAGAGAAAAAAATGCACACATTCTAGTGCAACATCGTGTGGCTCTGTGGAACAGAATGTAACGGTTCTGGAGGTTTTTTTTTGTCTGGTTTCGATATTAGTTTTTTCGTTTCCTTTATTCCGCTTTTTTTTTGGCAACATTTGTCCGGCACAAACGCCCACAGTCTGGACTGGTAAATGTTGGGGGAGCAGGGTTGATTCGAGTGTTGAAAGCGCGAACTGTTCTATTTCTCTTTTAGCAACATCCGGTTTTGTTTGTATATTCTTTTTTTGTTTTGCGAGTGTTTGTGTAAATTGTTGTTTCTGCTTCCTCTACTGTATCGCTGTATCGAGTGTTTCGCTCTGGTAGATCGATTTCTCTTCGCTTTGTTCTGCTACTAGCGCAACAATCTGATTTACTTAACCATTATTTACATGTACATTTCTCGCTTTGTTTTTTCGTATTTTTATTTTTACATTGTTTTCATTTGCACCACATTTAGTTTAGCGCTTCCAGTGACGGTGCAGCCGTGGTAAGTTTTGTGTTATCGTTTCCTTTCCACTAAATTATTGCCAATTGTTCATCTCACGCTAACCTAACAATGGTATTTTAATGCATTTTTCTTTCGCTCTCCCTTTTCTTTAGCTTCTGATAAGTTAATCACATCTTGCTGACACCGCACCCGTCGGGCCATCGGCTACACGCTAATTCAGTCTGATATAGGAAAAAGGGGACCTTCATTTCGCACGCATAGGATGTAAAACTCGGGATCGGTTCCAACATTGCCAGTAAAACGTCTCTAAACTGCCAAATTTCGATTTCCCGTGTTGTTTGTGCGCGAGCGCTTCCGTTATGGATCGCCTTTAATGCTAGCGTCTATTTACAGGTTGCACGTTTTCGGTATGCTTGTTTTTCCTTCTATTTTTATGTTACAATCGGTTACACGTTTTGCCGTTCGTTTCATTTCCATCAGTCCTGCGCTGGTAGCATTGTGCTTATTTTTTGTGTGTGTTTTGTTTCTTCGTTCATTATCAAACAGCAATTATACGCCTCGATTAAGTCCTCTACCAACGCCCAAAGTGTATCTTTACACACATGTCCTGTCGCATTGGCCTGTGCGCGAGTGTGCGTTCTAAACGTTACGCCGTAAGCATCGTAGCGTCGAGCAAATCCGTCGTCCTTAGTCGTGGTGGTTAAATAGCGTTTTTGTTAATAAATAAATTAAATAATAATTACACGACTGACTGACTGCTACTCGGCTGCTCGGATGCCACACGGATGCGCTAGTGTTCCTTACCGATTGGCAGTGTGTGCAATCCGTCCGGCAACTACCACGCACGCACACGCACCTAAGCAACGCAACACAGCAGGAGAAACAAAAACCACGACAAGGATGGCAAACTAATTAAGGAACGGACCCTGACGCACCGTGCTGGATAAAGCGATAGAAAAAGTGAGAGAGAGAAAGCAACAGCAAAACGAAGCGAACAAAAAGGGAAACATATAAATGGTTCAGCAAACAGATGACACTGATTCCACGCTCCGGCGTGCATCCTTCCCGAGACCCAAAGCAATGTGTGTGTGTATGTGCCATTTAGTGTTAATTATGCCCTGCTGGCCAAATGGCATATTATCCCTTTAGTGGAATTGTGAGACCAGGAATGCAACCGATGAGGAATAGATAGGCAGAAAGAAAAAAAACAACAAAACCTGTCCCTGCAAAGGTATTTGCTTCTTCCGGCATTGGCGGGGGAAAACATACACGAACGGTGGACGAAACGAAAAACGAGAAGAAGAAAAAAACAGCAAGAAACAAGCTATATAATTAAAATGCAATTGTGTATTCCTTCTTTCCATCTAATGCCAATGAAATCGAATCAAGTAAGCCATGTATTTTGTTTGGTAAAGTTTTATCCTTCATTTTCTCCGGTTTTCTTTTTATTATTATTATTATTATTTCCACTTGTTTGAGCTTTTGACGTTTACGGTTTGCGCAAACACTTCTATTGTTTATTAATTTCGCCTATCTGTAACTAAAGTCCTGATGCGGCTTCCATCCATACGCTGATACCGTACGCACTATAGTTCTGTTTGGTGTACGAGTTGCGGTTTTTGTGTGTTTGTGTTTTAGTGTAGTGTATTTGTCTACCTTTCGCTTTATTACAATCGCTCCCGGTTACTCACTCACTTTTATTTGCGCTCGCGTTACCGATGATTACATTTAAAACTTATTAAATACGATATCACAAATAGTTTTTTACTTCTTTTCCTTCCTTGTGTTGCTCGATTCCCATTCCATTTTACAATTCGCACAAAACGCAGTAGTTCGAACGTAATAATTTCCTTCCGTACAGCTTCACACACGCACATACACCTGTAACCGCATCCATTCCCTACTAGTAATACTTTAAGAGATGACTGTGTTTGTTTCTTTTTAGACAGAGAGAAAGCTGGTCGTGGGATTGCAAAAGAAAAACGAAAAACAAACAGAAAACATGGTAATGTTTTTTAACTTTTCTTTTTGCTGAAATACCTAACGCCACCACACACGTCGGTGTGCCAGCTTCTCGCGTACGATTTAAATTAAATACAATTAAAAACGATCAATTATTACATAATACATGTACAGGGGATGCTTAAATGGAGCGACTAAGCGAACCGAAGCGCTATAAACAATGTAAAATAAAACACTCGAATCTCGACGAAAAAATGTACAGCAGCTTACATCCGATGGAAACTAACTAAAGAATTTGTTTAAGAGCGAAGTGGCCTCTTCCTGTTCTTCTTCTTAATTTTTTACAACGTTGCGCCATCTGTTTTGTTGCGATTGCTCTACTCTCCTTGCACCTATACACATATTAGTTTTAGCAGAACTTGCCAATTTCAGTTCCGCATTGCGTGTGGTGCGGTGTTGCGCGACACTCACACTATTTACCTACTTGGCTAACGACTAACGAGACCGTACGGGGGAGGTGGTCACCCATTTCACACGAGGTACGCCTGCACGTGGTGACCACCGGCACCACCGGCACCGGGACCGTGCGGATGCATCGTGCCACCATTCTGCACCGGATGGTGGCCACCAGCCGAACGCCACGATGGCCGATGTACGCCGGCCGGTGCCATCACCATGTTTTCGCACTCGAGCGTACTGTAGTCGGAGTCGATGCTCGAGTAGATGTGTTCGCTCGGTGGCCGCTGGGTCGGCACCTCGACCATGCCGCGGCGCGATGGCCGCGGCGAAGGTGTCGCCGTCGTCGCCGACGAGTAGTTGGCCTCGTCGATCTCGGGACAGTAGGCGGGCGGTGGCGGCTGCCGGAACATAACCGCACCACCAACTCCTCCTCCTACTCCGCCACCACCACCACCAGCACCACCCCCGGTACCGACGGTCTGCTTTACGCGCTCGTGATGGTCGATGGTGTAGTTGTTGCCACGGTACGGTGCCTCCACCGGCAGCGCGTAACGCAGCTTCTCCCAGAAGTGCCGGTCACCGCGCCGTACCCGCGTCACCGTCGTCGTCTTCAGGTACGGCACCAGCTCCACATCATTCTCCGCCTCCAGCAGCACACCGCCGCCCTCCTCCACCACCACCAGCTTGTTGGGGCGGCCGCGAAGGGCGTCGTGTACCGCACGGCGCAGCTCGCACCGGCTCCACTCGGTTTGCAGGAAGTTGCGCGACAGTAGCACGACGATGCGGCGCGATGCACGCGACGCTTCCAGCAGCTGCAGATGGGACGCATCTTCCGGCAGGTCACGATGCTGCAAGCACAACCGCAACGGCGGCCGGCCATTTTCCAGCTCGCCCGCTATACTGCGCGCCACCAGCTCGGCATCCTTGGCCGAGTACAGCAGTATCGCGTCGTACAGCTTCTCCGAATCTTCGCACCGCGGTCCGAACACACGCACACCGTAACGCGAGAATAGCCAGAAGCGCAACGGCTCCCGGAACACAAACACTAGCACGGCCAGCAGCAGCAAGCAGGTAAGCACGAACGCACCGGCCATCAGCAGTATGTACGTTTCGGACAGCCGATCGCCCGGCAGTACGGAACGGCCGGCATAAAAGTCACTGCACGCGGCACTCACATTAAAGTCCAGCTCACGATGCACACCGTCATCGGCACAGTACACATCCTGCGGGTCCTGCACAATCACCGCATTGTCCGCCACGAACGCGGTCAGCTCGGGCAGGAAGCGACACCGACAGCTCCACGGATTACGTCCGAGCGAAAGTGACTGGAGGGCCTGCAGATTGCCCTGGGCAGCTTGCAGCTGGAACAGTGGCATCGTCACTAGCCGATTGCCATCGAGCCGCAACACTCGCAGCGAGTACAGCGGTGCGAACGACCCATTCGCGATACTTTGCAGCGCATTGTTCTGCAGGTAGAGTTCGCGCAACAGTGCCAAATTCTCAAACTCATAGCCGTGGATGCGCTGGAGCGCATTATCCTCCAGATGGAGCGCCTGCAGTGCCGTCAGCCCGGCGAACGTTCTGTTCTGTATCGTCGTGATGTGGCTCGCGTTCGCGTACAACACCTTCAGATTCTTGCGCCCAATAAACACATGGTGCTGCAGTTCCGGGATATCGTTCCCATCGAGATACACCTCCGTCGCGTCCATCGGCACTGGACGGAGGCCACCGGACGCACTAGCAGCCGCACCCTGATTCCCACAGTCCACCACGTTCGTGCCCCACGTTTGATCGTGGTAGCAGGTGCAGTTCGACGGGCACGTCATCTCGCAGTCGCACGCGTCAAAGTCGCAGCAGTGGCACAGCGCGAAACAGTGCGTCTCGTACCGGCACAGGAAGTCTTTCGGCTGCAGCGAAACGATCGGACGGATCGGCGAACCGCGGGCATGGGGCATTATGCACTCCACGTTGGGGAGGTCCATAATTTTCGGATGCTGGCGCGTCGTTAGGTTGTTTACCCGCTGCATCCACTCCATCGAGCAGTCGCACTCGAACGGGTTGCCGCCGAGATAGAACTCGGGCAGCGGTCGATCGGTGGTTGGGGCCGGTGCTACCCGTAGCTGATGCAGCTGCAGCTTCTTGAGCGCGTTCGCGTACAGGTCGACCCGGGCCAGGTTGACCTTGTCGATGAAGGTGTTGGCGTGGATCGTGCCGATGTGGTTATCATTGACGAACAGCAGCTCCACACTGTTCGGCACATTCATCGGCCCGAGATCCGTCAGCCGGTTGTGGCTCGCGTCGAGCGTCTTCACCTTGATCTCCTCCTGCAGCTTGTAGTAGTTGCCGAGCGATTCGATGTAATTGCCGTGGATGTCCAGCCACTTCAGGTTGCTCGGGATGAAGGCGTAGTCGAACCACACCAGATGATTTTCGGCCAGGTTTAGCCACAGCAGCGAAGCGAGCGTCGCAAAGATACCGTTGATGTCCGTCAGGAAGTTACCGTCCAGCCGGATCGCCTCAATGTCCAGGTTGCGATCGAACGAGCCGCGCTCGATGTTTTGCACCCGGTTCTTCGCCAGGTTCAGCACCGACAGCCGCGGCAGATCGGCAAACATGCCCACGGTGACGTTTTCGATCTGATTGTCGATCAGCCGCAGCCCGGTCAGCTGGTTCAGGTTCGCGAACGTGCCGTTCTCGATGCGTGCGATCTGGTTCTCGCCAAGATCGAGCGCCCGCAGCATCGACAGGTCGCGTATAGCGTACGGCACCTCCGTCAGCTGGTTCGAGCTGAGGTCCAGCTCCTTCAGGTCGGAACAGTTGCGGAACACGTTCGGTTCCACGATGCTGATCAGGTTGTTGTTGAGCGTTAGCTTCGACAGCACGAACAACCCATTGAACAGCCGGTCGTCGAGCGTGTGCAGCCGGTTTTCGGCGAGATTCAGCGTGTGCAGATTGTACACCGGCAGGAACGCATTGTCCTCGATGTAGCCGATCGAGTTGTTGCGGAGATCCAATATCTGCAGGAAGTACAGCTCCGCGAACGTGCGCGCATCGATGCGGGTGAGCGCATTGTGGGCGAGATTGAGCACCACCAGGCGGATCAGGCCAGAAAACGTACCATTGTCGACGTGGTGCGATGACAGCTGGTTGCGCGACAGGTCCAGCACGAGCAGCTGTTCGAGCCGGTGAAAGAGCCCGCGGGGCAGCTCGTAGATCTGGTTGCCCTGCAGGTGAATCTCGCGAAGATCGCGCGACCCGGCAAACAGCCCGGCCGGCAACGTTTCCAGATGGTTGTAGCTCAGGTTGAGCGTACGGAGCGAACCCAACCCGGCCAGTGCCTCACCGTGCACGTCCGAGATGTTGTTAAACTCCAGATTAAGATGCTGGAGGCGGCGCAACTTCGAGACGCCCCAACCGGTCGGCACGGTACGAAGCTCGTTGTACGCTAGATTGAGTGCCTGCAGTTCCGATCCACCGGCACACGTTTTCTCCGCCAGGCCGAGCGCTTCCGCCGACCGGAAGCGATTGTTGGTGAGATTGAGCACCTTCAGCCCGGTGAGCGGACACAGGAAGCCATCGGGCAGGGCGCGCACATTGTTGTCGCTCAGGTCGAGCGACTGCAGCTCCTTCAGGCCGCGCATCGAACCGGGCTGCAGCTCCAGCACCTTGCCCGGGCCCCACTCGTAGTTGCGCGTGTTGACGCTCAGCTTCTTGAGGGCGAGCAAACCCTCGAAGGCACCGTCCGGCAGCTGGAGCAGCTTGCACGACTCGAGCCGCAGCTCGCCGAGCGCGGCCAGCCGGGCGAAGCTGTTCCGCGGCAGCTGGCTCTCGAACAGTATCAGCTCGCTGCACTCGATGTCCAACCGGGTGGTACCGTCGGCACCCTGCAGATCGAGCCCGGTACGCTCGAGTGTCCGTAGCCGGCAGACGACGCTCGACTTTTCGTACTCCCACGTGCACTGGGAGCCGGTGGCAAGCGTGAGCGTGCCCACAAACAGTGCCATCCGGAGCAGCAGCACTACCGGCGCGGACACAACATCACTTCGCCGATGCATTCTGGCGATCTGGGTGGCCATTCACCAGGAAAAACAAACACACACACACACAATATATTTCCTTCTTCACACTATCTTCTTCCGGGGGATCGGATCAACGCCTGTCGGGGGGCGTGTTCCCTCCCTAATGCTAAAACCGCACACCGGACGGACCAGTACGATGGCCGCCGGTCGGTTGACCAACCGAGAACTTATAAACCGAACCAACACGGAACAACACAGCGACGACGGCACAATAGCTGGCTGGGGCTGCTACAACCATCACCACCGCAACAGTGCGCACTCATTCCACCTGCCACAACCAGAGGGTAGGCGGTGGTAGCGGGGGTGGTGGATGGGTGCGGGGAATGTGGGATGTGGACGACGGGGTCTGTTTTCCCCCTACCAGCTCACCAGCACATCACCAAGGCCTGTTGGAGCACCAAACACACACACACACACTCAAGGTATTTTGACCTTTTTTTTTGCCTTCCCACTGCACAAGGGGTGTATCAGGATTGGAGCATTTTCATTCAGCGCCAACACTGCTCACACACCGAAGGGCTGGCGCGCGTATATACACAGGAACACGCGCAGGAACACTTGCACAAATCAGCATAAAACGCCGCCGCACGAAACACACGGAAGACACGGGATTAGATTTTCCGCGGTATTGATTTCCGTTTTCCCAAAGCACTACATACACACACACACATTCGCGCCTACTCACCAACACAAGCGAACAAGCGTTATCCACGCGCGAGCACACAGTAGGCGGCGTTGATTGCGTTGAAACTCACTGCGAGCAGCTCTCACTGTAAGCACTTTTTTGCTTGCTTTTTTGCTTTGCTCTTGTTTTTTCTTTTGCTCAGCAACCTTCAACCCAACCGGGGGACCGGGTTTGCTGTAAAAAAACTGGACTTTCGGTTTCGGGGCTGACCCAAAAGTCCGCAAAGGTTTTCGCTACCTTCCGATCACGCGTCCTGGGCTTTCTTTCTTCTTTGCTTCTGCTACTGCTGCCCCAAGTCCATTCGAGCGGCTTCTCTACTGGACAGAACGATTCACACGCGTCGTCACGGCACCACCGTGCCAAACCGAAAGAGCACTTGCTTGATTTTATTTTATACTTTGCTTGTACACAGAGGAAAAACTTGTTTTTCCTCTCTATTCCGTTTTTCACTTCACTTGGCGAGCAGCCTCCGTGTTTCACTGTGTGGCCTTTTGGGCTTCACGTTAATGGCGATGCTAGATTGACACACTGCTTGCTTTTGCTCACAACGGTTTTCTCACACGCCACGCTGACTTGGATTGCACCCTTTTCCGGTTGTTTGGTGCAAATGCTTTCGCCTGATACGAACGCGCCGATATTATACAATTTGGTTTCCGAAACAGATGTCCCAGACGCACACTAACGATACGATACACCCACACCTTCGCTTTTTGTCTGTTTTTTACCCGGTCTGTCTGTCTGTCCGGTCTTTATCCTAACTAGATGCTGCCTGCACGTCCGTTAGGGTTCGCGTTCAAACTCGAAATAAACTTCCGATGCGACCGACTGCTCCGTGCTCGGTCCGATCCAGTTCGTGTTGCCCCGTTCGAGCGGTTCATGCTGCCTCTCTGTCACCGTATCGCGCGACGTTCTCGCTCACGCTTGCACGTTGCGCTGCTTGCGTGTTCTCTTTAGCGCGTGTTTCATAATGCTCTCACCTGCTTGCACTGCTCGAACTGCACGAACGATTCAACGATTCTAGCTGTACGCACTTTACGCTGCTTTGCGGTAGATAAAGTGAGAGCGCGTTCTGCTGAGAGACGGTTTGTAGCGTGAGAGAGCGAGAAGGAGCGTGAATGAACATTTTTCTCCTTCGTGAAAGATGTGCATAGTGAGAAGCGGTGAGAAACGAACTTCTCACTCGATGGTTCGGAACGTGCATTCGGGTTTTGCATGAAGGAATGAATGAATGGTGAGTGGCCGGATCGAGTCGGGTCGAGAAAATTAAGAACGCACACGACACGGTATTAGCATTTTACCATTCTACCAGCGCAGAGATGCTTGTATGACCAATGGTAGATGTATGTAAACAAACAGTTGTATATTTGTAATAGATAACAGGCTGGTTTGGAAAGCTTGTAAAAATAGCAACAAAGCCACTTTTATACAAATACAAACAAATTGTAAAACGATTTCTTCATATATATTTTGTTTTTAATGCTAATATTAGCATTATGAAAATCAATCACTTATTCCATCAATTGCTGTGTATATGAACTCTTCTCTTTCAGCAGAAGCGATTACATTATTGAGCAGAACGTTGGCAATTTATTTATGCTTTGGTAAACACATTATGGAAGCAACAGAAAAATAAACCGCAATGAATCTTGACGAAAAGGTTCGGTTCTACTCGAAATGGGCACTCAAATTCATTCTACTTTCTTCAACCAACGCGAATGCATTCCGAACCATAATTCTTTTCACTGTGTGAGATAATGCGCTTTCACCGCTTCTCACTATGCATCAGTGAAGCGAAAGGGGAAAAAGAGTTCATTGCTCGTCCATCCTGCTTTCGCTTGAATAAAACCCTCGCACAGGTGGATACTCTTTCTCGCTTTAGTCACTTAAATCAAAATGAGAAATATTTCGAGCAGTTTCGTTGTGAGCGAAGAGAATTGCGAAAATGAATAGAGAAAAAGCATAATCGCGCGAAACGTGATATGAATGAGACCATAAAACGGAATCGGAGAAACAGCATAACTGCTCGAAATATCAAACGCGACTGTTGTGACGAGAATGAACGTTCGAATCTCACGCTTTATTTCGGTTTGTTATGTTGAAGCTTAACGAGCGAACGCATCTGAGCCATATCGCGGTCCGTAGACGCCGGTTAAACTTCTTCGCGTATTGAAGGAGCAACACAACCGTATGGCGAAAAACAGACTCCCGCATAGAATTTTAGGAAAAGAAACAAAAATTAAACAAACCCTCCAGCAGAGAAGAACACTCCAACGCGTTGGCAGATGAGCGTGGAGGAGTTTGATTTATGAGCCGGAAAGGATTAACCAGCTTCAAACCGATGTTCGGTAACGCCGATCGTGGCCTGCATCGAATATCACAATCATGTACGTGACCTACACCGGTTTACAGCAGATTTTTCTTCCTTTCCAACGACTGCTTGGTGCTTTGAATCATATCATCGCCGGTGGCCATACCCAATCGGTTCCCTTTGCATCTTATGCGTCTAACGTCAGCTGATACGTTAGGGTTTTCATAGACCAAGTAGACCAAGCAGTACGAACCACAATCGATGCAGATTATCATCCAAATATTAGCACAATGAATAGAGAAAAAAGGGGTAGCATAAGGCCACGTGACATGATGAGCCTCCTCGGGGGCTTCGTCCCGCTGCGTCCCACTGTCCATCCACTCGAACACGTGGCAAGGATTAGATGGCAATAGGGGAACACACTAATCGCGGTAAAAGGTATTTACAAGGGAAGATAGCTTCCCACATGCCTACAAATGGAAAATGGGCCGATTTTATACGTTTCGAAGCGATGCGTTTATCTATTGGCAAAACAGTGCGAACTAGCCGAAAGGATTATTGTTTTTTGGCCCGTAATGTTTGGTGGGTTGTTTTCAGCTTCGTGCGGGAGAATTAATTTCGCTGTGATGTGAGAAGGTGCCCGGTTTAATGCGAAACACGTGCTTTTGATCTAGAAGTCAGTTAGTGTTTAATGTACTTTGGTTGTTTCGGAACAATATGGTGATGAAAAATGGATTTCTCCTCCTCCTCCAAACTCTATTATATCTTAAAATTATAAATAATATTGAGAGTTATTTTATTTATTTCAAATTACTCTCTCACTTTTAAACGTGCCTTAATGTCTAATTCTAGCTAGATATTATCGCCTCCAAAATGACGCCTTGGAAGATGACGTCTTATCCCAAAAAACTCCACGTACTGAGTGCGCCTACACACATCCGCATCATTAATCACGCACATTCGAGCGTTCCGATTAACCCATCATCAATCTTATAAAGCTTGTGGCCAACGGTTGACACAGTGCCCGGTTTGCTCCAAATGTGTGTGCGACATCTCGTGCCAAGTTTTGAGAACGGGGAATAGAAGGATTTTTCTATCCAAATCTAACACAAATCTACCAGCATCAGCAGGAATCCAACACCAAGTAAGAAGTCACCGCTTCAAACCACGAAACCGCACAAGACACCCATCAGCCTGTGATGGGAAGTGCGACACCATTTTACAGCATAACAAAAAAAGGTAGTTACCGCACATGCACCATATGGTCGAACAGGGGTCCTTCTCTCGGTCCGCTAATCGAAACCCTTCTCGAGATCGATTGTGTCCATTGGTGACCGCTTTTCGCTTTCACTTTGATGCCCACGCACATACTGTGCGAACGAAGCTACCGGTGGATGTATGGAGACAGGATCGAACATAAAAGTATGGTACAAACCGACCATGTCCGGTCTATTTTTAGCACTTTCGCGGCCAGTGTCTTTGCCTTCCTTTTGATGCGCCGTGCATCGGAACTGGAACCATAACTTCAATCGCTTTGAATTCGCTTATCTCTCCTTCGAGAGATACTTCAATAACAACAACGAGATGGAAAACCAAACAAAAAAAAAACAACGGAGGTTAAAAACCTTTTTCTTTCCTGTTCGAATGAGCAGAAAAAGGTGGAAATACTGTCAAAAAAAAATGGAAACAGGAAATACAAAAATTACACACTTCACTGTATGTGTACAGCGCATTGGGAAAGGATCTATTTCGGTGTGTGTGTGTGTGTGTGTGTTTACAAGCAAGCAAGACGCTTTTTTTGCTGATAAACCTGCTACAAGATATTCTTGTTTTCCCTTTTTTATTTTATTTCATTTTATTCCACCTTAGCAAAAGCCCTATTCCAGAGCGAACGGCGTTCAAGCTGTTTTTCTGAGCTGTACCGCTGCTGATAAGGGATGAAAACGCGAGCAGAAGGGAAAATGGTCTCCCAAACCCTTGGACCGACACCGACGGGGGTTTTCGATGCCATCTGTGTACAGGACGACAAAAGTTACTTCCAACCAAAACCGTGCTTTCATCGATCTGTTTTTTTTTTATTTTTATTTTTGCCCGGACAGAAGGACACGCTGGAATGTGGCGTTTGAAAAACTGTAAACATCAGCTCAAATTCTCGGTCCACGAACGAATGGTCCGGTTCAGGCCACTGGTTTGCTGCTCGCTACTCTGCTGTTACATTGCCGTGGCTGCATTCTGTACGGCGATACTATTCCACCGGCAAACGGTAGACTTCTTTGTGGATCTTTGTGTAATGGTCGCGTGGATGACAAATCACGCATCCTTTGGTGGAAAAGTGCAAAATAGCGCGTGGAAACCCAGTTGTTTCTCTTGCTGTTTTGTTCTTATCAATCTCGTAACCATCTTTTCCCTTTTTGAGCGCTTTCAGCACAAAAGGGCGAGTGAATGTGCAGGATGGAAGCGAACCTTGCCGGCAAATGTAAAAACACTACTAGAAAGATCCATCTCGTCTTTCAATTGACATCGTATCTAATTTTCACAATCGGTTGTGCAGATGAGCAGAAGAAGGAAGGAAAAAGAATCCACATTATCTACTTGCAACGGCGTAACGGCAATGGATCGGTGTCCCATCCTCGGTTGCCTTTCTTCGGACCATTTTCCCATCGCTGACCGCGACAAAACAAGGCGACCTCGGGTAAAGGAATCCGATCGGGTGCGCTTCGCAGAAGACGAAGGACCTCTTTGGGCGATTTGGCCAGGGGACACACGCATCCTGCAACCGTCCTTCGGATAATGTGACAGATTCATCTCGTTTTCTCTCTCTCTCCCTCTTATCCTTCTCATTCTTTCAGCACTCTCAACATGCCCAAAAAGGTCCTTGTTTTCATGTATTTATGTGATGTTGTGCTGCCTTATTCCTAGTGCGCGGATCATCCCCGCGTGATGTTGCCTGCGGGATAATGGGTCAGGCCTGAGGCCAGCATGCATGCATGCTGCAGAATGGCTGGGCCAAAATTTTCATCCTTAAGCCCAGTAAATACCAACAAAAAGCGATGAAGTGGCTGGAAAGCAGACGGTACGATTGATGCAAAAAAACATAGAAAAGCCCTCCAAAGGAAAGAACAGCGAATGAAAAGAGAACGAAAAATGAATGACAGAATGCAGAAACAAGAGTGGGAAAGCAAAATGTTGGTGGAAATAGCAGAAAAAAAGAAAGAGAAAGGAATAGAATAGAAAACAGTACCAAAGCCAAGCCTTCATAATGATGGCGAAAAGAAGAAAAAAAAAACGCTTTTTCAATCGATCGGGATTAGGCGGCGTATGGTATGTCGACGGTATTGTCCTGATATTATGGATACACTACCACCAAGCCCTACCGTACCTTGCTGCCCGGGTCGAACGATCGAACAAATTCCACCCCTGTTCTATTCCTGTTTTATTTTCGGTTGAAATGATGCTCTTTTATGTGCGCCTTCCGTCTGCGAATCGGGCCATCGATTAGACGATGGCTCAAATTTGTCAGGTAAAGAAGAGGAACGAACAGAACTGTCAACTCACTCTCTAGGGGCTGTTTGATGCACAAGCGGATGTTTCTGGCAAATGATGGTTTACGCTGATGGGCCAATGAGCTGCGCTTGCGGTGTCACTTTAAGCGTGTCCCGGACGAGATCGTCGGCTATTGTCCACACGGTTTGTTCGGTTGCGGTTTTCTGCCGGTGGATGGCTTTTCGAGATGGGTTAAAGGATTCCCTATTTTTTATTTTTCTTCCTTGCCAAATATGTCGAAAACGGATGAGTTGGAACTTTTTTCTTTCTTTCTTTTGGGAAATTTAATTTCCCTTCCACATCTGCCTCGGGTGGAAGTTTTAATGTTTGCAAAATACATAGGAGCTACCATCGAGCCGAAGAAAAGGAGAAGGGGTTTGGAACCGAACAGCGGCCATGTGGGTGTATGATTTGCGCTGTTCATTCTTCTAAATGCATTTAAGCCACAAAGCATGCAAAAATCCCGAACAGAAGAAGCAGCTTACTTCCGGTGGTTGTAATTGTTACCCTCTTTTTCTTTCGTTGGTGGAAACTAACAATATGGCCTAAAGCGCCCCGACTAGACAGAGGGAAAATACATGTTTTTCTCCATCTCCATCGCTAGCAGATGGTGAGTCCTGTTTTCTTTTGCAAACGGTTGTGGGTGATTTTGCATAAAAGTGCAACTGATTATAAACGATCTCTGTGTGACCTTTTTTTCTCCCAAATTCTCTGTTACCTTTAAAAGGGTTGACGTTCCGGGGGATTTTTTTTCGGGAGTGATTTTATTATGATGGAAAATATTTTGACACCGTGCGGCCGTTTTTAGTTGGAATTATCCCTTTTTTTTAAAGTAGAGATTCGTGCCGTGGGAGTATGCGCTGGGAATTAAAGTGGCATCTGTGTGTTAGTTATTAAATTTAATGATAAATGATATGAATGCGGATTTTCTGTTTCTATTTCAAAAACTAAAATATATTGAGTATTACGAATGAAAATACTTCCCATGATTTATGCGTCAGCTGCCATAATTAGTTGTCTGCCTGCTCGAAGATCCCAGAGCTTGTCAAACGTATCGTTTGCACAAGAGATCGTAAGACGTAGTGCAGCCGGTCCTTGTTAACACTTAGCCTGCAGGATTGCAGCTGAACCAGACCACGACTCTTTACCCGGGTCTTTAATCGTCAAATCATCGGTTCCTCGCTGAACGCTATTTCCCTGGGCCACTTCAACGAACCTGACGGCTTAAAGCTGAAGTGTTGTTCTAAGTGCAACGCTTCTTCCAGGACAGACAGACTTTTGGTAAAATCTGGAGTAAAGTGGTGGGAAATATCAAATGTTGCCAACAAGAGCAGAATATTAACAAAACATTACCAGACAAACTGGTCCATTTCCGGTCGCGATTGTTTGTCTTTTGGTCGTGTTTACGTGTGGCGTAAGTAAGGAAGTGATTGTTATTTTGTATCCTCGAATTGCAACTTCGAACTTCCAAAATGTGACGAAGGAAGAAGGAAGTCACACTTGTCACTGAGAAGATTCCTCAATGGATACGTAATGTGGTCCTTTTTTTGGGAACCAGCCAGCATCCTCGTCGGTTCTTCTCTGACGAATGTGTCCACGCGTCCTCGTTTTTTACGGCCTCAACGCACACTCACCCTCGCCATTGGGTCAAATTACTTGCTTGTCTGTGCTCGACGTTCAAGGAGAACGAAAAAGAATCCCTTTTTGGCGATGGGGTTCCCCAAGGATACTCGTGTCCCCGTGGACAGGACGTGTGTGATGTCCAGCCGAGGTTAACGAATGCAAGTAACATAAAATTTCGAGGTTTTCCTTGGCTTTGTTTTTTGTTTTTGGTTCTTCGTTACAACCGTAAGAATGCACGCGTATGAAATGACACGGTTTTACACGCGCTCGCGCAGGTATTACCACCCGCCATTGACCGGTCTTTGCTTCCGAACCGAACCGTACTTTATTGCACCACAAACTAACTGGCGACCGTCGACTGATGCAGTGATGCATCACATGGGGTCAACCTTCAACCGTGCAGAACGGCACCCAACATTACAGGCAGGGGTACATAATTTAAACTCAAACATATTCCATTCAAACTCCCGATGTGTGTGTGTGTTGTTTTCTGGGAAGAAAAGGAGGAAAATATTCCTGTTACTTGATGAGTGAAAATAAACATGAAAAGTTATGTAGAAACTTTAAAAGGTCAAACGCTCCCGTGAGCAGTAGGTTAGTAAGGGTGCAGGGTTAGTTTACCTTTTATTTTATGCACTGGTGGAAATAAAGATAGAAGTTAAAAAGAAATAATTAAAATTTACTGATCGATATTATTTTATTCACTTAAATCTTCTTTTCAAAGCGGTAGTTTATAAATAATGATTGAAGTTATTAAATGTTGTGATAAAAATTCAGAAAAAAATGTTTATTTTAGGTTTATGATCATGTTTTTATCAGTTAAAATTTAGATTTAATATTTAAATTTCTTCAAATAATTAATAACCTTTTTTTATTTGTTTGGAATTAAAAATAAAATTCTTCAAAAACAATGTTTAAAATTTGGCATATTTTTGGTTGTCGTTAAATTAAGGAAGTGGCTAGATAAAATATTTTATCGCAAAACAGATTTAGTAACATCTTTTTAAACCTTAAAGTAAAAACAAATAAAACTGAGATTGTGTACTAATTTGTTGGTAAAAATTATCTTTTGCCGCATTGACGTGTTTCCATTAAATTAATTGTTTATTTTTTCGTTTTAATTAATATTTTCGAAATAAACTAGTTTCTAACTGTGTTAAAAATAATTTATTGACACAACAGTAATATTTATTATCATCCCTGTAAATTTTGTATTTTATGCGATTAACCCCAGTAGTTAACCCTAGTTAATTAATACATATATGTTGGGAATAGTATGATTGAAGTCATTTACACTATGATGCTATTCCTCAGGGGTTGATAATTCTATATTTTTTTTTTTTATTTTTTTAAACAAATTTAAACATTGCTCCTTATTAGATTTTAATTTACAAAGGAAAACTAGAAAATCTGGTGACCAAATATCGCATAATCTTGGACAAGCCAAAGTCTACTAAATGTTCGATCTATTTCCTCGTTACTATCGCTAGAACTACACGATTTAACCGATGTTAAAAATATATCACAGTCATATTTCATTACACAAATATAACGTTTAATAAACGCCCTAACGAGTCACCCCTATTTCCAAATCCAAAAAAAAAAACATAAACAGTGCTGTCACCGGCGTGACAGCACAAGCAAGAAGAAAAGCATTTGCACCTATCGGGCGACTCATACCAGTAATTATTTCCCCAACCAACCAAGGTGAGCCTAACATGGGGAAGAAGGATGCCAGTGTTACTGCCGCCGGGTGGTTTACCGGCCACATGGTCACCGACCGCACGGTCACGGTGATTGAATGCAGTGAATTTGTTGAATTTATGGTGCAGCATACTGTGCGACCACGTTTCGTTTCGGTTCGATGGGGTTGCTTTTTTTTTGTCCCAAAAGTTTTGTACGTTTTACCAGGTCGAGGGAGCGAACAAAAAAAAAAAACAATGAACATTGTACTAAAAGTTCTAGCTAATTAGAAAATAATTCGTTCAACCCTTCTGCACCTTGTTCAGTTGCACCTCTAATTGCTGCCAATCGTCCAATAATCAACTCATCGCCGACCAAAACACGCGTGCTTCTTCTTTCCAGGGAGTTGTTCGAGTTGAGTCAGTTGATTTGTACTCGTGTCCGACAGAGTGGAGTTATTTTCACGTTTGGTTTTCATAAATTTTCCATTCAGAGCAATAATTGAAAACGGAACAGGGACTGTTCCGTAGATAGAGTAAAATTATTTATTCCATTTTCCCAGAAATCACAAAAAAAGACGTCGTTTTGGACCTTTATTATCATGCAAATATTTTATTTTGCTTCCAAACTCCAACGCCAGCATATTGGCAAACAGTTGATGAATCGAACTGTACCATTTGAGCTGCAACACGGCTTGCGTTCTATTGCATACATTCCACAACAAAGCAAAACATTTAAATGGTAAAACCGCCCGAATGCACCGATGCACCGAGGGACGGCTTAATTGGCTGTGGGAATATCGATTAGTGCAGTTACATTGCACTGGACTTTGCCGTGGCAGAATGATGGAGTTGATTTTCTGGTTCTTTTTTTTCTGCTTCCATTTCTGGTGTGTCCTGTCACCGGCTTATGACAAACGTCCACTAATGACCGGGGTCCCGAACCAGACGCATAACGAGTGATATTGTTCGGCAGTCATATTTAATGTATTGGAGAGGTGCAATGCTGTGGGTGACATGTAGCAAATGGTTTACATGTACTGGGTAGCTCAGGTGTTTGCTCACTGTAATGAGAGATATTGGAATTCAAATGTAAATACAATATTAAAGTCCTTTTTTGAAAACAAAACCAAAAAATCACTTTATGCCTCTCTCTCTCTCTCTCTCTCTCTCTCTCTCTCTCTCTCTCTCTCTCTCTCTCTCTCTCTCTCTATCTCTCTCTCTCTCTCTCTCTCTATCCAACATTTTTGTTTCATAAAAAATCATCAACAACTGTTTAATTTGTTAAACGCTTGCAGCTATTAAAGTACAGGCTTTTGCTGCTTCCGGAACATTAACGAGTGAGTCACTTCCATTCTCCACTGCCACGGGTTTTATCCTTCCCGTGGGACTCTGGCCACGGATACATTTTTCATCTTCCTGTCCTGCTTAGCATGTTGGCGTGTTGCTGCTGCCAAAATCTTGGCGCTGCATCCGATCCAACTCGGTAACTTCCTTGTGCTGTAAAGCCTCAAGAAAACGAACCCCTGCAACCGTTGGAATTGTTTTACATTCTCACCATTCGTCGGGCGAAGGGTGTCTTCGCAGCCCGACGATTCCTTTCCGACCTTTTGTGTCAGATAGTTTCCCAAAGGAAATCTTTATTTACGATTACTAGCAGCACAAACACGCAGCAGCACACCGCTTGGGATGGGAGTTGGAGAAAAGCAAACAACTTGCGCTCCTGTGTTGTTTGGTGTTGTGAAAAATTGAAACACACCTTTTTTTTGTAAAAATAGATCCCCACTAAACAGGAATCCTTCAGCACATCTGCAAAAGAAGAATCGTTTCAGAAGAGAGAGAGAGAGAGAGAGAGAGAGAGAGAGAGAGAGAGAGAGAAGCAAAGCGAAGAAAAATACCTGTCAAGGTTTGCTGTAGGATGTAATTGTAAAAACTGGACCCTCAAAGTGGAAACGACAATTCAATCAATATTTCAACAGGTCCGTGTCGGAACGGTTCTCGATGGGGTCGTCTCGATTGTGTGCTTATTTTATCGGAAGCTCCGCGTTAAGCGAGAACGAAGGGGGCAGCTTAAGGATCAATTTAGCAGCAGCACTCTTTTTTTTTTATTTTCCTGCTGCTGCGTTTATCGGCATCGTGAAGAAGATAAGGTGAGGAAAAACTCATACCTTAGCTTTACTGTGAGTAAAGAAAATTGACGTTGGGAGAAAGAAAAACACAAGTAATATTACCATTTTTCTCCCTTTCGGTATGGTATGGGTGTTACAAATGCTACTGGACATTTGGATCACATTTCACTTTGATCGATATCGATCGAAATCAGGTAGAGGAAACAAAAATAAGATGTTGCAGAGAAAGTGATGTTTATGTTAACAGTAATTCTTCAGGGAATTGTCATTGATTTGTTTTGTTTTTCTTAAAGTTGTGTAAATTAAACTGTGTTTTGGATATTCTTGAGAATTTATATTATATTTGTAAAATTCGACCGAATATTGATAAGGTTGAATTTACTTTGAGGATATCAATTTCTGGTGGTTTGTTGGCTTAGAATTGAGAATTTTGGGAAAAGTTGCAGAATGAATAGTCCGACCCAATAGTGCCTAACAACCAAACAATTTCTGCACTACTAACTGGTGGATCTTGTATGGATTAACCTTCGACTTAAGTTCCTCACATCTATTGGAAATATTTAGGATTCCTGTCTATGAGGTGAATTCTTCATTTATCGCCTCAAAAACCTATTGTTTTGTAGATCCGAGCAGAGTAACTCAAACCTTGACCAGTTGGATATACCATCGGTCAAGAGACCGAAGTCTCTTTTGTAAATTCTGGGACAAGAAATTCGGCAAGTTGAAGTCACCAAGACATTGAGTTCTTATGTGAGGCGTAGAATGTGAGACTTCTTAAACTATTGAATTAATGATTTGGCCAGATCACTGAAAAATCTCTCGTTAATTTGACACTTCGACTGGCGCCAAATGTTAAATTACCCATCTTTATTGAGTAATCACTTTTGAGAATTCATTTCATTATTATTTTTCTCTCGCATACATTCTTCAATATTTTCATATACCCCAGAGTCCGGTGATATTCTTAAACATAACTCGCTTTTATAGCATGATTTAAAGCCCAACGCCGGGAAGATTACTTTAAGACCGGAAATGCATTTGTTGCTTGTCCGTAGGCACGGCTAAATCACTAATCTCGTAAACCTGCCCTCCAAAAGGCACTCCAACTCCCGGCGGACAGCGTACAGCACCACTGGGACAAAGCACTGGCGCAACAGTAAGCGCCCCGGGACGACATCTTCCCATGTCGCAACGGTCGTCCCATCACGAACCTCGAACTCGAAAGCCGTCCTTGCGTAAGACTGGACGGAATTCCAAAGCGCAAGATGCCGTGACGATATGGCGATTAAATTTGACTACTGGTAAATTACTGCCATCATCCCAAAAACCGGCTGCACCGGTACCTTGGTTGGTACCGACATCTGTATGCCGGTCGGACTGCAAGAGTGCACCCGGAGTCGAGCCGGTCCAGAAACATGTCGGACATGCAATTAATGAGGGCATAATCACCTTCATTTAATGCGTATGCGAAGAAGGTCACTTGCAAGGGGTATGAGTCACTGGTGGAAAGGGGAGGGAAGTGGAACCAAATTAATCACCCATCCTCCTGCCTGCTAACCGGATCGTCTACCCCGGTTCGCTAGTGGAATGGTCCCGAAAATGTCCGTTTTGTAACGTGCCGGGCTGCAAGGGTTGCCCGGTTCTTACCTTAAGGAAAAGGTCCGATTCTCCCTCGCTAGCTCATTAGCATATGTGCCGCCGAAGGCCGCAAAGTATCGTAAAAGCTTGCCATATCGTGCCGGACAGGTGTACCAAACGCCCGTACATTCCTCAGTTCGCGTGCCGGTAGCGTAAATCAATTTACATTGTCAATTGAAATTTAATGGCCACCGGTATCGTCCATCGAATATGTGGATGGCGCGCATATCCCCCCAGGATGGAAAGCAGGCAGCGGGCTTTAATTTCGCATTGGGGGCATTTTGTTGGGCAAATTCACAACTTTTCAGCACCGACCTGTCCTGATGGAGTGAAGTTGCGTCGTTGGGGGAGTTGGGTTCCACGATTTGAAATTCCCTTTGATCCCTGTCTACCACGGTCTACTCCGGTAGACGCATAATCCGAACGAGCTGGAAACCTTTTCCGGTCGCTTCTCGAGGTCGCTTTCGTGCCTATTCAGGGTTCGAAAGCTCCCACTTTAACGTGCGGGCAGATAAATCGATTCCCGAAACCCTGGCCCGCTGGTCGATGGAATTTCGTAAATTCGATCAGCAAATAAGCCGCTCCTTACATTAATGCGTTGGATCGGGATGTTCAGCAGTCGTAGCGTCCGGTTTCGGTCCAATTTTTAAGGGTTAACTTCCAGAGAGTCAGTGTCACTGGGGTACAACCCAAGGTTCGCTTTGTATGTCCGGGGAGGCGTACAATCCCTTAAAATAAATTTATTCGTCGAACCGAACCCTACAATGAAAAAAAGAGGGGAAGGTTTGAGCAGAACTTCTTGCTTTGCAATGAGCGAATCGGATGAATCTTTAATGGTGACCATTTGGGTAGTTGCCCTATTATTAGTTCTTAAGAATTTAATCCATCAAAAGGGATGAAAATGATGAGGCACAAATCTTTGTCCAAGTTTTGGTCATCACAAACACACAGTAAGTAAAGGTTAAGGAAAGTATATTTAAGATAATTCAACTTATTAAAAATTCTTCGTATTTTGGGAATATATCCGATCAAAATATTATCATTATTGGCTATATATTTAGGTAAAAAGTTACATTTTGCTGCTTGCGATAATGGTTATATCAGTTTCAAAAAATAACCATAAAAATATTCAAATAGTTTCTGAATAACTTTTGAGCTCATTAATGTTATTTAAAATTTTAGATTCATTCTCTTAACCACAAGCTGCCACGAACCACGAACTCCACTTACGCGCTGCAGAAAAGCTGATTCGGCATATTTTTCCTATTTCAATAAAACAATACTCTTCCGATTATTTTTGTTGAAAAATAAATAAACAAACACTCTTGGAACTCTCCTTTAAACGAAATAAATAAAGCTGCTCTTCTATTTGTTTCTCATTAATTAAAAACATTATGCTCCACGTTAAATGGAACCACATGTGTTTTTTTGTTTTTTGCGACCATCATCGGTTCCATTCAGCACAACAAACGATTTAATTACATCTTCCCGCGAATTGCATTCGAATGGACGGACGGAAGGAATGCAACCGAACAAATGACTCATCGTCGGCTAAACCCGGTTATTGCAAAGGAGTAATATTTGAATTCACTGCACGAAACATGATCTCATCCGTTGATCCCGCGATCGTTCCCGGACGATCGAGCAATAACGTTGGAAAGGGAAAAAAAGCATCCTCCTTTGAGAAGGAAATTTGACCCGTACACCGTTGGCGTTGACTGGCGGCCACCAATTTCCAAAAACCAAGCAAACACCCTTCACACGCCGTGACCATTTTGCCGTGAGAGCAGCAGCTGTAATCGAACCCAACGCATGAAAACGATCCTGCCGGCCGTGGTCCCAAGAGTGAGTGCCATCCGCCAAACCCCACACACAGGATAGCCACGTGTCTTTAATTAACGATTTAAATTCGTGCACCGCAAAGATGCAGGGCATATAAACATAACAAACAGTTGGGGTTGTGTATGTATGTGGGTGAAAAACGGTCTTTTAGCTTTTGCGTAGTCGTTGGGGAAAATTTCCTACAATTTTGGGGAGGAGGCAAGGAAATTTTCCATACCTTGTATGGAAAAGTCCCTCGCGCTCGCTGATGGTGGGGATTTTGCCTTCAGTTCGGAAATTAATCCCAAATACGGTGTGCGCTTGGATGCGCTGAAGCCCCAGTGAGCAAAGAAAAACAAAAAACACACTCGCCTCTTAGCCGCGTGGCCATTCACCTTCAACGCGATTGCGATCGCGGTGCGGCATTTCGGAAGCAAATCCGTTTGAAATTTGACACCAACCCGACGGGAAAAAAGAAATTCCTTCATTTGAAGCGTCGATATATATTCCGAACCTTACTCACTCGCGCGCCTCGATATGGCAGATAGGGAATGATAGAAATTCGTTTTTGTAAAACAGAAAAGAAGCTAGAACAATCGGAAGATGTGTCTAATTAGATTCGGTATACAAGCTACCGAAGCGAAACGGTTTTATCGATTTCCGAAGAACATCATCCGATTTCCCACCCGAAAGGGGCGAGGTGGGGGTGGGGGAGGATCGATCGGGTGGATCGGGAAACAAATTTCAAAATTCCGTTTCACCATTTTGCTCTCTCTCTTTCTCTCTCTCTCTCTCTCCCCGTTTTGGTCGGGCAGACAACACGAGCAGTCGAGAAATCTTGGAAGTCGTCCATGTGTCGCCGCCGACTTCAGGAGACATATTTTACAAATTAGAATTCGATTAACCTCGTACTGCTTCCACCCGGGCAGCATTGCTGTATGCCTTTCTCCGGTTGGCGGCGAGACGGCTATGGTATGCGCCATATTGGGTTTTTTTTCTCGTTGGGAGTTCTTATGGGAGCTCCTAGAAAATCTACCATTCTTTCTGTTTTCAGCGTCGTTTTGGGGAACAAAAAACCCGTCAACCAAACGATCCAGAAATTCCCGGAACGTAACACGCATTTGCATGTGTGGACTGTGCGTAATATATGTGTACCTCCAGTTGCCGTGAGTCTGTGCAATTCCAGGGTGCCTTGACTTTTATGTGTGAAATATATGTTGATGAATTATTTTATGCCGTTTTTTTTTGAGGGGTGTCATATAAGACCGTAGTAAAAATAAGACAACCGTTTCCATGACACCTTCGAACGGTTTGGTGTGTGTGTCCCATAAACAACACGGAAGCTATAGATGGAGTACTAAACAACTGCTTACTGTGGATATGTGGCCAAACTTAGAAAGAAGACGAGGAAAGAAAGGCAAGCAATAAAAGGAGTCATTTTTACTGCATTTTATCACCCATAATTCGGTGACATTGGGTCACCACCGATGCCGTTTGGCGAACTGTAAAACCCGCGCGAACCGCACGTTAAGCTCATCCATTTTCTTCCCCAGGATCCATGTTCAAACGTGCAGGCTAAATTCTTTCAAATTCCTCCATATTTGCCTTTTTCTGTTTAAGGACCGCCATAAAAATCGAATCGATCCCGACACAAGAACAGGAATGAAAGGGCCGGGGTACATCTTCGGACGAAAGTTTGCTATTTAAATCGTAAAACTCCACGGCCGGGATAATCCATCCCTGGGGAGGAATTGCTTGAAATGAATCCTCGCTTTCTCTTGCTCGACTCTTACGGCCAGAACTCGGCCAGAAAGGTAATTTTAAATGGCACGTTATTTATGAACCGAATGGATGGATGGATGCCATAAAAAAGAAGGCACCGGTAGCAGCTACCGGAAGGTCAGATTTTTTGTTTGTTTTTGTTTTGCATCTCTATTTAGAATCAAAGCAGGAACTTTGGAAACATTTGGCGCTTTTTTTGAGGGACCTTTGTGGTGGCAATTCACAACAGCTACATTGATAAGAAAGATATTGACCCACCCTAATTCTGGGTGGAGGGTGTAGAGATGGGGAGAGTTGGGGAGAGAGTCCTCCACCTCCAACCTAGGATGAACCTTCAACCCACCACGAGACAGAAAGGTAAAACAATTTCCTTCTTGATTGAAATCGAAAAAAGGGTTCAACCGTACCGGCCTGGTGGGCAAAATTAATGGCTGACCATAAATTGTCACCTAACGCTGCGCACCACACAGCACACCTTCAGGACGCCGGCAGGATACGTATTCACCGTGGTCCAGGTTCGATCCGGTTAACTTCGATGACAGCATTATTTACGGCTCACAAGCCGGCCCAGCGTACGGAGGTCGCACAAACGTCAAAGATTGCTGGTGGATGATGTTTTTGTAAAGCCCTGGCGCGTATTCCCGGTGTGGAGCATGGGTACAATGCCCCTTGTTGGGTAATTTATTGCCGGCCACAAGTGGGTTAAGTGTTTCGTAATTTTATCCCACCAACAAACCCCCCCCCCCCATAACCGTGGCGTGGCGTATGGAATTGGAAGTTGGGGAGGAACGTACACACAGAAAAAGATCCTGGAGCCTTTTTGAAGTGAGTGAGATGACACACAAAAAAGGGGATTATGTACACACCGGTCGTACTTGTACGTTAAATCTCATTAACGGATCATCTTGCTGATGTTCATCATCTGCACACCAGCAGTACACTGCTCAGGTGAAGGAAAATCTGCTGACCGATGTCGGCAAATTGTCCAATCGATCCTCATTTGGGGGTGGGGGCGAATTCGCTGCCAAAAGAACCCTAAACTATCCAAAGATTTTCCAGCCCAATCTTCAAGCGGGAGTTAGGTCCAACGTTACCCAACTTTAGAGAGCTGCTTCCAACACACAAAAAAGGGATGTGAAGTGTGGAGTGCTGTATAAATTGAGTGTCGGGTGTTTGACGAAGACTGGAAAAATTAGACAAATGGCTCGGACGTGACTTTTGGGCGAAAAATCACTGCTGCCACCGCTGTGCTTCCTTTGCAAAATCCGGTGCGTTTATTTTACGACCCCCTTTACGGGCTGAATCTCGTCCCCGAAGCGTCCACCCGGGTTCGCTTATCGCAAGCATCGTTGTGATTTTGCCGGCCAATTATCCGCATATCCGCACGTTATCTTGCATGTGCACAGCACCAAGACCGCACCAATTTAGCATCTCGGGGGGTTTTTTTTTGTTGGCCCCCTAGTCCGTGGCAGAATATAAATTAGAGGATAGTCCTTTGCCTTAGTCCATCCTCCAAATGTCAAGCGTTTTCGGGTTTCTGGAAGGGAGGATTATTTAAAAGTACCCGTCCCCGACCAAGCCACTCATCCACCCACAACCCACATTGTTCCGCCATTAGAGACACACACACATAGACATCGTTTACCACCATAACAAACACGCTTAATCCGAATGGTCCCGAAAGATGGTGTCGTTTCCGGTGGCTAATTTCATTCACGAAACCAATGTTTTTCCGTCACGGTTGGTTGGTCATATGCTTGCTTATCTGCCATCATCCAGCACGCCGGCATGGCGAAGAAGAACCGGGCACGAGCGTGACAAATGGCAGCAGCAGTCGATTCCAACCGAACTGTCCGTCGAACGCTTCGTCTCAAGCATCCTTTTTTTTATTTTGTTTTGTTTGGAAGGGAATTATGTGAGTAACCAAAATTACTGTTGCCGTTGTTTTTAGCAAAAGGGCGCCTTTTGTTCGCCTATCAGCCTCCCGGCGTCATTAACCACCGGCTTCACAATCGTGCTGCTCGAGTGAAACGTGAAGGATGTCCATCACGATCCATACACCACACTGCCACGCGCTTCACGCGGTGCAGATTCATCAACCGTCAATGGCTGTGACGTTATCTTACCACCGGAACTAATCCGTGTCTGGTTTTTCCCATCGAACAACACAGAAATGGTAGAGAGGGTAGTCAAAAAAGAAGATGAAACAATGGTCCGAAGATACAGCTTTACTACTTCCGGTAGTGGTCACCCTTGGTGCTACAGCTTGCGGCCAACCACACCGGCCAATCTGTGGTGGCGCAGCAAACGGTACAGGAAGTTTCCGTATCTTAATTATGTGCAAATGGGGTTTTGCTTTCTTTTGCCAGGCAATAACTATTGTTTTTAAAAACAGTTACAATAAAACATAACATAACCATTCCGGTCGTTTCGACTTTGTCCGGTCACACTCTGTTCTAAAGTTGCAGGGTTTGCTGCAGTAAATGCGAAATTTGATTGTTTCGCCTGAAGGTATGCAATTCGCGAAACAAAGTTTCTTATTAACGCTTTTTTATCTTTTTTCAAGCTGAATGTATTAAATAGAGTTCTTTTCATCATTTTATGTATTTAATAACTCCTCAAATGAAAGAAACAGCTACACAAGAAACCCTTTATATTACATCCTTGGACTTAGGTTTTGATAGCTCCCTCAAGATAGGACGAACAAAACTGACCATTCCACCGTAACGACCGTACCATGTGGCGTAACATCGGCTCGTTTGTGATTTCCTAAAACCGTAACCATAATCTTTTGCCGTTCCGCCCTCATTTCCGTGCCATTCCTTCGCTTCCCTTTCCCTCTCTCTCTTCTACGCCTTGAAATTGATCATCCGCAAACATACGCACACGAACGGTCGTTCGGGCCAATGTCACGACCACCACACGGTTCGGTTCGTGAATGGGGGAAAATGAATGAAAAATGTGCCGCAGCCTTCGTTTCAGCCTGTCCATTGTTTACATAACGCGTTGCATAACTACATCCTCGGCCATGTACGACCTCCTGGATCTCCCCTGTGTGTGCCTGCTTTACCCATCCGGACACCCGGAGTAGGCGTCTTTTTCGTGTGATTGCACAATCATACCGTTTGATTCATTCGTTCGATGCCCGTGGAGATTTTAACCCCCTCTTGGTAGCTAGTTTTTCCGTCGACCAGTGGCCAGTAACACCGGTTAAGGGACAGTTTGTACTGTTTGATCGCTTTTGGCCGGGGAAACGGGCGTGAAAAACTGTACACTCAGTTTTACGGGATTATAGTTTTCCCCACCCCCCACCCTTTTAGGGGTTTTGAGCGGCGTTTTTCGGGAATGGCTTCCCATACCCTGCCGACTAAGTCGACCAGTCGGATCAGTGGGAGTCATTTACAAATCATAAACACATGTCCCTGCACTTGTAAGTGCTAACTTACGAGCCGTTCCGTCGGTGCTTCGGGTCAATTTTGTCCGCTCGTAATGTTGTGGGGACTTTATGTGTGTGTGTGTGTGTGTGTGTGTGTGTGTGTGTGTGTGTGTGTGTGTGTGTGTGTGTGTGTGTGTGTGTGTGTGTGTGTGTGTATGTGCGCGTACACACAAATCCTAGCCTGTCCAGGACAGTCTTTACGGTCCCCGAAATTTAAACGGACCACACATAAAATGTGATGAGAAAATTTCCGAAATCTCGCAAGGACATATATACAACGGGGTGGTGCAGTTATCTGATCCGATGGTTCCCATCCCATGGCTTCCGTGGCGGAAGACGACGGTTGAATTATTGGAACCGGCCTGATAGTGATTCCCGGGGCTTAGCTGCAGTATTATAAAATTTTAACAACGTCCACAACCCTTGCAGGGACATCTGTTTTGTGGTTGGATGGTTAAGGTTGCTACCGACTGGCATCTACACTGTGCCCATGTGCCAATGCATTGCCGAGATGTATGTTTTAACTGCATTCGAAGCCATGTACGTATAATTCTTTGAGATTTCGGTGTAACAAAGCAAGATGCAGATGTTTACAAATTATAGCCTTGTTTTGTTCTAAGCTTTTATGTTTACTGATGCTTGTATTTTACGTGGTAGTATGTACAACTTCCAAATCAATATTTAAATTTTCTTGTACGTTTGCTCGAGTCAAAACAACGTTTTTATTATCCTTTAGGTTTTGTTCAAGCGTTGGGAATTGTCCGTCACGATTTCATGTTTTTGGTTGCATACACACAGGCTTTAAAACTGTGTTTGGGCCATATCGCTGCAGCAAACCGCATCTCAATCCGACCGTTATTATTCAATTAATAAAATTCAGCCCTAGCATTGCTGACAATATGACAAAAATTGTTTTATTTGTAAAAAAAATTCTAAATAAATTATTTTATTTTTAATAAGACGGGTCAATAATTAATACAATAAAATAGAATTCAAAACATTCATGAATTCATATCAATTGGAATAGTTTGAAACAGTTGTCCTTGTACAAGTATTATATCACCCTGACTGTAAAATTAGTCTCACTCATATATGGTACTCCTGAAAGTATGCAATCCTCTCCACAAAACACGTGATGAAGTGAATGATTTGAGGTTTTTATCATGTTTTCCTTTTGATTTGTGGGGTAATAAAAGTAAAAGAAAATGCTGTTTGTTTTAATTACATTTTTAGATAAATATTTCTTCTGAACTTTATAAAAGATAATTTATCATAATTAAATCCTGAAAGAATTTTATCGGCTCGATATCATTGATGAGCTCAATATGTGAATAAACTCTTTTAAATATTCCCTTAAGTTCCACATGCGGTAAGTTACCTAAGTTTAAACTTAAATCGAATCCGCCTAATCTCACTTAATGCACCGCAAACCCACATATAGCAACCTAGCAGGCCAAACATCTCATCAAACCCACTAAACGCCGGGCCCTGCTGAAAACGACTTTCCCTAATAAAATATTTCGAAGGTCATGCTGTTGCCATTTGCTTTTCCATCCCCTTTCTTACTTTTTCACCCGACCCGAACAAAGCGGTGGATTGGGAAGCATTGTTGCATTTGTTTGCATCGCAATTTTCATCGCAGTGCAGTTGCCGTGCAGTTGACAGTTGCAGTGCAATGCATTTGCGGGCCCAGACAAGGGCCGGTGACTTCGGGCACGGGGATGGGTAAATTAATTTTTCCACCCCGTAAAGCTGTTTATGGCCCGTGCTTAACCTGCATTAATAATTCAACCGCTTGCCTCGGTGACATTTACAAATTCGGTGGGCCCTCGTACACCGCACCATCGCCGTGCGGCCGTGTTGGTCCTAGTTTCGGGACATTAATATAAGCACGATGTTGCTTGCTAGCAAAAACACAGGGAAATGGCTTTTATTTTCGCGTTTTATCTTACCGTAAACAATGAAATGGGGAAAAAGCGATCCCGAAGTTAGTTACATATCCGAGTTCATCTGCAGCAACAGAGTGTCTGCAAAGGACATTTTGAGTTGTGTGTATGTGAGAAAGAAATAGAGTGAGACAGAGAGAGAGAGACAGAGAGAGAGAGAGAGAGAGAGAGAGAGAGAGAGAGAAAGAGACTGTGGTTGGTAGGTCCTTTATTACCATCGTATTCATAAAATATTTCTCTTGAAGGACTTGCAGGATTTGCTTTTATATTGGCAACACCTTTTTGGTGCCGTTTCGTTTAATCGAGGCTTCATTGGAATCGGTATACTAATTTTTAATTCCATTTCTCCGCAAAAAAGCAACCGCCCAGCTAGGCAGGCGAATGAATAAGTTAACGTGGCCCGCCTGGAAGGTTGGTCACCGTAAATTGGACACCGCTTCGTGCGGTGGACAGCTTCGCCCGCTTTAAACCATTCATGGCGCGGTTGGGACCCCACAGGAGTTGACCGGTTACCAGGTGGATGCGTTTGGGGTATGCGTTCCCCAACATCCCGGTCAAAGTGTGCGAGAATTATTCATGAACGTTGCTGACTCGTTGACCACTAGGAACAGAAATCCAAACCAAATGTTTGACCTTCGGGAAACCTGGGGAGTTGTTGGAG
>STHB01000010.1:11302481-11321748 GCA_018908115.1 Anopheles rivulorum
ACGCGGGCATGCCACGTTGCCCGTGCGTCCTGATGGAATCCTTTCGATAATGGAATACCACATATACACACAGCGTGGAAAGCTATTCCGTAACTATTTTTAAAACTCACATCCATAAAATGGGGATTTGGTTCAACCCTCGCGACGGAGAGCGCGTGGCGAGCCGTTCGGGAAATGTGCCGTGATCGTAGACATTCATTTCGGCCGGCAACAATTGGCTTCCGGGTGAATGAAAAGCACACCAGGCAAAACACGCTGCAGCAACCGTGTGGAAGATTGTTAACATGTAAACCGGGTGGTAACATTTTTATTAGCCTCCGAATGTGTGTACAGCAGGCAACGAAAGGCAACCGTCACCCGAAATATAATAAAATAATTTACCTTTTGCACCATTTCGGTGTCGGTGCCGGTTGGACACGCGGGGTTTATGTTTTGAGGTATAACAACAAGAAGGGGGAAAAAACACAACAAGGTCCAGCCTTTCCAGTCGCACACATTGTGTGCGGGTGCGGTGCCATAATGAACTGAAGTATTAATTAAAAATATCTTATTAATTAACTGGCCTACGGCCGGTCCGGTGGCGGCAAAATCTTACCGAAACCGAAGGCCAGAGGATATTCAGGATGAAATAGAGACAAGCAGCAGGGAAAATATGCTGCACACAATGACGATAACAATGCTTCATCATAACCCCTTGTGTTTTGGAACACCCAGTCGACAAAGGCAAACTTCTGGAGAAGCAAATCGAATGTCCTTTTTCTTGAGGTTTTGTTTTCGTGGTTGGGGGGGCCGTTTTTTGGGCTTGGTATTAAAATTTACGGTTATGACAACGCCCCGTTTGCTGCGGTTGCATTCCGGAGTTACCCAGGGAGTTTGAAAAAAAAAGGATAATTAACTACTGTACACAAACAACTAGCCCGGACGGGCCAGTGGACCCTTTGGACAAGGTACACAAAACCAAATGAGGTGCTGACGTAACGCTCCTTAGTTCCTGGAACAGGGAAATGGTGAATGTGTTGCTGGATTTGGTTACTACCAGGAAATGCTAACAAGCTGCTGAATGCTTTGGCTATTACCGGAGGACATTGATGGTTCCATTCAAGTTATTCACTGGAGGTNACCCTTTGGACAAGGTACACAAAACCAAATGAGGTGCTGACGTAACGCTCCTTAGTTCCTGGAACAGGGAAATGGTGAATGTGTTGCTGGATTTGGTTACTACCAGGAAATGCTAACAAGCTGCTGAATGCTTTGGCTATTACCGGAGGACATTGATGGTTCCATTCAAGTTATTCACTGGAGGTTTGCCATTGGAGATAACTGGTGAGGTTGGACCTGTACCGTTCCCATGTCCCATGACTATAACAGTTAAAATTAACTGTAAACTGTAATCACAATCATCTCATCCCGTTCGGTCATCCCTCAGCTTCTTCCGAGAGCCCCAGAGTGCCACACTGGTGAATAAGTCCCTCAGTTTCTGCAATTTCTGACTCTAAGCAGGAAGCCACCCGTGTGCTACAATGACCGTACTTTGATTAATTACTGCACGATTCCCGTCTGCTGCCTGTTTCGTCCACCCTGGACCGCTCGCTGTGCCCGCTGCTATAATCCAATTACATCCCCAGTTCCCAATTCAATAGAATCCGCTCCATTAGAACCCTTTTTGTGCCGACTTGTTCATCCCATACCGGGAGCGTAGGGAGTTGTCTACTGACGTTTCCGATACTTTAGCATCCCGTGAATGCAGATGATGTCCTACCGAACCGGGCCGGTTCACCAATCACTCTCCATTTGTTCCGACCAACGAAAAAGAAGGGGTTCTTTAGCGACTACCGATTGCTACCGATTCTGACGACTCTCTCAAACAAACTCCGTCCCACGCCGTCGTAGGTATCTTTGCGCGTGTCTTGCTACCCCGTGTTTCGGAAGCATAATGACGCACACGGTCTGCATCTGTGCATTGTCATCGGGTCCGTTCCCGTGTCGGAGCATCCCTACCACCAGGAGGTCCACCGTGTACGGGTCACCTGTGCACCGGGCAGAGCGACGACTTGCCAGAACTTAACCCTTTCCGATCCCGGCCGCGAATGGCGTGGAAATGGCGGAATTTAAATTAATCAATTTGTATCCTGCCGTTTTATGGATGTTTTGAAAGAATTTCAAATTTAGATATTACCACCGAAAGGGAGTTGCCTGTCCGACGAGGCCCACTAACGGACCTTTAATCGGGAGGTTATAACTGAGCGCGACCCGCTCGGTTGGGAAGAGCGAGAAAGAGCGAACAAAAGGAGAGAAGTCAAACGGATCGCGCCGTTGCATATCTGGATTTGTTCGGCCGTTGTTACTGCTGCCGGTTGATGTCCCGCCGCGTTCTGATCACTTTGGGCAGCGATTCTCGGGCAGCCAGTGCCCTTGCGACGACGACGCACAGCACTTGCTTGCTGATCGAGCATTCGCCTTCATCCCGCCTGTCATCGGGTTGATTATTTATTCGGAATAATCGTAGGGAAATGGGCCTGCTGTGCGCACAAGCGTAGCAGATGAAATATGTTGGTTGCGTATGATTTATATGGCATCGTAGCTGAGGTATCTCTCGCCGAGCTGACCTTGTGGCATTGCTGCGTGCTCTGTACGTGCCACTTCACCTGCCGCAGTTTACTTCATCCACCGTGATTCGCGGGATCTATCACGCTAGCCAAGAATTTCTGTCTGTCGAAGCCATTGGCAACTCGATTCTAATGCTCAATGCCTTTTCCACCCGGGGCACTCGAACCTCGGCATCTTCCCGAATGGAGAAACAACCGCTTGATTAAGCTACCACGTGAGCAGAAACGATGTAATTACGGTCAGGTGACTGCTGTGTGGCTTGTTGGGACCAGTTCGGTGACCACCACGCTTCGAGATGGAACTGCTCAGATACGTCCCGGCGAACGCGTGATTGCGGAAGCTTATTTTGACGACACGAGAGATCTGGTTTCGGGGTGAGTTTATTAGGCAAAATGGGCGACTAGCGTCACGCCGGTTTCTCCGGGCCGGGCCGGGAAGAGTTATGGTCGCGGAAGGCTCGCAGCCAGGCTCCCAAGCACGGTTGCCACATGCCATATGGTGATAGATCTTGATCGAATTTCGGACTTGTGTCTCGTGTTTAGGTTTAGATCGGTTCTGCCTTGGCGAAGGTGTTATCCGGTGACTGCTATTACACGGCTTTTACACAGCGGGGTGTTTAGTGGAATCGGATTGAAGCGATTATTTCATCTTTGATTCTTCGAACGTCTCGTTTTCAACACCAAGCAGGGATTTTCTTCATTTGATAAATGACACAGAGAGTTAGTTATAGTTTGTAAGAGAATATAAAAAATAGTAAAATTTTATTTGTTCAAGGAACATGGTAAGTAAATATGATAGATTATATAAAGTTCGTAAATGTATTATACTATTTAATTTTAAAATATTTTGTAATGTTCATGAAAAGCATGAGCAAAGTATTGTAAATGACCATGTAATGTGGTCTTCTATTGATTAAATGCACAAAAAAATAAATATATTTACGTATTATTTTATGGTTTTTCGTTCGAATTGCTCCTGCTACAGGATTTCATTTTACTTGAAATGTAAAAAGAAGTGGAAAAATTTAAATATTTTTTAAATTTTTACGAACTCGGAAATTAAACAAGTATTTACACAAATGCAAACGTTTTATTAAAAAAAAATATTTCACAGCTTATTTCACCGAGAAACTGATGAAAAATCAAGTGCCATTTGGAAGCAAATAAATTATCTCAATTATTTGTTTTTTACATTATGTTTACAATTTTATTTTCAATACAATTATCAAAATGCTCCTTTTGGCTTGGAAAGATATTTTCCGCCTAATTATATGTGTTTTTTTTTCATATTTTTTATTGGAAAAGACTAATAACGGCAATGAAGAACACATTAACGAACAAGTGTATTTCAATTGCATACTTTCAGGAGTCTTTATAGAATAGCTATGTAATTGTCATTGTTTTACATATTTAACAACATTTTCAAAACATTTAATGAAACATTACGTGCAACAAGTAGAAACAACCGAAAATAATGTAATTTTTACTTACTTCCACACCTATCGGCGATCACTTTCTTTTTAAAAGAATCATTAAAGAAAACCGCACATATTCTTAACGCTTCTTGTAAAGACCGTGAAGCCGATTGCAAAAGCTTGGGTAAAATGATTTCCCACAGCCATTCTCACTTGCGCACTTCGTTTTGTTTTGAGCCCGTTGAATTAATTCGTCACGGTGTGCAACAGCGTGTCAACTCTGGGACTGTCGGACAAATATTGACACGATCCGGAACGAAAACGCCAACCATATTCATCTCACGACCAACCGACAGGCCGCTTTGATCCATCCCATGTGCACCATTGTGCGATTGCTGTCTTGCGGCCGAGCGGCATCCTTTTGCGGAGCATCAGATGAAGGATGCTTTTGTCGGCGTGTTGCGCGATTTAGAAGTGTCCTTCCGTCCCGTCATCGGTAGCGTTCGAAGGGATCCGCCTTCTTGAACGCTGGACTGGCAAACTGTTCTACCGAAGGCACACATACATTCTTCAGCATACGACAAATCGGTTTCGGTTTTTTGAGACTAATTGTTTCGCCATTGTGTACGGTGCAGTGCTAGAGCATTCGAATTTGACTCTAAGGACGGTATCCGTTACCACGCCGAAGACAGCGGATTGATAGAGTTCTTGAACGTCTCCGAAATAGCGGCAATCGGTTAGAATAAAGCAGCTCAAAAAGGCTGAACCGCCGATGCTGCAACCATGGAAAGAATGCAACCGATTCTTCCAAAGGCCCACGGGTCTGAGCGGAAAACTTCGATAAAGGAGTCCTTCAATTGTTTGGTCTGGTTTTAGTGTGTCCTTTTTATTCTCGCTCTCTATGTGGGACACTCGCTTGTCCCGAGTTGACAAAGTGCAGGCAACTTCACTTCAGGGGTTTCGGCTTTCGGTTTCGGCCCTATCCTTTTGGGTTTTTGGGGTGGAAGTGATTTAGAGCAACAACAGAAAAAAAAAAGATGAAATGGAACCGCCCAATAGTGCCACTTCTTCGCAAAGGGATTGGAAAAAAAGCCGAACTGAAGCGACCGAGCTCGCAAGCGATACGGCTGGATCATCATTATCGTCGTCCAAATTGACTAATAGAAGGACAGTGAGCGTCCCAGCACGGGACACAGCGGGACCACGAATGTGTTGTGGTGGAAGAATGAGTGAAGCGATCATGTGTGTGTGTGTCTATGAAAGGACAACCGTTGCCTTCGAAAGCAATGGAAAGAGTCGCATAAAAAATAATTATGAGAAATTTTGTCCTTTTGAAAATCCTATCGCTACAAAAGAAAACAAAACAAAACACAAATGAGAAAAAGGAAGCGGCTCGTCCTTTTACGTCAGCCCGAGATGCTACCGGTTGATCAAATAATTGACCGCCGAAAATTGGACCACAGGACCATGTACGTGAATGGTGTGGTTTCGTATTGTAACGCATTCCTTTCACCCGGTAGCATGATTTCTCGGTAGGCAACGAACGTTCTTCACTCACGTCCTTCTCGTTTACCGTATCCTTCTTATCAGCTTGTTATCCTTATTTTATTGCGCACACGGAATGACTTTAATAAATTTCATTTATTTATTCGATCGTGAGCACTTCCTCTTGATCCTGTCGGCTTGCTACGACCGTAAATGTCCTTCCCCGGAGTATCCCGGGAATCGGTGTTTCACTTCCGATTGGTGTGATCGTTGCTTTTGAATCTTCCGCGTGGAAGAAAATAATTTCCCAGGACGTGGGTGCACGGAAGTGTCCGGATCCGGAACAACGCATTGCGGTTCGATAACGACAAAGGATCGTCTTAATGCTGGTAAATGCGCATCGAAAGCGGTGTCGAAGCCCGTCGGACAAGCGGATTTGGTGACGATAAATTACCGATTGGAATCAGCTCTAATTAAGGTGCGTATTGGTATTGGAAGCGTCACGATTTTTGTCACGTTGTGTGTATTGTGAGGGGGATTTTTTTCTGGGCGAAGAATTATTTACCGATTTTTTTTTCTCTGCGAACAGTGAAACAGCCGTACAAGAAATATGTTGATTATACGAAGAAGGTGGTTCGACTACTTAGATGAGCTCTATGGCATAACAGCCATGTTTTTGTTTTTAAAATGAAAGAAAATTTACAAAATTAACACAAATAATAATTTTGTTACAAGTAAGGCAAAACTATGCCTTCTTACTGTGAGATTAAAAATTCAAATAAAAATTATTCAATTATTATTAAATTATTCAATTTAGTTTTAAGGGTTTAAGATTTTTTTCACGTTTGTTAACGAAATTTATTCCGACGTTGAAATTGTTTTAGGCATATATATGGGCAAAATTGTTGTTGAAAAAATCTAGTTGAAATGCTAAATAAAATAAAAATACTAAATAAACTAAATACTAAATACTAATACTAAAATACTAAATAAACTAAATTGTAATCCAAATAGTATACTTTTAGGCGTGGCTTTAATAACCTTACTTAATATACTTTTGTACAAAGTCGCCAAAGTAGCTAATTACCTCTCATCGAACTTGGCCATGATTTACCCCTTCCATTGTAGCGCTCCACCTACTCCAATAACCGGATTAACCAACAGTTCGATCGGATCAGGGCTTAGCACGTAATCAGTGTTGCCGGTGAATTATCGTACCCATAAAGCAAAGCAGACCAAGGCTTATACGGCCTCCATCCCCGGTGTGAAACTTTCAGCTTTTAACCTCAAAAAGTTGTTCAACAAATCGATAATATCTGCTGCCCCGCTAGGGATATCTATCGAGCCTGATAATTCCCTGTTTATCTAAAATCTATCTTGTAAGTCCTTCACCACCCCAAATCGATGCAAAACGGTTGCACGGATGCACGTAGCGCCTGGCAGTATGTATCAAATATGAATGCGAACGTAAAACCCACTTTTACTGTAACGCAAAACTTTAACCTTCCAACCCGCCCACCGGCAAACCCGTCTTGCCCGTGTCGCAAAGGACGCCAGGGATAAACAATCTTTCTCGCCCCGAATGCGTCCAGGATCGATACGGTGCGTGCTAGTTAATCTCAACCTCCGAACGGCTCCAGGGGGGGGCAAAATGGGCTTTTGCTCTCGATAAATCGACATCCTTCGCAGGGTTGTGCAAGAGTTACAGCTATCAAATCCGCAGCATGTGCCCGCTGCAAAACCCCCGGACCGTCGGATGGATAAACTGCACGATGTAAACTTGCATCCCGGCCCCGGGAACCCCGATAGCCGGATTGTATCGAACTGTTGATCATGAAACTTTGCAAATCCTCTTCCGGGGATTTAGTTGCAAACGGCAAGCGGATCTTACCAACTTTCCGCCCAGCACTGTGGTGCAGCCCGTGCACTCCCAGTGCAGTCTTTTGCGGCACCGGAAGTGGCAGCTTTTTCCCACATGCGGGCGCTAGTGCCTCATAAAACATTCATCCGCTAGTAGTAGCGGGCGTATCGCGGACACAGCAGCAGCGTCCAAATCCCGAACAGAATCCGTTCGATCCGGTGGCTTGGACGACACACGGGCAGCACCAGCGGCTTGTGCAACACGTGTAGCACGTCGCTTAACACGCATTCGACGGGGATTGCAGCAGTGCAAAAAGGGATTGCAGTGGACAAGCAAATGACTGCCGGATGCACGCGCGTACCCGATTTACACACACACACACAAATGCAGAGGGAAAAAGGCGAACCCTTTGCGTTCAATCGCAGGAACACGTTGTGAATTATCGATTGAGGTTGCGTGTTTTCTTTTTGGAACCGGGTTTCTGCGCTTCCTGCAGTTTTCCTTTTTTTGTGCAATGAATTTCCACCAGGAAAGGAAAAAGCAAATAAAAATGGACAAGCAAGTACTATTTTGTTGTACGATGGATAAATCCACCCGGGTTTGAAGCTGCACTTGTATGTTTCCACCCTTTTCACCATTTTTCCACCACCGAGTTACACACCGAACCTGATTTTTCACCTGTAAAACTGTATTCAATCTGCCTGCACACGTCACTCTTTGCCAGGCGGGCCATATGTGGAAATTCCTATCGGGAATTCCAATACCACGGAAGCAAAAAACCAAACAACAAAAAAAAAGGAAAAACACGGTCAGCACCCCACGTTTTCCAGGAAAGATATTCATTTTCCCTGTAACGTGCAGGTTACAGTGTCCTTAAAAGTAAAAACAAACAAAACGAACGGACATACACACACACAGCAAAACAAGGGGGAGAAAAAGGAAATCCAAAAAGGGGGAACATAATCGAACATGCAACCATGATCGCACGAATATGTTTTTTTTTTTTTCGTAGAGACTTTTATTTTTATTTGCAACTTTTATTCTTAACCCAAAACCAGTTGGTACGGGTACGATAAATAAATAAAAACTGCACAGTGGTGCAATAAAATATGCACAACAAATGAACTAATAAATATTAAAATCGAGGGCGAGGCAAATAGCTACAGTGATGTTTGGATTTAACGGTGGCTTTGGAGGCGCAGCGGCGCGTACTGGGAATCCAGCCCCGGCCGGCTGGCTTTGCCGGGCTGTGTGTGCGCGCCGATAGAAATGGAAATGGTGGAAAACAATCAGTGTGAGTTTTCAAGGGAATGTTGTTTCTCCTATTTCCTATACATAGGGGAACAATTTTCCAAATACTCGAGAAGAAACAAATTTGCTTGGGAGGGTTAAATTTGTTGCTGGAATTTAAATCAGATGAATATATTTTATTTTGTTTAGATTTTCCCATTAGTAATTGAATAGTGCACTGAGTTTTTTTTCTAGATTGGTTACATATTTAGTAATGAATACTGTCAATTACGGATTTTTCGTTTTTTCGCAATTAATACAAAAAAAACAGTTTCTAAAAATAGGGTTTAGCATCCCTGCAATAGAAATGCTTATATGGAGGTGCATGTGAATTGCATAGTTTTAGGCGTTTTTTCTTTTTAAATTCAATTTAGCGATACGATATGCAGGAAATTATTAATAAAAATGTTTAAATAATTAAAAAGTATAAAAAATGATTTCAAATTACATTGAAACGATCGGTTTAAACTTTTACAACTAAACATGTTCAAACAATGTATGACTCTTGCTAGCAAATCAAACCACGAACTAAGCAAACACTGTTATACACAGACCTGAGTCATCGATGGATAAATGGGCTTCAGTTTGCTTTGGTGCACGAATATCCGGAAACATTTTCATGCACACACAAGAATCGGCATACCATAAATATAGTGGCGTGAATCATAAAAAAGTCCCCCCCCCCCCTCTCTTAAACAAAATCTTTCATTCTAGACGTGAAAACAAAAAAACAACAGGCAAACTTCATGCTCGACCCGATCGCACATGAACCCAGTTGGCACGTGAAACCGATCTGTTACACTAACGTGGTTCAAAGCCCATCGTCCGACGAGAAAAAAAAACTGCTTGGCAAATGAATTTGGTAGCATATGAGATCTATAAATAAAATATGCTTCGATTCCTCTTTGAACCGTAGTGGCGAAGAAACAGGTCTAAGAAACAGGTTGGACATCCACCACCGGAAGACACGGGTAGGATAGGGCAGCCATGAGGTTTATGGGAAGCGAAGGGAGGGCGCATATTCTGCTCGACTTTTTCGAGCCACACGTGACGTGCTCCTGCATCCTTGTAGCTGAACGTGAAAAACACCCCTAAAAACGAGCGATGTTTAGCAAATACAAAGGGATGCTACCGTATCGGTCGGTCCGGTTGAAGGTATGGGTAGCTATAAAATTAAGAAAATCCCTTGCCAAAGCAGCTTTCCGATGCTTCTTGCTATCCGTGCTTTAGCTGCGTCTGTTGTTTTACCATTTTTATCATTCACATCCGTCGCACAGTACGCAGTACGGCGTAGAGCTGTCTGCTTCGGAAGTCCGTTCTATGGGCGGATGTTGTCTGCTGAACCGAAGGCACCGCGACCGGAACGGCAATAAGCAGCCGAACAGTCGAAACCTGCTGCTGTCTTGCAGCATTGCATTATTTTAAACTGCTTTTCCGGACTCGGGTTTTCGGTTGAGTGCTGGTGCGGTTGATCGATGATGTAGAGGCTTACAATGTGCAAAGCGGAAGATACATCTATTTGGAAAAGGTTACAAATAAGCGAAACAATACGTACTATTGGAAATCTCAAACATATGGCAGTTAACATTTATTCAAATAAATTAAATAAACATGCTTGTTGAGCATCGATAAACCTTGGGCAACTTAAATAGATTGTCTTTTGCTCGCTCGATATAGATCGCCACCGAGCTGTAGCGTCATCTATTACACGATCAATTACAAAGCACTAAAATATTGACATAACCATTACAACGCCATAATTCGTTGCCAAAACCACTCAACCTTGGTCCAGTGATGGACGCCATCCAATGAAATCTGATCCATTTCGATTATTGCAAGCGCAAATCGATGTCCGGCTGATGAGAATTAACCTTACGCAATAAATTAATGCCTACCACACGTTTGTTTTGTCCAAATGAAACCAAAAGCAAAAAAAAACATCATAACTCACTCTAATCAGGAGCAACTTTAAGCATTTATTTCAATTGCATGTATGTGTGTCCTTTTCTCCTGGGGTGACCTGATCTTCTCCCCCAAAAGGTACAGTTGACAGTATTCATTTCCATACCATTAATTTGGCTGCTTAATGCAAGGATTTTGATTGTGTGTCTGTGTGATGGCAAACACGTCCTGGTCGTCTTTCGACCTTCGACTACCCTCGAGGGGAATTTGCGAGAGATAAACCATTGCGAGACCCCTTAATTGATGCGTATCAAGCGGCCCAAGGCTTTTATCGCTCGGAACACATGTTCCGAATGCAGCAGACCGGCCGGCTGTTCGTCTTTAATACGATTCGATTAATTTCACTCTAGCGTGCACGGTACTACGCCAGCCACCACAGACAACCCTACGCAAGCACCGATCGATAGTTTTATTGCCTCGGAGTTGCCTGGGAGTGATGAAAATTTCGTCCCCACCGGTTTAGGAATGCTGGCCGATGATCTCGAATTTATCCGTTTGTTTACCGAAGCGGCGAAAGCAATAAATAAACGCACATGTGTAATTGCTGTTAATTGCAATCACCTACCACCAATCTGTGTTCCCTCTCATTCCGGCGTTCCCGGGGACATCTGGAATTCTTCCGGGATGGGCAAAAAGTCGTCCATATGTTTGGAAGTGGCGCACATGGAAAACACCCTAAGGGGACAAGCTACAAAAACCCAGGGCCAGGAATGTCCCGAGTTTGTAGCTTAGCCATACGTTTGAGCCTCATTTGGGAGATGGGTGTTCGTTGCTGAGCAGAAGCATATCGACGGGAGGATATTTATCGAAAATTAATCCGTATCCACACCAACACAACCTCCGTGTACAGGAGCTAGTGACGCACCAATGTGACTTTTACCGTGTCCAATCCAACACGACGTTGGAATTCTTATCTTACTCTCCAACTTCCGAACTCCTTGGAGATGTCCCTAAAACCCTAGGCTACTGGAAAGGACACCAAGATTTCGATTACTGATAATAGAGTTTGCCAGTTTGGCCGATTGGATTGCCCTTCCAGATGCTCCAATGAAGTGACCAATTCGCAAAAACCCTGCGTGTCCCGGGGATGAGCAAGTTCAATATAGCCCAAGTACACCGATAAGTGAAGTGACTGGCAAAGACAATCTGGCACAGAAAATATCCTCCAGCTTGGAAAAGGATCTCTCTGACCAGCTGTTAATTCCGGTCGATTATTAACTTTAGAGAGATTGTCTTTCTAGCGTTTGCTTTGCTTCTTGCTAAAGAATTGAAGCTACAATGCTTCAGAAGATAGGGAACGATTTCTTAGACGGCCAACCGGTAAAGATTCTTCTTTAACCTATTTCCTGCGAAGCTTAGCGCACTGTAGGCAGATAGGCTTTTGGAATTTGTCGACGAGTCTCCTGAGTAATAAAAGCTTCTATCTATCCTACCTGTCTGCCTGTTATGCGATACGCTCAACGAGCTGCGGAGAATTCTGCCAATAAATAAACTGTAAGCAATCGAAATAACGATAATCGCTTTGCTCACGGGACTTGAGGACCCGAAGAGAGCAGGATGGACATACGGAATCCTGTGCGTACACACCTGGGCCGGAACGTGAATGGTCTGGACGGATCGACAGCTCTAATTAGTTAGTGTTAATTGCAAATTAAACGGCCTTGTACTGGGATGACTGGGCAGGCAAGCAAATGGAGTAGACCTAAGATTATTGGAACGATTGTGGAGGAGTTGCCTGATATCGGTCCACTGACAAGCCTACGCTTTCGACTTTGAAATGCGCATAAAATCCTTCTCCAATACTAATAGTAGAATGGGCTTTCATTGTGATGATGACTGCAGATAGACCAATATTTACTTCCTCATTAACAGGTACTGCAGCTGGTCTTAAGATAAGGTTTGTTGAAGGTTTAATTATTCTTGGTTTTGGCATTAAACATTGTGTACCACAATAAATCTTTCACTTGCAAGTTGTGTAATTTCGTTCAATCTTCTCCAAAATACCACCGCTCAACGTTTCAATGTCATTAGTGTCAAATTCGAAACCTTACCGAACAGTTGAAACGTAATGTGAAGTAATGATCTCACAATTCCCCGCTGGGTAACGTGTACGATTAAATCCAGTGTGCAAATATTATTTTAAATGGTACCGCTTAACACTTACCCGAGACACGCAGGCAAAGTGTCGCCTTTAATCTCAGCTTTTAGTTACCGGAAAATGGCATTGACACACCATCTCGCACCCATTGCGGGCAATGGCACTCGTACATGATAGTCTCGTGCACCACTGTCGCATAACCTCAGCTTTTTCTTTCTATCTCCCCAACAGCGTACCCGAGTGTAATCAGACACATTAAAACATTTTTCAATAGCAGCACCATTGCGGCCTTCCGATCGCTTTCGCCCGCCCGAATTGTCTCCACAGCCGGAAAAATCAAATGGCTGGAAGCATGAATTTTTACGATCCGTCTGTAAAATCGTAAAACCAATGGGGAAAGCGCAAATGGAAGGAAACATTTCTACTAAAACCATGCTGGCTCACACTCCAGCGCTCGGTCTGATTGGTAGGAAAATGAGCAACGAGTCATTATCTTCCACGAGTGGCCGTTTCGGTGGGTTCAAGCACACAAGCGTGGACATTCCCCTCCTGGTTTTGGAATAAAGAAAATATGAGGCAAATTGCATTCGGTACCCCGAAGAATTGCTGCACCCGGGGATGACACAACTGCCAGCGCCAATGCGAAACAGTCCATTAAAAGGGATCCCTACTGGAGAAAGAGGGATGTAGTTCTCAGTGCACGCTGCAAAAGCGCCAGGTTTTTCTTTCGTTGGGGGGAAATATTGAGTGGATCATGGTTATGAAACTGGTCCAAAGCATTCAGACTCAGCGACCGTTCATCCGTTGAGCCATTGGGTGAGGAGATTTTTTAGTTAGCAAATCCCAAACTCACCAGGAACATCAAAGCCGGTACAAATGCTGGCAACACTGGAATGTTGGCAACCACTAAAAAGAAGAAGAAGACAAACAAACACACACACACACATACATACATACACCGAAACGATAAAAGCTAACTTTTTCAATTAAAATAAATTGTTGAATAGAGCGCCCGCTCGGTTCCTGACCGCTACAAGGATGCTCTGTTTTTCGGCTGTGTGACTTTAGCCACAAAACAACGCGAGCAAGCGGTGAATGAATTGAGTGTGTCGAACCGTTTGCTGGCACATCCGGCAGATGTCGATCCCATGGAGCGTTGCTTTAAGCACGGAACACAGCGTAACGACACTGCAGTAAAAATGAGTTTGTCGTTATAGTTGAGATGGATTGCATGCTTTGCATAGTGCCTTCGGGCACACCGAGGTTATGTACGATTATGGATAAAATTATCAATATGTAAACAAAATATTTCAACAATTTATAAATGATTTTACCACAAACAGAAGCGATTCATAATTAATAATAGTTCGGTTATATATTTTTATACTTCAAAACTTAATTAAATAAGCCAATTAAAAATATCAGCCCTCATGTATGCAATCCGCATTACAAAATGATAATATTATCTGAAAATAATATTTTTTTTAGCTTTTTGAACATTAATTCTGTTATTTCAGTCATTATAACGATGAATCGGTACATGTACAGTTAATTTTTACATACCAAACTAAAACTCATAAATATGCCAACATGGAAACTAACAATAAAAAAAGACAGGAGAAAATCGTTAACCCAGTTATCCATTTGAGGAAACTTTTCCCGCGCTGCAATGTTCGTTTTGTGTAACGAATGCTTGTTTAATGATGCTTTTTTTTATTTGTTTTGCAAATTCCAAGAATAGACATTCATTGTCCCATATCGCTTCCATTCCGCATGGTTAATCAATCACTTGTTTTTTTTTCTTGTTGTTGCATATTATGCACTGTAAATATGTTTCAGCTTTTATGCAGCGCAACTGTTTGCTGCCCCATCACACAGCTCATCATCATCAAACGAAACACGTATCGTATTTCTTTCCCCAATTCAATGAAATGCACATGAAACAGCAGCAAGTGTCGACATGCTTCACCGTCAGGCACAACTCCATTCACCCATCCATCCATCAGGGGCGTGTATGTTGAAACGATTCGAAATATCAATTTTATATCTCACGTTGGCAACATTGTGGGCACAATAAGTGTATGTATTTTTGCCCGCAAAAGTTTGCTGCATTTGACACATTTGCAGCCATCGCGGGAGCCATCCAGCACGGTTGTGCTGCATATAATTAACGCAACACCCAGCGCTTCCGAGACCGTTTACGGAATGCAACAGTGTGTGCCGGCGTCCTTAAGTCAGGTTGAATTTTAATGACGGAAGCCTTGACACTTGACAACGAACGAGAGCTTTGCCCGGTTTGCTCTTCACCGAAAGGTATGCTAGTGTGGTGACCCCGATCGAATCGCGTTCGAATCGGTGTGACTTCGCTCGGAATCAGCTTTCGCTTCACATCGCGATTTGTCGAATGCTTTAGCCAAAATGGGAGGGTAACCTACGCGTAACCTACATCCGAGCCTCGAGTGCCATCCACCGAACGGTGGGGCGTTAATCGAAAACGTTTCCGCTCGTTTTGCGAAATGAACGAACCGTCCGGGACCCAACGCCCAGGATCGGTTGGATGGGGAGGTTTGTAATGGAAGCGCGGTGTGGCAATTTTCCACTGCGAGGACATTCCACTGGTCGTTAGCACGTTAAGTGTTCTTCTTCATTATCATGATTCATCTTCCGTGTCCATTTCCGGTGCGCGCGCGCCAATTTTCCTCGTGCCGAGCACTTACTTTCGCGACTTATCCGGTTCGTCGTTGCGGTGTGGTCGACGTCCATCATTCGCATGGAACGCATTTTGACGAGTTTCCGCATGGAAGGGAAGCTTACCATCCAAATCACCCAAACGGGGTGGTTTGGAGTGGGAGCTTAACGATGAATGATTCGTTTTTTTGTGTATCTCGCTAAGAGTTCCATTTCCGCTTCGACCCACAGCAAGCCAAACCGAACAGCTGCGGGACAAACTCTCTGTATATATATATTTGTGTGTGTGTGTGTGGGTCAAAAAAACAAAAATTGACGATAAATTTTTAATTTTAAAGAAAACTGGTAGCATCTTCGTCATCTCTTATTAAAAGAAAACATAAATTCCTTGAATTCCGCTTTCGGAGCGATTACCTTTCGCTAATCGGGAATTTTCTTTTCTGTAAAATAATTCCTTTGACATTTGCGTGAAGACACCCACATCAAAATATGGGATTTTTATTCTTCGAATTCCAAAATAAAACTCTATTTAGAAGCTTGTTTTGCGTTGGGCAAATGGTAATGTCCCAAATGGGCGTTTGGGTTGACAACCGTTGACAACCAAAACCGAGCCGAACCGATGCAGCACTTAAGAATTGCACAAAAGACCTACATTTCGCACCTTCACGTGCTTCACCGCTAATTAAAAATGAAATAAAAGATTTCAATTTCCGTCCCCAGCGGAGGCACCCACCCACAGCCGGATACTATTTCTGGCTGACAATCATGAAGGAGAAGAAAAAATATATGAAAATAAAATCCTCCTCTCCAGAAAGGTCCTTTTGTGGAAGGGGACTAAAATGTTTTCCACCAAAGCCCTCGACAATGGTCGGGAAGGCTTTGCTGCGCTTAATTTCCTTTTGTTCTTACCTCCCCCCCCCCCCCCCAAAACCTCCCTCCTCTTCGCATCCCCTTGCCAACCCCCGTCAAACATCAAGGACAATTGTTAGGCCGAACGTTAAAACTAGGTTGATTGGGTGGATTGTTATGCCTTTGGTGAACCGTACACGGGAAAACAATTAAGGCGGAATTTTAATCATCTTGTAAGCGTAAACGGGTCTCGCTGGGACGGGAAGGCAAAGTTTTCTTTCTCCTAATGACCAGCACCGGTAAGAGCTTAGATCCCAAACGAAAACTATACCACCTCCTGCCGAAACCCGGTCAGTGTCGAACCATTTCGTTGATGGTGCGCTGGCCGAGAAGACCAGAACGAGCTGTACGGTGATGGCACACATTTTGCCGAAGGAAAAGCTATGCTTTACACACTCTTATACATATATATATGTATGCATAGATTATTAGCAGCTTATTAAACTTTATGCATTATGACACCCATTACCCAAGCGACATGTTGACTTTTCTGTGTAATTTACATTTGTATTGCCGTGCTTTACCGAACAGCTTTAGTAGCTTCCTGGTGTGCAAATGATGGCAAAGCCATTAACGATTGCACATGGACAGTAAGCGGAAGGTGTTAAAAAGGCGCAATATTATGTTTGAAACAACAACTAAAGTCCTGTAGGGTTTAAACATCGTGCACATTGTAGCTAGATAGATCCATTTCCACAATACAGAAAACCCACAATTATTATTATATGCCTTTCAATGGCGAGCCGTTAAAGTTTGTTTAACGAGGTTCCGTTTTGTTTTATTGCATTTGCTGTGATTGCGATAAAGCTTTAAGCTTTGGATTTATGTTCCTATTATTGTCATCATTTCTGCGCGTAAAATGTTTCATCACGATATAATTGTTTAAAAGAATTATTCACAAAGCAGTTTAAAAGGATCACGATGTAACTCATGTTGCATACTTTTAGGCGGAAATTTAAAGAAAGTGATAATCTCATATGATTTTATTTATAGATTTATACATTTCAGTTCACATTTATGTACTTCCGTTTAATTTATTAACTCATGTACGGTTTGTAGTTGTGGCGAACCGTTGCCTGACTTTTAGTATAAATAAAATATTTCACGACAACTGCTAAATGACATCGGCGTTGTTAACACACTTCCACATGGCAAAACAAACAGGGAGGAAAAGGCGGCACTCGCTTCCCTGCATTGCTACGGTATCAGGTGTCGGTGATGTATAATGAACTAAGTGCTTTAGCTAACAAAACCCATTTCCCATTTACCCATTTTCCATGATGGACAATTATTTGTGCATATCGCAGGAATCATTCCATAGCGCAGCGCTTTTTTTGTTTGCGTGGTTTTGCATACAACCAACAACCCGTTCCCCCAAATTTGACCACTAATCGGAACGGCTGGCAAATAAAGTGGCAACCCGTGCCAGCAAAAAACCCACCCCGCTGGCCTCCAAAATTGCTCGATAATTCATGCACGTTTGGCCAGCGGGCAATAATAAATAGATAATGTTCAACTCGTGTTCGAGTGTCGAATATTTTCCAACCGACTGGCTGCCGGGGAAAACCATCCTGCAGTCGAGCGTGGGTAACGCCAAATTTCTAATGCTCGCTCGTCCGGTTTGCCCATTCGGGGGAAAAGCTTGATTTAGTTTGAAATTGAAATGTTATTGATCCTGCTCTGCCCGTTGCTCTCTGTATTTGTATGGAACTCGCGGAAAAGCGCAATGCATCGACAAAAGGCTAGCGGTTGCCGTCCCCATACGCAAATACCGATTTCCAGCAAAGCGACCGCGATCAGCCAGAAGGCCATTTAAGCTCATCGACATGTCCAATCGAAACATGATTGCTGTTTCAGCTGCATATTCTGCCGGTTCCCGTGTGTGCGTGTGTGTGTGTGGACGGCACAATACAACGGCCACAAAACAACGTGTAGCTTGTTGGAGGTTCCTCGTCTGTCCGGCTGGTGAAATTCTAAACCATTTGCTTCCATTTCGCTGTTTTCGGTACCCATTTTTCAAAATCTCCATTGCAGGAATGGATCGCTTGCAATGACGGATAACAAGGCTTTCATTTATGTGCAATAGTTTCCGAGTGACTGGAGCAACACTTTTCAATTCCGATGGGGATGGATGGCCTTTTTTCCGCAACTTTTGTGCTGCTTTTTGTTGTGTATTTGTTCGGCAGAGCATACAAAAAGAGAATGAAATGAAAAATTAATGCACACACACACACATACGCGGAGAGTTAGCTGATTGGGAAAACATTTTTCAATTAAAACAGTGCCTTTGTTGTAATGGTTTGGAAACAACTTAGTTTCAGGTAAGGGAAGCAAAAAAAATGAAAAAAATTGTTTTTAGCTAAACAATGTAGCAAATTCCTGAAAATGTGCAATATGAAGTATAATTTTTTTATAATTTCTAAAGATTTTTTTTTTTATTTATTTATGTTTGATTATGACGGCTTAGAGCCGTATTGTCAACACCGCTTGTGTTGACGAAATACATAGACAATTATATAAGGCATTTCCTCCTTATTGATTGCCTTATCCCGGGCATACTCGGTAGTTGTTGCAGTTGTGGTCCGGTCCTATTGTTGTTTTGTAGTTCGTGGTGGTGGCTATTTTGGTAGATGTGTTTGGTCCGGTAATGTTGTTGTTGCTATTGTGTAGTATGGGTGGTGTTTTGTCCTGTCTATTGTGTAGATTTGTGACTGTAACAAACAAAAATAATTGCAGAGACAGCACAAACAAGAATTTGCCTGCATACAGCGCTCCCCAAGCAGTCCAGCAGTGACACCCCAAGCCCGACCAAGCCAGCATCGAATTCGGGAATGTCCGGCGCGCTCCTTCTCGTAACAGCAAGAGCGTCTCTACTGCTCGCGAGATTGAACACACCCAACACTCCCGCACCCAACGCCGACCCATCCAACCTCGCTGCGTCAAAGCTGGACTG
>STHB01000010.1:11321846-11335170 GCA_018908115.1 Anopheles rivulorum
GAATCCTTACCACTTGCCAGTGCGTTGCGCATCTTGAAAAGTGGCATCATTTCCGCCACCCGATATAAACACATACACACCCGCGGACCTGCCACTAATGATGTAATCATTTTTTATGCCACTCTGTTTCAGTCACCTTTCTCTATTTTTTGTTGGGATTTTGTATTGGAAGAATTTAGAGTTAGGTTGGGGATGCTTATCCGAGGTGATAACAACCTTCTACGACTCACGGGTAAGAAAACCCTCTAGAAACAATATCCTTCGTGGGTAGAATTGACTAGGAAGAAGGTTTTTTTTTCGGGGACGGTAAGACTTCATTGAGGACTAAGACGGTGTAAAGTCGTCGGTGCTAATCCAATTCACGCCAGCACGAAAATTCGTACCAGCAGCATCCACGCATACCAAATGGCTGACAATACGCTGCGTTATAGCATGGCTGATGTCGGAGTAGCTTCCGAGCATCAGGAAGGAAAAGACAAAAAAAAATTATATTCCTGCCTACCAGAGTATGATGTTTGTTATCTTCCTGCAAAACGGTCCGGAAGGATCGGTGCTGCGAGCTGGTAAACTAAATGACATTAACCTCCGAGCTGGGGAGGCCTTCGGTGGGTCCGTGCGCAATAATGGTTGGCAAACTCTTACCCATGTGTAGATGAGTCGCTCCCAAAAGTGGACGGGGTTCTCGGTTACGGTCTCGGTTGACTCGCTTGCTCTACATTACTAGGCGTTGTTATTGAGATTACAGGCTAAAAAGCAAAGAAAAGAGCTGTACCTCATCTATCGTTTGTGAGTGACTCCGTGTTTTTTTGCTTCTCCGGTGTTCATACTTCATCTCTTGAAAAGTGCAAACGAGCATTTCCAGTAGATATAACGTTGGAAGCCGTTACGTTTCGTACCCCGACACTATTCCGTTGCATCAAAATTATGAAAAGCTTTATCTCGCTCCGCATGCATTCCATGTACGTTATCCGTTAGTCAGCACAGGTCTGTTACAGGGTCACGATTGTTGTAGCTGTTTTGCGATAAGCAACATCTTATAAACCACACCCAAACCCATGGTTTGTGGCACATTGCATACGTCACCGTCACCCAACCGACCGTCCAAAAGTCATCCAACCGAATGACATACGGATGCCTATCATGGGACCCATCATCTAGTCCCGGCGGAGCCTTGCTCGTCAACCATGTTGGCGCTCTGATTAGCTTTCCCGCTGGCTTGCTCACCTCGGGCAGCCATTTTATCGGCCCGTCACTCTACGGGCAACCCAAGAAAATGAGCTGGAAAAAGCACGACTGACAGGGCGTACGATGAAGAATGGATCCGTCGTACTGTCGCACTGGTCATCATGTAGCGAGTGAAACCAAATGTGTCCAATCTGTTCAAGCGAACATGGTACAGGGACGGAGCAAAAAAGAATGCTGAATAGGCAACATGTTGACGTAATTGGGTGTACCCGATGGTCTTAGTGGGCCGGTTGTTGTTGTTGTTGCGTGTTGGAACACAATGCATAAACATCCAGGCAGATCTTGCAATCGATATATTAAAAAGATTTGCTCACGAAGCAAGTTGTGACACACCGTACATGCTTTTTCGAATGATTACATGTTCCGTAAGAATGAAACATAAAATTATCACTTTTCGCACGCTGTGAGTAATGCAGATTGCATGCTTTACGGGGAAGACAAAATAAAAGTTTCCTAAATGTATGCAATCCGCAATACAAACATTTACTTCCTAGACAATAGAGGAGATATCATTAAAGAATTATTCTCAAGCTGTTTTTCTCTATAGTCTTAGGATTATAAAATGAATTTTTTGTACTTACTTATGCATAGCAATGAACTTTTTCTCAATGAGGTTCAATTTCCCAACAGCAATTAATGAAGCTGTATAGGCACCGTATAAGCACCACGGACATTAAACTTTATGTTACCGACCACTTCAATTTAATTTGATACTTTACTTAAAATGTATTACCCTTTTCATAGTTTTCATTGCCGATTTTTTTAAAACGATATATTTCATAAAAATATTTGCATTTCTTCTCAAAACCTCTCCCCAACCGTCGCCTTCCCCTCGATATCTCGTTGTACATAGAGTGCACAGTCGATAACGGCGCGACGACAATATAGCAAATTGAATTTTAAACTACCATGGCCAAAAAAACACAAGTCCCTTCACCTTCTTTAGCGTATAGTGCGGTAGGATGAAACTTTTTTCTTGTGTCCCGAAAAAAATTCTCTCCACTTCCAGTATATTGCCGGTGCCATCATCTTTTGCCGTCCGAAGCCGTTGCCCGTTGGGTTTCTAATAACGGAAAGTGTGTTATTGATTACGGTTACAGCTCAATAAATTCTTCCATCTTTCGCGCGTGGTAGAGTCTTTGCGAGAACTCCCGGACAGACAGCGCCATCGAAATGGCAAGCTGAAACCAAACCGAAGCATTTTTGCCGAAGATGACGCCAAGGGATGAGTTTCTTGCACCATCCACACGCGGAACCGATGGCCGTGCGATGATGGTGCAGTACTGGGATGCAGTAGTTGCATCACAGCAAGGCATTCCTTCGTCTTGCTAAGGGAACGTACGAACGGGACGAATCCTGGCAAGAAAATCCACCATCTCAGCATCTCTTCAGCGACAAGGAATTATAGAAATTGCTTCACCCGAGGCAGATTTGCTCACATTTTTTTTTTGCTTATTCGCTCCGAAGAGTGTGCATAAATCCATCATCGTTTCCGGATCGCCCCGACTGCGACTGCGAATGGTTGTTTGCCTTGGGAGATTTCTCCGACCCACTGCATCGCTGATGGCTTTCGGTTTTTTAATCCGTTACCCAGTCGCGGTTGCTTATTGGATGGGATGTTCCGTTCCGGAAGTTGCCGGACGCTCGTCCGCAGGCATGGGGTTTGAATCCTTTTGAGAATTCTTGACGGACACTTTTATCAATGGCCCCCGGGTACAGAAGTATTCATGCGAACTGATTGATCTCTTACAGCCCTGCAAAGCGTAATACATTATGCAACGAGATATTGATCGTATCTAGATGAAAAGTAACACTATTCCACGAGTGAGTCATAAAATAATGAAATTTTGTAATGTCATTGTAAAATCGTAATGAAACAATACGGTTGTTATGGCTGGCACGACAGCAACGAATTATGCTCGTTGTCTTAAAACACAATAATTTTTAACAAGTCTACCTAACTAGATTGATGCAAACTGCATAATGCATTCAAAGTCGCCTGAAGGTATACTATCCGTATAACACAATTACCTTTTAAACTCACAAATGATTATTACCTCTTCTTTTCCTGACTTTTTACACGTCAAATTTCACCTTTTTTTTTAAAAATTTTTCTATATTTTTCTATCAAATTAAGCAATGCATTTCCAGTTCTTCGAGATGCATGTCTGACAAATGCGTTCACTCATCCAGGTTATGTTACGTGTACGCCCTCGACGAAACCGGAGCAAAAACTCGGAAGCGGAACTACTTGCACTTAATTATGTAACCGGAAGCAGATTACTGCAAATGGTACGTGATTCTGGAGTGCAGATACATATAGCAGAAGAAGAAGCAAGAAAAATCCCTACGCTAAGAGCACATCCAACAGAGGGCTGTAGCCAGCCGATGTAGAAAGCGTTACTAATGCCTTTGCTTTACGTTCATTTGAGTTTGGCTGTGTTTTTTTGTTTTGTTTTCTGTCTCCCTTTGGTTCCATGGTTCCATTTTTGCTTCCTTCAGCTTTGCTAAAGAAATCCAGTGCAGCCAGGTTTAAAGGGGATGCCATTCGTGCATTAGTGCGTTCCCTTACATTGCTTCCATGTGCAGCAGCACTTAAAGTTGTCCTCGAGCGACGAGAGAGCAGTAACAAATCGTATCCGTGGTTGAATGAAATCATTCTAGCTCCGGCCTAGACGAAACCAAGGGGGACCACACAAAAAATCTTGCTCATCGTAACGCTCTTGTCTTGTTGGGGGCAAAAAAAAGAAAACAAAATACATCCCATGATGGAGAGATGGCAGCCTCAACAGACACAGTGGTAAACAGCCAGCCAGCCAGCCAACGAAACGTGGCATGCCGGTCGAAGGGAAGAAGATACTACAAACCGTTACATTTATGCATGTAGCAAAAGTGCCCATGAGCTCATGGCTAGGGCTCCTCCTCCGAACGTTTCCGACATTGCCTCACGCGTGGCCTAACGCGCCATTAGGTGAAAAGCCTGCTGCAAAAATGCGGAAGCAGAAGCGACAGAATGTAAAAATAACTCCCTCCCAGCGACGACGGAACGGAGATGTGGCAAAGGTTGTAATGTGCCCCAAAGCAGTATAAAACCAACAACATGACACACGGCACCGACAGCCTACCGCATGCCGCGTTTGCTGGAAAATCTTCGACCGCCGTCAACCCACGAGGGAAAAGAAAAGATATTCCTTAATGGAAATCGAGGCAAATGCTCCGGGTTGCCTGTCGCCTGCCGTGGCGGTTGCTCAGGTTGTTGTTGGCGCATAAAAGTATAATGAACATAATACTTTGTCTAAATCGCACGCAAAATCGTACACGGCGCCAGTCTTTCGAAAAAGGGGAACAAGCTCTAAGAGAAGCACGCATGCCACGTAGGTTAGCCGTGTGTTACGGGTGGAGGTCTTCGCAACGCGTCCGGTTTGTGGTTGAAGGTGAAGTCGTGTGCTTATGCGAGAGTACAAAACCACGGCTACAGAAACCGAGCCACGAATTCAGGCCAGATTGTCTCGTAAGAAAACCGCAAAATACTACCAGAGTAGAGTGAGTAGAATCCCTTCAACCGGATGACTCCGACCGTATCGGTGACAGATTCTAGTGACTTCGCTCTGGGGGAATACGCTAGCAACGCCGCTATTGATGTCTGCATTAAGAGTACGTTCAACCTGTGGGTTGGCCAGAAAGGTTCTTACCTAGCTTCCTACAGGAGCACCAAGTGACAGGATTTTTTCTCATGTCGGCTAGCTTCTGTCTACACGCTTTATTCACCCTATCGACTAGCTTCTAGCTGCTCTCAGCCACACACAAGCCAAAACTCACCGTTTGGTGGGGTGAAGAAACGCACCATCCTTCCAACATTTAATCTTTGACTTTCGATCTTTTTGCTCGAAACATGCCTGCTCATCGGCAGTATCGGCTTCATAATCAACGGAACGCATTCGCGGTTAGCTGGTACCGGTGTGCTTTGCCGTGCGGGAATATCATCCACCTAATCTAGACTTCTTCCTATCCACCTAGTTTTGGAGCGGTGGGGGCGACGATGCTTCGTGGAAGATTATCTGATTTAATAAATATTTATAAGCCACACCTTGCCGGAAGTATGCAAGAAGCGGTAATATGCGCCTGGTCGTATACTTTGCTGAGGGCGAGAGAGAAAGAAAGCTCAATTTCGTTCAATCTCGAGAGAAAGAGAGAGAGAGAGAGAGAGAGAGAGAGAGAGAGAGAGAGAGAGAGAGAGAGAGAGAGATAGCATGAACCTGAATTGCAATGCTTGAGTAGTGGGGAATGCTTACTGAAACATTCCATACCAAATCAAGGATGAATGGGTTAATGAATTGCATTAAAGCGGATGTTTCATCAAGCATCCTCCCTTGCATATGTTTCAATATGACTTTAAGCTACGTAATATGCAACACAAATGAATTAGAATTGAATTCGATTGAATTCAATCCAAAACTAAATGCTTGTCATGTGGGTAGCATACTTCAAAGCGTAAAATCTTCAAAAACCCCCGAAAGTATGCAATTTGCTGTACAAATTAGTAAATTACCTCATTACATGCGAGAATTTCCTTAATATTGCAAGAAAATACCTCGAAAAGGATAAAGAAACGGAACGGACCTTTGTTGGCGCTAAACAAACCACTCCAACTCATGCTGCATGATGGTTAAAATTGCCCGTCAACCAATCAACGTCCATCGGGGCAAAAGGTAAAATTAGACCACCACGGTCGAAATTAATCAATCGCGATTCAACAAGCATTCAGCTTCGCTGCAAATGACCTATGACCGGGTTTGTTACCTTCGTGTTTTCGCTGCTCGCCAAAGACAAAGGCAGCCAGAATCAAAGAACGCCCAAGAACAACGATCGCGCGAGGGGTTACGGGTTTCGGGTTCAAGCTGCCAAAAACCCAAAATGGCAGGGTTTCCGTAAAAATCGCGAGCGTGAAAACTCATTAAAATTACTTCACGCTCACTGACTGCAATCGGTTTGTGTGAGGGTGTTTTTTTTTCGATACTCTTCCCCACGATTCTTTCACTTTGTTCTGTTGTGCTTTCGAGTTTCCAATCGATTCATCGATGGCAAAGGTTTCCTGGTAGGAAAAATAAACCCCAAACGGGGCCACACAAAACGGGAACCGAGTCGGGAAAGATCAAAGCCATTCGGAAAGCGGGCACGGATCGGTTGCTTCACCGCCAAAAGCTTAATTTATCAAAAGACCATCACAAAACCCGGGGAACCATACCAAACCTTCCAAAGAATCGAGAAACAAAAACGCAGGTCAAACTTTGGCTCATAAAATCGGGAAATGGCGTTACAAAAACGGGTGTAGTTACCTCGGGTTTGGAAAATTTTCACTCACTCGTCCAGCTTCTGCGTTAGCTTTTGCCCCCCTTTTTTTCGCCGGAAAGTATTCGCAACAAACTAAAAACAAAGATGAAACAAATAACAAAAGCTTCCAGCGAAACGGTTGGGCGCAATTGGCGGTTGGTAGTTGGTTGCCTCCCGCTCGAGGCACGGTCTATCAATGGGGAAGGAAAATTCATTGATGTATGTACACTTTCAATCAAAACAGGGAAATTAGTCGTTACGATTGAAGAAAACCGAACGAACATTCATTTCCAACGGGTTACTAACGAGACGTCAATCACATCGAAGATCACCGCTTGCCGGCAAGCTTTCCCGTTCGACACAAACATTCCCGCACAAAGCAAGCTGTGAAAAGCACGAGGTAAACCAAGAACCTTTACCTTTAACACAGGTACGAACACATTCCACACGGTTGCAAGAGTTGTCGAACACCGCCGAAGCTAAGGAAAAGTTGTGTATCCGTTTTACTTTTTATTATTGAATTTAATTCCTTGATCAAATTAGTTTTCTCTCGCCTGTTTTCCTTTTGCGTACCGTTTACCGTGTGGGACGTTTTCTCCAATTTCCACACACACACACGCGCGTGATAGTGAAGAGGAAAATTGGTGCTTTGATATTGTTGGCCAAAGAATTTGCGGCATTCGGTACTGTTGGTTGGGTTAGCTTTCTTTAGCTTCCTCTCCATTTAATCAACCTAATTTCGATTTCCTTAAACGGGAAATGGAAAAGGTAGGGAAAAGGAAGAAAAAACAAGCAAGATTATTTCAAATGCACCACACGTACCTTCAGCCTGGTGCGGTACAGCTCGATGGACAAAGTTCAAAGAGAAAGAAACTTTTGGCGGTGCGAGCAGCTTCTTTTCATCGACTTTTTTATTTGTCGGTTGGAAAGGAAGGAAAATTAGTTGCTTCGGATGTTGGTTGCCCTGCACTTGTGCTGGAGATTACACCGTATGGGGAAAGGAAAGCAAAACTACTATAACCGCTAAATGGAGGACAGATTGGAGTTGATGATAGCGATGAAACGGTAGAGTAAATGTAGACGCAACACANACCTTCAGCCTGGTGCGGTACAGCTCGATGGACAAAGTTCAAAGAGAAAGAAACTTTTGGCGGTGCGAGCAGCTTCTTTTCATCGACTTTTTTATTTGTCGGTTGGAAAGGAAGGAAAATTAGTTGCTTCGGATGTTGGTTGCCCTGCACTTGTGCTGGAGATTACACCGTATGGGGAAAGGAAAGCAAAACTACTATAACCGCTAAATGGAGGACAGATTGGAGTTGATGATAGCGATGAAACGGTAGAGTAAATGTAGACGCAACACAAGAAGATTCAACGAAGCTGTAGGTTGATGAGAAATGCAATGGAATGAGTGTATGATGCTAAATATATCTTGGAAACAGTGTAACAGAAAAAAAACCTTCAAATATCACCTATTAGTCTTTCATGCAGTAGATTGCATACATTTAGGCGCACAAGTTTTGCCATATGAGCCACAATTTAAACTGACCGTTAGTAGTATAATTTTTTGTTACAGGTTATTTACGTAATATTAAGCAGTTATTAATAAGTTGTATATTAAGCCATTTTGTATTGCGAATTGCATACATTTTAATGCACTGTTTTATAATAATCATATATTGAGGCGACTAGCGGTCGTTACTAACTTAATCATCTTCGATATGATCACTTGTCAGGCCACGTATGATGTAAAGTGATGCTTTAAAGATGGTGTAATTACAAAAGTTTACATTCTTCTTCAACAAATTCTCCATAAAAATCATTGTTAAAGCAGCACAGCGTAACCTCGCAATCGGTTATCATCGGCACAACTTTGCACCGTGCACTACTCATATCTTGATGTTGCTGCGAGCAACATAACAACAGCACCATGGTACACTTTCATCCCTAGTAAGCAGAAACTTTCCCTTCACACATGACACAACCATGGTCCGCTCCGGGAATGCTGCCATCTGTGTGTGTGTGTGTGTGAGAGCTACAGATCCCATACTGGAAAACCACCGAAACAGGCAAGTTTTGGAGGATTATGAGGAGCTTGCTAGCAATAACCCTAACGTAAACCGGCAAAAACCATCCTAGCGCAGGGGTAATGGAACAACCCTTCAAGCAAAAGCTTTTGTGTACGTGTGTGTGTGTGTGTTTGGCGCGCAAAACTGTTGCGCTGCTGCTGCTTTTGTCTCCTAACCTCAAATCGTGATGAATGTATGATGCTTACATGTGGCACAGTTTCGTGCTCGGGTGTCCCGAAAATCGGTATTCGCTTGGTGCAATAGTTTTTTTTTCCATTTTGGAATGAAGCAAACCACCGGGAGAGCGAGTGACGGGGTAGACCATCTGCAGTGCAAATAGCAACCAACCAGTTCCAGAAACTATGGCCCATCCGCTTCTTCCCGCATTCCCGCGCTTGGCAAATACACGGAGATGCAAAAACCCTGCGATACATTACCCTGGCCCGGTAACCTGTAACGGAGAGCTAACCCGGCGCGTTGTACGGTGTGTCTTTTGCACGGTTTTTAGTATTGCGGCTTCCGGATGAAACACCCGTTTTGATTCCCTCTGTTTTTGCGTTGTTGTTTTATTTTTCGGTATACGAAGGGACACAAAGTATGGAGCGGTGCGAGTAAAGTTGGGCAAGAAAAAAAAGGGCCCCGGATTGCTGCCTGCCAGCCACACCACGGAAGCCGGATGATGACCTCGTGCCGTAACCGTAATGTGCACGGTGGAAAACGGCACCAACCGCACGGTTAAGCCGGTATTTGGCTTCCCTTATCTGCTGCTGGAGCATCGCTTCCTTGCAGTTGCCATGGTGTTGCCGTTCGCTTCGTGAGCAAAACGGTTTAACGGACGAGCTGGTACATCAAGCTAGAATATTTATGAAGCCAAAGTATCATCAGCAAAAGCCCGGAAGAAACTGGAACGGGACGAAAAATTAGTTTTTCCCCAGTAGGAATGGTCACAAAAGTAGGTGAATCCTATGCAACGTTGCGTTCATGCGTTCTGGTCACCCTAACAAGCGTACGATTTAGTGCTTCGAACGAGCACCGTACAAATGGCCGTGGCCAACATCTTAAGACCCCAAAGGTAGAAAAGCTTCATTCGCTGCTGCTGCTGCTGCAAAAAAAAAGGAAGCAACAAAACTAAATATTGCACGACGCAATGGGCATGACCGAACAAAACCCCGTCCCTCGGATGTGCGGATAAATACTACATCAAGTAGGCGCATTAAACTGCACGATTTTATAGTCATCATCAACATGCGTGGTGGTGGCAATAAAACGTGAAATAATATCGGAAGTAAGTTGGCTCAAACACACACACCAAACGCACGGGGAGGTGCAGGAGGGATTAAGGTTTGTTGCCTTTTTTGTTTGTTGCTTCTTTTGTGTGACCAGGTGGAATGTGGTGGCTGGAAATGGTTTGGCAAAATGACGATATAAGTACACATTAAATGCGTCGCCCACGGTACGACAATCGTTTCGCTTCAAAACCATGTATGGCATAATCCATAGCCTAAACCCTTGAATGAACATGCAACAATATACAAGTTGACAACATGTGTGTTGAAATTGAATTAAAGGTTGCAGACGAGATTTATACCACTTATCAATAACACATAATTAAGTGGAGAAAAACAGTGTAGTGTTAAATTATTCATTCTTCAAAAAACATGTTTCTGTATATTTTATTTTAGCTAAAGGAGTGAAATGTACCTTCCGCAGCAAATAACAAATTGCATAGTACAATCAAATGCATAAGAAATTAAAATTTAACATAAAATAATTTTAAATTATGAAGATGGAATATTTAAAATTATTTAATGTTGATAACATATTATAAAAATAATTTTAAATAATAATCATTTTTAAAAATTTCGTTTTATTTGTTGGTCAAGTAGTTTTCATATAAAATATTTATATTTACTTTACTTTCATATTTGGAACTTTTACATTTGGTATTTTTCTCAAGAAAACGTCTAAAATACGATATAGAAAGTGATTTTTGTAGCGAAATTTCTGACCATTTCTCATATCCGAATCCAAGCATCCGAACATATATTTCTCTAATTTTTTTGTAACTTGTTAAAAAATTGCATACATTTAGACGTATTGTAAAATGGCGAGAAATCTGGTATGACAATTTTGCCTGAAGCTATGCAATCTGCATCACTTACGAAACATTTATCTACTGAATTCGAGGGGTGTATTTCAGCACTCGAGGGTTATTTTACACTTATTGCATATTTCCTATATATTTCAATTCGATATCTTTCTGTTACGATTCTCCATCTCCACTCCATCATCTTCTATTCAAAATAATTGAACTGGCTGTTAGAATCAAAACGAATGGTACAAAAAGGGGACACAAAAACATACTCTACATACATACCGTGTAGAAAAGAAACATATAGAAAAGGTGACTATATTCGAAATTTCTTAAATTGATTTTTTATGTTCCACCCGGTCACCCCATGCCATACGGTTCATTTACGTGAGTTCCACTCCTTATAAGCGCAAACCGATAAAAACACAATCCGCATGTGAAATGCGGAAAAAACACAACGCCTTTAATGTCGCATATAAAAACGCCGAAAGACGATTGATTTGGCTAATAAATTCCACCGCCAAATAATGGCATTTGGGCCCGGCCGCTAGTCGCGTTGTCCGGCCATCTTACCGACGCTTGCAAAACAGCGAAACCGACCGGTGTGGCAGTAAATTTGGCCCTCTCCGAACCGAACGGGCATACGACAAGTAGCCCCATGCAAGCAGTGGTGGTGGCATTTTATTTGGTCGATACCGGTGCATGCAGGTGCTCTCACACGGGACACAGAGGCTTCTTCCGGCGTACAGCAACAACACCGACCGAACCGTGGGTTGGGGAATGGGAAATGGGAAAAAACAGAAGAAAAAAAATATATGTATGTATATTACTGCATGCAAATGTGACACGAAAATGTTTTACCACGGCTACGTGCTCACTTTATGGGATGTGTTTTGTTCTGGTACGGGATGGGAACACAAGCAAGCACCCTGTAAAGTACACGAGGCGGGAACGAGATGGGAAATTAAATTTGGATTGTTTTGTTGCCATTTTCCACCGATACCCATGCGGTCGTTCTTCTGCTTTGCAAGAAGACCTTAAGGAGTCTCGGAAACACCCGGCAAAGCGTGTGTGTGTGTCTGAAGATGGAAGATGCCGCATCGTAATACGCTTTATTTTGCCTCACATAAACCAACCCAAAATGACTTTGTTTTGATCGTATTGATTCTCGGGAGAAGAAATAAAAGCGCGCCAACGCGTTAGCGCTCCCTGTTGTTGAAGTGTGATTTTGGTAAATGGTTTCGTTTTGTGTTTTAATAATAAATGTGTTTCCACCAGGCTGTGTTTTTTGGTTCGCTATGGAGACTGCTCTGTTGGACAGAGGACCATTGCAAACGAAATTCGTTTGTACTTTGCTAGCTTAGTCATAAAGTGTTTTACATTATTTCCCGGAGGGAAAGCTTTTGCTAGGTGGTTTGCATACTTTCAGGCGTTTTGTCAATTATATGTTATTAACAACAACGCAGTGCACGAATCAAAAAGCGTTAGCTCATGTAGTATTTAAGCCAAAATTTCCATAAAATAATGTATGAGTAATATTTCCATTTGAACATATCCCCTATTGGTATAATAAAAAGTTTCGTTTTGTGTTAAAAAATAAATCATTTTCCAAGCTTTATTTTAGTTTTAAAGCATTTAAATTTGTATTAAATTTGTGTTAATCATTTAAACAACAAAGAGGTATAATTATAAATGGCTATTCCAGTAAATTCCACAAAATAACAAAAAGCTTACATCAACGACCATATATAAGCGTCAATTTGTCCTTCGGATTGCATAACTTAGGGCGCTTAATGAATTAAAGTTCAAAGGTTTAGTTTGTTGATCGGAATCGTTTGAAATCATTAGATTTGCAACATCAATGCGTCTAAATAAAAACAAAAATAAACAGTAAATAATTTTTTTATAAAACATAAGTTTAAGTTAGGTTATAGTGTAATAAATATTATTTTACAACAAAAATCAATTATTCGGAAACCATTTTCCTAATTTTAAACAAGACCCAGTAAACCATAAATAATCAAGCAAGCTAAAAAGAAAAATCTTACAGTATGCTCGCCAAAAATAACTTGACCCAGTATTCCACTTATGTTGGCCACAGTTTCCCATTTTCTCGATAGCCTTCCAAGTGAATGTGGTATATTTACCATCTATTTTGTTTGATTTATTTTGCACCCTTCCGCACCGCTCACTCACGCAACCATTCTTCCGTGTAAGTTTCACGCTTGGTCGAACTTGCAAGTAACACTATCGTTTACCCACATCGATGATGTATAACATTTCGCGTTTGCGACTAACCGTGCAACCAAGGGAACGAAGAAAAAGGAAGACATTTTAACATTCTCTCACACATTTTCTACTGTTGCATCCAAACAGTGCGAAAGTTGCTACCCTTTGGTGCATCCACCATCCGGTGCATCGATGCAAGCTATGCAAGCCAAAGCATGGCGATTGATCATCGGGTGAAGCGAAACGTTTTCTATTATGTTGCCACCATCCCATCCATCCGGCAACCGACGAACGTTTTGCTGTGAGAAGAAGGTGAGAGAGAGAGAGAGAGAGAGAGAGAGAGAGAGAGAGAGAGAGAGAG
>STHB01000010.1:11453030-11500205 GCA_018908115.1 Anopheles rivulorum
GATAGATCACATGATCTTATTGTTTACGCCTAAATGCATGCAATGGGTTTATCGGAATCGTTAGGTCGCTTTGTAACATTTCCAAAAATCCTTTTTCAAATTATATTCATTCCAGCTTACAGGAAATCGAATAAAATTTCATTCCACTAATCTCACGAATGCTGCATCTCATTTGAGATATACGTCCTAATCGACATAATGCTAATGACGCCCGGAATAGCAATCTAACCTATTTGTAATTCTCAACAATCGAACGCCAGGAAACTCGGCACGCGGAACGAGCTGCAGTTTAATTACGCGGAATGCATCGTCAAAAATCATTCGGAAAAAGGATTACAACAACAAAACTTCAACCCTTTTTCCGTCCCACGAGTGACAATAGCGCCTTTAATGAATGTTGGCAGAACAGAAAACAAAAAAAAGGAATCTACTCCACTTCACGCTGCCATGCAAAACGCGCCGATTTAAAGTACTCTCTTATTTTTTGTAAATCCGTTTCGCATCGTTGCCTAATTGGAAAATCTACAGTATTCAATCCAGTCACCCGGCCATGGATACGCCGATTTTGCCGCTGAAACCTGTGTGAAGTGCGTATAACCCCCTTTTTCACGTGTGTATGGCGGTGTGTGTGTGTGATTTTTCACTCACTCCTTCCTTTTCCCCGTTAATCCTTTCTTGCCGGTTACCCTTTTGGTTCGGTTGCTGTTTGTCACCATTTCTACGCCGCTACATCAAAGCGAGTACGGGCGCCATTTTTCTACTTCTCGGTCGCTAATCGCAATCACGCATCGAAATCCTTTTCATGCGTAATAACGCACGGTGCTGCAAAGAAACGATTGTCACGGATCGTCATGGATGGTGGCTTCAAAAGCAGGCAACGCTCCTGTGCAAAGAGCCACTCAAGCCAGTGTCCCTGGATGGGATATGGCCTTGATAAAGGATTTTTATACACAAATATATGTACGTTGAGCTCACTTTCAAGAGCTCATCGGTTGTGCAAACATATCGCAAAAGGGTGATTGGTGTGCGAGCCGTTACGAACGTCAAAGGCACGGCAACAATGCACGGTAAGTGATGCATTCGAGGTCCATCACCTCGGGCCTCTCATAAATCTTGCATCACACACACACACATGCACGTACACACCCCGGTAGTCACGTGGTCCAATTTATGAGCGAAGTGATAGGTAAAGCGACAATTTTCATCCCTTACCACAAAGAAGTCTCATTCAGCTATGCCCCAGCAGGAGGTCCTTCTCCAGCGCGATATTCCAACGCATTTCGATAACAATCCGACTGCCGTCGGTACTCTAATTTTCACGCTGCATCGTTGCATCAACTCTTTTTGCGCGCGCGTTGGGGTGTGTTTGCCAATTCCGACCCAAAAGTTGAAACCCTTAACCATAGGAACAAAGCAACAGCCACGCATCACACGTGGCAAACGTGCAAACGACGAACGGCAATGTAAAGCGAAGAAGGATGTGTTGCCCTTGCGAAATAAGGATGACGTATTCCGGACACGCACCAATATGGCCACCTCTTGCCTATTGGGTTCCTTCACCTTCCGAAGCAGAAGCGTTAGTGTGGCGTAGAAGAATGACGCGCTCTTAGAAGGGCTCAAAAGTCGGCCGTACGAGTTGTATAATTTTCAGCAAATAATCATGGTGATATTTTACCATCGCACATTTTTGGGGCGAGGGTGAATTCGGGAAAAAACACCCCCCCCCCCCCCTTTTTGCATCAAATGTGGTGCATTATTCATCTGTCAGTGGTGTACCCTTGAGTAGTACGTGCTAACCGTGAAACTGTAAAGAAAAGTTATTTAAATAAGAATTTTTACACTGAACGCCTAAAGTTATACTATGTTGACACAAAATAAGCGTATAACCGATATTTGGTTCAATTTCTTGCTATTTTTAAGGAATAATCGTCGATCCTTGTTAAGCTTAAACGAAATAGAGTACCAGATAGCCCTCTTTAACACTTCCATTGTGTTTCTAAACATTTCGTTTAAAATAAATAACGTTTTAGTATGGAACATCTTAAACAAAGTTTTCATGTTAATTTTTTTTAACCATCTTTTCTTGCTCAAAAATCCACCCTTTTGTTGGGATACATACTGAAGGGTTAAAGGGTAGAATGAAAAAAATCCCTACAACCGGCATGGCCACCGTCAACCGCACGTACATGGGGCCAACCTCTCAAACCCATTAGCAATACAAATGAGTCCGCATTTGCCAGCGGACGGAAGTGTTGAGTGTTTGGCTGCCCTCGGCGGGACACGGGACACAAAGGCGAAAGGCGAAACGCAACGCAATAGAAATCCCGTTTCTTCCCCTTTTTCGGTCCGTCCCTACCGCATCGCCAACACCGTATCAAAAGTGCAAGGAGTAATTGGTGAAGCACCAGCACCCGGGGGGGGGTGGGATGAAAAAATGCCAACCCGAAAGCCTCAACGCCAGTGCAGCTCGTTGAAAAATGCGACGTGCCACTGCCCGTTTGAGTACCTGAGCCCAATGTAAATATCATGAAAGATGCATATTTTAATCAACTTCCCTGCAGAAGGAAGCTCGGAGGGAGGGAAAGGAGTGGCAAGAAGGGGGAAGAGAAGGGAGGGAGGGATTTAAAGTGAAGAAAAATTTCAACTGCGCAGGAAGCAGGAAGATAGCGAAGAATGGAAAGAAAGAATCGTCAATGCCAGCACTCAACAAACCGAAGGAAGTGACCTGCTTGTGTGTTTATATGTGTGCCAGCACGGCAAGGGAAACCTTCAGCGAGCGTTTTCTTACTTGCGAGGGAAGCATACCCACACCGGGGGTACGCTCGTTAAAAGGGCACGAATGTTGTTTAGGACGTGTTACCAAACTGAACTGTATTTGCCTTTCGCCACCAATGCTTGGCAGCAAATTTCCCATTTTCCGACGGCAAGCAAAATGGGGGTTTACCCACCATCCGTCTGAGTCATCCGGCTAACCTGGTTGAGGCAGACAAAACACCGTTTCCAGTGGAGCAAATGCATTGCCCAAAGTCAGACACAACCGAAGCGTCGAAATCCTGCTGCGTACGACAAATGATTCTCCTCATCACCTAACCGTGCTTTAAAGCCATTCCAAACACGCGCTGCACAGCACGCACGAAATACAGGGGGAAGGATTGATTTCCATGCTCCCATGCATACCGTAACAAGGAATAGGAATGGAATCGACAGCCAACCTTACCCACTTCTACGCCACAGTACACCCAACAGTAACGATCTCAAGCCTGCGAACGACACATTTATGGGTGGGGAGAAATGCATTCGAGCAGACGGAAAACTGTATCTCGGAACCGTATCGATTCGCATGCCAAACTCCCAATTCGGGTGAAAGTGATGCAGTGTTGGCATAGTTCCGCAGGTACCGTACATACCTAGTTTTTTTTTGCCGCAGTGGGATAGATTGTTCCTTCCATAGCTTCGATTTCTTTGGAACAGCATTTTTCGGTAGGTGTTTTCTGCACACCGAAGAATGGTAATCGAAACCTATGATTCCGACACCGAATGATGCAGGAACGTATACTGGCGGGCGGTATGCAATGTTTATTTTTCACCAGCCAATAAGTGAAATTCAATCGAACCGAAAAGGGAACGGATGGAGTGTTGTTGATTGCTGGAACTGTGTTTGTGATGCGATACGACAATTTAAATTGGTTACCTTTGGAGCGAAGTGTCAAGGAGGCGAGTCTTCAGTCATAGATCGATGCAATGTGAGGAAGATGAATAGGTATTTACTAGGTATTGACGTCTTTCAAAATATTTTGAATGCTGGAAAATGGGAAATGGAAGGATTCGGGTGATTTTCATAACAATTTCTTGCTTTTTAGTGTGCTTTTGCAACTTCTATTGTAGTTTTCCTATTCCAAATGTTCCAGTGTTTTCCAAGTTTAGATGATCTTCATTACATACGTTTATTTCTGCAAGACACGATCGGAGAAGCGTAAGACGAATGTACATTGAGCACTTCGAAGAAGACCTATACTGACTCCTACATTACCTAAAGAAGTTTCTTGGGGTTTTGTTGATCGGAAGACTTGTAGAACTCAGGTTCTAGGGAAATTTGGAAGCTCTTCACTCCACACGAAGACTTTTTTCACTAGGGGGCTCTAATTTGACTGACACCTCAGTACACTCCAGAACTCCTAGTTTAAGGAGCCAAGAACTTGCAGCAGTAACTCTTGTACTCCCTGCGCAGCATTCGATATACCTACACAAGTGAAGATGGACAGATTAAAAGGATTCATTGTGGATCTTCACTGTCCTAAACAAATCACTTCAAGCACTGCATATTGCATGCCTTCAGGCGTTTGTATTTATTGACTTGTATGCCTCACGATAACCGCCTAAAGGTATGCAATGCAATCACCATTTATGCGTTTATGCTCAATATATTACTCATGCAACTCGTTTTACTATGAATGCAATGTACAAAATTATGCAGTTTGAATTTTTAGTATTAAAACTGAAAAGCTTCCATTCCGCTTCGAAAATAAATCCATCAAACCAGGTGCGCTATTTTCAGCTGCTTATTAACAGCATTTTTAGCCAACCGACTGTATGCAGCCATCTTTCCCAGCCACTCCAGCCTTACAAAAGTATGCTCTTTTCTTGCGGAATGGCAAATAGGGGGTAAAAATAACATGCAAATAACGTTACCAGCGCCCCATCGAAAGTGAAAAGAAAGCAACAGCGGCAACATATTTCACGGTGCAGAATTTTAATGAACTGCAACGAAATAAATTCCACTATTACAACCACGCACCTTCACCAACTCGGCGTGGAACCAGTTTTCGCGTGTCTGGAGTATGTTGATAAAAGGCAGCGAGACAAAATAAAAATAAAAGCCCCCAACAAACCGTCAGTTTGTGCTTCTCGCTTTTGCGTGCTGGTGCAAAGCTACCGGCCAGCGAGCCTTGTCTGGCAATTTGAATTGCTAGCCACCCGCCACTTTCACGCTGCAGAAGAGCCGTACAACTTTTTGGAATCATGGAATTCCCTTCCTTCTTTCCCCCATTACGCTTGGATCCCCCCGGGCCTTACGGTTCTTTACATAATTATCGCACAGGAAAAGCCTTGCACGTTAAAGCCGCGGCCAGCTTCATAAAGCCGCCACTTTGTGCAAATCGTATTCTTAGGCGAAACATCGGTCTGGCTGCTTACGGAGTAAAGTAACAGAAAAAAGCAATACAACCACTTCCTTGTATTTCCTCCAGAAATGGACGACATTATCCTGACATTTCTATGGGGGGAAAAAGAGCTCTCCAACACCCGGTCCCGTCCTTCTCTCCCCGTTGGTGCTATATTTTCATTAATTTATCATCTGATAATTAACTTAACTTCCTTCCATCCCGGTTTCGGTATTCATCCGTCTGTCTGACAGCTGACGTGCTTTTCTTGGCGGGGTGGATGGTATTTTGGGGGAGACAAGGGAGCGAGAGAGAAAGCGAGCGAATACCGACATTTCGGTAAACTGTCTCGGAGGCGTAAAATAGAAAGTCTCGCCCTCCTGCCCGAGACAACAGCAGGTCCCAGCAATTTTTCAGGAATGATACAAACATTTTCCTTCAATTTCTTCCTTTCGAAAGCTTTCCCAAGGGTTCGCCACGGCGGGACAAAACTTTACAAAACCATTCTCCTCGGGCGCCGGTCAATGGATTGTTGCTCCAGCCGTTTGGAGCCGTTTCCGGGTTCGGAGATTTAACTGAAAGATTGTTACAAATAATAGAAACGGCTGTACAAAGGGAAACGTTCGTAAATCATAACATTTTGCTGTGATGGATGGAAAATTGGTGGTGTTGAGTTTTTCATCCTGTTTACAACCGAACCCGGTTGTATCGGGGGGGGCGGGAGTGAAAAATGAACTTTGACTTTACAGTTTCCAAGGGTAAAAATATGGGGTGAGGGTTAGTGAAAGGGATCCCAAACGTAGCTTTAATGATTTGGAACGGAAGTTGCAGTCGAAAATATTGTTAATCTGACAAAGCAGCTGTTTAAAGCATGTAAAATTATAGATATGCTCTTCCGAAAGCATACTTTTAGGCAATCTTTTAGTTGGGCGCCTGATAGTATGCAATAAGGCTAAAATTAATGTCTATTTAAGTTTTAAATGGTAATTTAAACAAGGTATGCCTGCTGGGAACATTTTCGTACATGTCATGTCGTAATTTGCATATACTTTGCAACCAGCAGTGTGAACAGCAGCAAAGGATTATAACAAGCTTATTACCTCCGCTGTTTTCGCTGAAGCGAAGCTTCATCACATTCATACTAATGGCAACAGCGTTAGTTTCATTAGAAAAGCTTTACAAAATTATCCATTATGTACCGATAATGAATGAACGACGGATGGGAACCTGTTCATTAGAACGAGCAGCAGTGATCCCATCAATTCGCACCGAAATACACTATCATGGGTATCGGAGAATAAACGACTTATAGGTTACCTTGTTGGCCTGAACGGTAGATTTTCCTCGCATGACCTCAATTCCGTGCAACGATTGAGCCCACTTTTGACTTTTTGGAGCCAACAGGAAAAGCGTAAATAACTGCAACGGCATGCATGTCCTGTCTATCCTGGACGATTTGTGGAGCCTGCTGAGTAATTTGAAACCCGCTGGTTGACTGGCGCATCCAGCGCTGTGGTCCACGGAATGGGAACCGTACTCAATTGCCATCGCCCGCTGTTTTTCCGATCAAACGAGTCCTGTTTTCCTACCAAAAGCATCACAATGCGTGTCCGATGACGTGCAGCACCGGGAGTGCCTCGGCTATTCGGCTGAGTATGTTCTTCAAAGTACTAAAAAATGGAAGACGAGGCCGTCTGGCAGGTTTTCGATTTCTCCCCGCACTGTTGTGGACATTTGAGTCGAAACTCGTCTCGCTCGTCTGGTTATCGTTGTTTTGGCTTGCGTGTGTGTGTTTATGTGGCTCGAGGCGGTCCCGTACCACAACAACCTTCAGCTCACTCGAACACATTCGGGTGCTGAGCGAGTTTTTAAGGGTTGGAAAAGTTGACCACAGTTCCGTTGACGTCCCGTTCGATAACTTCCAAAGTAATCAATCCACGTCCCGTGCCGCGAGTTGCTCGGGTCGCCGGTAAAAGTTCAATCAAGTGGCCATTTACCGTGTGTCCGTTTGTTCGGTGGTTGATGAATTGAACTTGCGTTCCGTTTCCTTTGCCTTGCCGTTCGGCTCGGTCGCATGCTGTTAAGTGATTGAAAAATGCGACAAATGAATTCGTTGATCACAGCCGACACTTCATCTCTTTCGCGGGCTTCCCCGGTACGATTTTTTGGGGGCGAAGAAAGGCCACCGAACAAAGGATCACCGTACCAGGCCCGAAGTAAGAGAGAGAGAATGAAAGAGAGCAAAAAATCCCTTTAACCACACACGGGAAAACGTAGCCCTCTTAAAGAACTACCACCGGTCGTACACTTCGGAAAAACTTCCACCCTCACCACACGCACCGCCGCATTTTCATAAAGTAAATTGATTTCTCTTCACCCTTGCACGAACGTGCGTCAGATTTGGTACATGGCAGAACCCACCTCAGCGCCGAGGGAATCGGTTCGACGGTACAAAGTTTTTCGCCACCCGACGAAAGTGAAAGAGCAACTAATTTTGTGCACAATTTAAGATAAATGACAGCTTCTTTCAGGGTGAGCTGAGCGCGTCACATGCGACTGTCACCACCACTAACCACGGAACCGGGAACTTGTTTGTCTGTTTGCCAGCGGGCCGGGCTGCTTCCATCGCTAATGGAAGACCAACCGCTTCCGCAAAAGGACGCCAACGTATAAAAAAGAAAAGAACTGAGGAAGAGAACAATCGTCTCCAAATCGTGTCGTGGCGTGCGTGGCGTTTGTTTTCTCTTTATGGTTGAGGTTTTTACTCACACAAAAAAACCTACATTTTTGCCCGATTTCCCGGGCACATGGTGGAGTTGGTGGTCTCGATTGTGGTACGATTATTTCTGATTTCTTCCACACACACACACACACACACACTCACACACACACACACATACACACGCACATACAACGAACGCTGGGCACAGAACCTCTGGACAGACGTCAGACAATGGATTCAATTTCATACCCTCCGGTGCGATTTGGTGGCAGATCTGGCATGAAAAGAAATCGTAGATCCGTCCCGCTACTACACCTCACGTGCGAATGATTTATGATCATCCCGTGGCCGCGTGAGGAAAGTGCGTAAATGTGCGCCGAGCAAGCACACAAGATGGCATTAAGGAGAAGGACGAGCAGGACACGCACGCACGGACTTGCCATCAAAACTCAACAATTATTAATGTGAACGCCATACCGGAACCTTACATCACACGCGGCGAGCGAAATGAAATAAGAGGGCGTGAAATGTATTATCCCCGTTTGCATTAAAGTGACTTTATTTTAAAGACTCCTTTGTGTAGTAAACTCTCCGAACTAATATCCCCGCATTCAATCGCCAACCGACCAATGGTACCAAGAAGCTTTACGAATTCTGGCCCAACTTTCCAGACACCGAAATGTGCTCCATAGCTTATGCGCAAACAACAATGCTACACAACCTTATCAAAGTGGACGCTATCCGGTCTCATTATTTCGGTGTATCAAGGAGATGGCTGGGCGAAAAGTTGTGCCACCAGTAAAATCGCACCAATACGGGAAGCCACCGGTATGCAACCTCACCCAGTAGAATGGGAGGAATTTTGGACAATTTTACATTTATATCGCACCTCATCCATGCACGCCGGCGTCCTTAAAACAATAAGTAACGATTCGTTGGTATCAGATACTGCTGCGGGATTGTGTTGCAGAAATTAGTGAAACATTTCACTCTCGGCTACTCGGCAGACCTAGGCAGCGAGAATTAGATCCGAAACCCTCAAAAATGCAGCTTGCCCTTTTGCTTTATCCTTTATTTCCTGCAAAAGAGATCTGCCATGACTGGTCAGCACAGAAGCCCCACTGTCCTTAATAATAAAAAGGAAGCTAAACTCGAGCCGTCCGAGCCGGTCGGAACGGTGTACACCGATCCACAAGCGCCCACAAAACACATAAGCTCCCAGAAACTTTATTCCGGCAAAGTTCCAGCAAAACAGGCAGCCTTTGTATGGTAAACCTTGCTGCACTGAGTTCGCAAATCGAAAAAAAAAACATGGGAAGCTCAATTTTCATCCGCCCGAGAGAGATACACTTTCGGCTTGTGCTTCGAAACAACTTCCAAAGCTGAGAAAGACCTTTCGAACATACACCGGAACACACGGCGCGTATAATAACAAAAACAGAAATAAATCGCCCACCAACGCATCATGGGGAAGGAAAAAAAAACAGGAAATCAATTAAAAACTTCCCACACACACACACACTGGTCAGCCTATATCCTGTATCCGAAGGGGGAACCGAATCTTGTGTACTGCAATGAATGGTTGTGGTTGTTTTTGCCGAAAGCGACAGTTTGTTGTTGCTCGTACCAGGTGCGAAGGTTAAACTTTCGGGAATAAAATACCCTGTCCCTTGGTCGTTCGGTGTGTAATTTCAAGTTTTGATTAACACTAAACAATGCATGTTATGCTGGGTGATTGTGGGTGTTTATGGTTGGAAAACAGTCATCAATCATAAACTTTTTGCTTGCATATCAATTACATTAAATTACATTCCAACAATAAATTGGCATCAATATTACGTACATTGAGGAGTATATTTGATTTTTACTAATTAATTCATTTTATCAACACAAAAGTAAAACAAACATAAATGCATGCAGTTGCATGTTTCCCTTCAATTGTACGCTGGCATACCTAAAACTTGTTTAAAACTACACTTACAATGCTTAACAAAAATATTTTTTTTTTATTTTTTTTTATTTTTGAGCGCAGTTTTTTTCAAATTTGCCACAACGAAACACAATTTCTAGTAAAAGCATTCAAAACTATATTAATTGCTAACTCAATTGCACGTTGAATAATTGCTGCCATTGAATGAAATATATCAGTTCAGTTGAAATATTTCAATTTTATTACGAAACATTTAAACGCTTCCATAACAATCAGTTCGAAACGAACTGAATAGATTTGTTAATAATTCCACAACATTTTTCCACATGTCGCATCATGTGCTGCAAAACAATCCGATCAATAAATGAAACAAGATTATAATCGGTTCAGGCAATGCAATCAAAATCGTTTTAAATTGCCCAGTACATACGAGCGTACGGGTTCGTACACATGTTTACTGCAAATCGGTAACCGATTGTGTGGAGGTAAAACACACGAGATTGCCCAATAAAACTAGTCCGTCGTCAGTTGACTTTCACCCTAATAACCTGATATCTGCAATATCGACAACCCCCCCCCCCCCCCCCCGTCCCATGGCCTTTCTGTCTGCCTACCGTGCCATGCAATGGATTATTCCCTCGTCCCAACCGCATCAGCTGTCTGATATTGGTGATTTGTTCCAATTTCAAAAAACCCCACCACATCTCTCACACATCGAACAATTTCTGCAATTTCAATCGAAACATCCGAAGAACGATGCTACGATGTGCAGCACAAAAATCTCTCCCACCTCGAACGGATCGGCAACATATCGGTTAAAGGTTCTAAAGCTCTCGTTCACCGCCTCACGACAGCCGGCTCGGAAACACCGAATTGAGCTGTAATGCTCAAATGTTGCCTTGATTGCGGCATTCCCCGGGTTACTGCAGCGCTCTTGTAAATCAGATTTACAACACCGATACCGGTACCGGCTGCAGCACAGCACTCAGTGCTCCTAGTGCTGCTGCTCCACAATCGATTTATCAAAATTTAATAAAGTACTGAGCTGAAGATCCTGAATGTCCGCATCTTTACTCATTCGGTTCGTTTCGTCCGGAATCGATCCGCCGTCTTTTCAAGCCGCACTCAAGCGAAACGAAGAGACAGACGGAGAGAGAAAGGGAGAGAGAGAGAGAGAGAGAGAGAGAGAGAGAGAGAGAGAGAGAGAGAGAGAGAGAGACAGAGAGAAGGACCCCGAGTTGTGATTTATTTGCACTGACGTTGCATCTCCAAGAAATTGGGATCGAGATGACTCCGAATTGGGTCCTGATGACATGTCGAAACCGAACCGCCGTACGGTAGTCACACCCTGGCTACACCTACATAATCCGGCTAGATCTAGCTGTACAGCAAAGCCGTCCTGGGAGTTGGAAGGCAACATGAAAAGCTTAAGTGCATTTGCACAGAAAGCAAGTCGTGCATAATGATTGGATGTCTTTGCGCTCTTCGGGACAAGACTAGATTTGAATTGCTTATTCAAGGTTAAAGCTTTGGTGAAGATACCCGACTCTGGTGCTTCATTATTCGCGCACTAAGCCAATCAGCATTATCTTCAGCTGCTTTGTGTCGTAACTACATCTTTTAAATATTGAGCATTACTAATCCTTAATGACTTCCAGCCGAGTTAAGGCTATTGTTTCCTAGAATTTCTTTACGCCAAACACGGGGGACAACAATTCTCTTCATTCGTGACGAACGACACGCAGACTGTCACTTGATGTCCATTAGGATCGACTCGGAAAACCCCACGGAAAAAACAACCTCTTTCACACCACCAGTCATTTTCCGACATTTCACCAACAAACTGGCGGAGTAAATAGATTAGAAAATTGCTGACCGTGAAATTACTTTCGCCCGATGACAACTCCCTCAAGACAGAGCCCGACATTAGGCTGTCTCTTCTGATTCAACTTACTGTAGGAGGGAGAGGCAAGAAAATGAAACACTTTGATGCAACCTGCAGCGTCTTCGGTTGGGCAAATGCTTGTTCGGGGTCAAGTGGTAAAGGATACACGCCAAGGTACAACCGGCTCTCGCACCGGCTTTTAAGAAAGTTTTTTTTTTGTTTTTAATTTGTTTCTGGGGATTATTTTTCGGCGTTTATCTTTTTCCACGTCGTAGGAGAAAAAACGGCACCGAGTGAGTGGGGAAACTATCCAATTACTATGCTAACGTTTTGTCAGCCATGCGAATATTTACTCTCTCATTGCCCTGCGAAACGGTTCGTTTGCTGGTTGATTTATTGCACGTTCCTGCGACCGTTCGAGAGTTGCTCGTGTCCTGCCACCTAGACGAGCGATGATGTTGAGCTGAAGAAGAAAAAATAAAGGTCACGTTAAAATGGCATTGTGCCTTTCGCGTAGCTTTGCCCGTTTTTTTGCTCCTTTGGTAGGCCATTTCTCTAAACCATTAACCAATTGTAGCAGGAAAAGATCGTTCGAAAGAAAACACATCATCATCATCATCATTATCGCTCAGCGCATCGTTCCTGGAACACACGGCACCGCAGGACACATTCAGTAATGGAAGCATTATTTACAAATGTACAACAAACACAACGCACAGAGAAGAAAAACTAGAATCTCATCCAGGACAATAACGAAAAACAAAACGACAAAAAAAAAGCATTAACACTTGACGTCCACTGTGAGCGAATAATTGAATGTCCATTGTTCGTGCAGTACCGCCAACCATTCGTCCAAGATTGTCCATTCCCTTCCACAGTAGTGTTCCACATTGTAAGATTATCTTCCAACCTGTGGCAACAGTGACAAAGAAGGTGGAAGAAAAATGACAACCATATTTCGCACTGAAGTGGTTTCTTTGTACAGTCGGACGACAATCGTGGAAGCACACAACAACGACCGAAGAAAAAAAAAATCCACGCAAATTGTGAAATGCCACCAGAAAAGAAGATCTATCTCCACGCCCAGTAAAAGCAAGCAACAAAACACGGAAATCTTTCCCGGTAATTGATAACTTACTTAAGTTTGTCATTCTGGTTGTGCTTTAGTTCCGGCGTTTGTCCACACCGGACGGTTCTTCATTTTCCGCTGCGTAACCTTAATGCCGTGCCTGCCTGCGGATGCTGCGTTCTTTGATGTTAGGAAAACCACTGCCCACGGATACAGTGGTGGACTTTTGCAAGAAATGATATTTTGTGCTGATTGTTTCATGGGCGGTTTGAATCAGCAAGTCACAGGAAACCCCATCTTGACGGACATTACGAAACGAACAGCTTGGCCGGTAGGCATTTCCTGGAGCTTGGTGCACCTACAGACGCACAGATTGAATTGTCCAACGGAAATGTGCAACATTGTGTAGAGTGGAAATACAAACTCATCCCAAACACACCCCTTAACAGACCATTCAAAACAGGAACAGTTTGGTGGTATAGTGCGTGACACTACCAAGACGTTTCGCACATCCTTCCGGTAAGCAACAACATTCGGCACAGAAACAGATAGTATGATTTTGTTTTTAAAAATCACAATTTAATCACAAGCACAAACTCACGCGGGAATTTATATGCAGCAGCACGAAGCGGTCACCCGTTCTCGATTCATCCATCCGTAAGCTGACGATCGTTCTTGCGCCATCGATATCACAGCAGCGATGCCTTTTCCCGGTGGTAGCACTCCACCGCCCGGAATGCTGTCTCGCAGCTATCCTCGACCTCGGTACTACACTTCTTGACCAGTGCTTCCACCTTCGACTTTTCGCGATTCAACGAAAGCCGCTCGATGGCGTAATCGTTCTGCAACTTTCCGGATCCGTCCATGAAGTTGGCCTGCTGCAGGAAGCAGCGCAGGAAACATTTGGTTTCGCCATCCACCTTCGAGAAGTCACCGTCCCGGAGCAGCACGAGATGTTCCTGGCTGAGGCCCTTGTGCTGTGCTAGGCAGCCGAGCGCGAACCCTTCGGCCTTCTTCATCTGATCGTCGGTTAGTGGCTGGTTTCAGGAGGAGATTCACATGTTAGCAATTCCATTTAATTCCTGGTACACATTCCAACACCTACCTGAGCTCCAACGCAAACGGCAAGCAGAACGGGTACCAACAGTAGCTTCATCTTGCTCGAAGAGTCTAAAACAAACTAATGCCTTCCAACCCATCTCAAGACCCCTTTTATAGGCCACACAGGTGTCCGGCACACACTCAAACTAATGCAACGCTTCGTTCTCGAACCGTAAAGCCCAATCATACGCAGAGCATCGAATGATGGGCAAATAATTACTATCTGCGCATCAGATCGACCCAGACCAGCAGAACGACCTTCAACTACATTCGGCCCGCCGCCGCAGCCGCCGCCGCCGGTGGATAGATCTTGCATGCGATGATCGACGCGGTTCGGCGCTGTTGTTATTTAGCCGTTTAGACATACCTGTTCCTTCCCTTCCAAACCGCCACGTGACGTGACGATTGTGTGGGGTTGTGTTGGAATGCCGTGTCTTACCACTTTGTAACATTGAGACCCGCCACCGGGCGGGCAGAAACAAACCATGTCCAATAGCCGTCAATTACACTGCGGACGATCCAATGATCCGACATTTATTTAACGTTGAAATAGTCAAAAGTCATTCTTTTTGGTTTCACGCTGCACTTAACAACTAACATGCCGGGAGGTTTGGTAGGGATGGGAAAAGAAGCGACTCATCTTACAATCAAAATATAACTAAATACACACAAAAAAAACTGTACACGGTAATCAGATGCGTCCGAGCACGATGCAACCACTCGAGAACCGAGGCGCAAGACGACGGTGACCATGGCCGTGATCTTCCGGTTGCTAGAAGTTGCTGGAGACCCACTCGGAGACGGCCGTCTCGTGGATGCACTGGTACATCTCGAATCCGGTAACGCACACCGTCTGGCCGAACCGATCGATGCAGTTATCGTACACTGTTTGGGCCTGTTGGTAGCCAAGCAGAAAATGAAACAGAAAACGAACCATAAGTAAAGGAGATGAAGAACGTGAGGAAGCATTTTCGATGCTGGACGTACCCCTTCTGGTTCCAGATACCGACCGGCAAAACCGATGATTAGCGTTTTGTTGTACGTGTAGTCGTCGTACATGAAGCCGGACTTTTTCATCAAACATTCGGTAAAACACTGAGATTGGAGAAGAAGAATAGATTATAGAGAGAGAGAGAGAGTTCTTGAAATACTGGGATACTCAAACTCTGGATCAACCAAACGACTTCGCTACCTCAATGAGTGGATCTCGTTCAGTAAAATCGCCATACTTCAATGACACCACAATGTCCATATCCATTTCGAAGTCTTTGGTGCAGTGATCTATCGCCCCTTTGAAGTCTTGAGCTTGCTGGAAAACAAAACCAATTCGTCCACATTATCAGAACTTTTTAGAATTAAAGTTGCACTGCAATGACTTACGCAGCCTTTTCCAGCTAGCAGTAGTACGGCACCGAATCCAACCAACAACAAGCACCAGCTCTCGATACCACCCATCACTTAGCACTTTCACCAAAGCTAGCAAATAAAGCACGTCGTTCTGCAGGCAATTCGTCACACTCGTTACCCACCTTAACACCTTGACACGCTAACCTTGTTGTGTTGTGTGTGAGAAACGATCGTTTGCTGCCGTCCGCACGTTGCTGTCCAGCGCGTGGTCCAAAGCAGACTGGGATCCGAACCCGGAAATCTTCTTCACCCGACTTGTATGACGCCTTGGGGCGTGCTTTCTTTTCGACCTCTATTCATGCCCACCCCGAACCTCCGGGGTGGTGGTGATCGTTACAAATGTGTATCATGGCGAGCGTGTGTGTTTTACCGAGGGTGATCTGTTTGAGGCCCACCACCACCCGGTCAGACTACCGGTTTATTTTCTTTCTCGCTTTGCTCGCTTTGCTTTTCTCCTTGGGGCGCACTTGGCGTTTGTTGGGTGCGAACGGGCGCGAAATGTAGGAAACATAACGGTTCCCGGGTCCGATGCTCCCGATACCGAACCGATGGCCGATGACTTCCAAATTGGAATACTTAATTCCGATCTCCACAATCTCAGCTGTGAAGCTTTCTGATAATTCATCTTCTTTTTTTTTTTCTTCTTTCTAATCACTCTAATGAGACAAAGCAGCCTACAAGCTACACACTTCCGTTGAGTACAGACAGCAGATTTATTTATGCCACATGGCACCTATTTTCGGCCGTCCCACTTCTTCGACACATTCTCGTAGATGCACTGGTACACCTCAAACGCGGTGACGCAGTACGTCGGTGTCACGTTGTCGGTGCAGGTGTTGTACACGCCCTCCGCTATCTCCTTCGTGACGAACCGGGCCATGAAGCGCATGATCGTGTCCCGGTTGAAAGTGAAGTTATCGTTCATGAAGCCGGCCCGCTTCACAAAACACTCACCAAAGCACTGCGTGAAAGCATTCCGTTGAAACACTTGTGCCGTATTTTTTTGTAGAATTTAGCGACATTTATCTTACCTCCACGAAAGAGTTCCGCACGGAGAAGTCACCGGCACGCAGCGCCTCGAAGACGGTCGGCTCGATATCGTACTCATTGCGGCACCGGAAGTACGAACCCAGAATATCTTGGCCGCTCTATGTTTGGAAAAGGCACAGTTTTGGTACCAAATTCGGAGGCTTGCAGGTTGACTTCATATCCGGAAATACTCACGCAGCTGCACACCAGCAGCACGACCAGACACACCGATGCTAAACGGACGAGAACCAACCGGTCCATACCACACCTTTCGCTAGTCAAATTTGAACTGATGCTGGGCACTCGATTTCGAGGGCATCGTCACAAGTTTTAGGTGGCGAAGAATAACAACCAAATCCGAAAATAAAAACCTGCCCAATATCTCCGAAGTTCCGAGATAGTCCGACTTCGAAAAAGCATCCGGTGTACACGCACACCACAATCAACTTTCACCATCGGTTCAAGGTGCAAGATTTCGGTTTTATTGGGGTTCTTGTTTCTCTCCTTCCCTACAGAAGAACAAGTTATGGGAGATTGGAGCCAATAAATGGTGAGATTGGTGGTCAGTTTCGGTGCTTCGGTTTCGGGGAATTGTTACTTTGTCACCCGACTAGAACATCAGTGTGGCTCGGTTTTCCATGTAGCACTGCAGCAGCCGGAACGAGCGTTCGCACGCATCCGGTCCATCGTTGTTGCGACAGCGGGCGACCAGTTCTTCGGCCTTCTCCTGACCGTACTCACTGGCCAGCTTTTGGGTGAGCTCCTCCGCCTGCACGTTACCGTCCTGATCGACGAACCCGGCACCCTGGAAGAAGCACTGCACGAAGCAGCGCGTGTTACGGTCGGCATTCTCCGTTTCACCCGATCGTAGCCGGTTCACGTCATCTTCCGACGCGCCGGTCTGCTGCATACACTTGCCCGCCAGCTGTCGGGCAGCGTCACGCTGCTCGTCCGAAATAGCCTGCAATGGGGTTAGAGCCAATCAGTAGTAACCCCGAAAAACATGAAGCAAACACCCTCTACTTACAATGGCGCAGGCAACGATGGCACTGGCAAGCACTAGACACGCGATCGTTTTCATGGTTTATGTTGTGCTTTTTCCCGAAGTCAACACTACTGTCTGATACATTTCCATCCATGTCACCACACTTTTATACTGCCATAAAACATTGATAAGAACTCATCAACGCAACTCAAGACGGTGGCAAAATTATGTGGATGGAATCGTTTAATGAAAATTTATTGCTATCTAGTACGGGCCCAGCAATGGGTAATTATAATTGTTAACTGTGATAAAGCGCTTAGTGCAGTGAACTTTAGCCAAGAAGGCAAACGATCGTGAGACATGAGTGCCAAAACTCACGTTAAAACGCCTTCCAAAAAGGTCGTGAAGAATTTTCTCCCGAAATTTTTGGTTGATTGGTTTGGTTCGCCCCCATTCTTTAGTTTGGAGGTTGTACGCCATCATGACATTTCGCTGACAATTGACGATTCATTGCTCGGGGAAACAATTGCCCTTTTCATGATTATCTCTATTTGCTGCAGTTATATTGTGGTACGTTTAGGTATATTAGTCCCGACGGGGATATCGACTGAATGGAGGAATTTCACTCGCAAAACGATCCATTTTCGCGTACCTCACACGCATGCTTTCGTGAAAATTCTCTGGAAGTGAAAACGATTTTCTCATTCCCTAGCGAACAAACAAAGAAAAGAAGGAATGGAACGCACTTTTTTCCGTTTCCCCATCAACTCCTTCGAGAGTCAAACCGTTGATGAAACGATTAGCGGCAACCGATAAACGCTGCAACTACGAGGTAATTACGCCCTTTACGTCCCACAAACCTCTACGCCACTAACCGGTTCACCGGTGGGAAAGTGGAATGGAAGATTAAAATAGAATTAAAACACACAATTTAACGATAGGCCACCTGACTCAGTGCGGTCGATGAGGGGGGCAAACAAAACGAAAACGCTCTAATGAAAATATAATGCCTACCGTCATGCACTTTGCCAGCTCGAAAGCATTTCCCAGCTGGCGTTAGCTCCATATATAAGCGAACAGACATTGCAGTGGCATTGATACCGCACGGGCGCACGCTCTCTGTCCCGTTGATGGTTGCAAATGACTATTCTTGGTCGTGTGTAACGCACCTTGCCGGAAGCTAATGTGGATGGAAAATTTGCATTACGCTGTCCGTTGTCCCTATTATTGTGATGGACATATGCCCGCTAGGGAGGAAAAACGTACCAAACGCGTACGTTTGACCTATATTGAGTTCAAATTTCAGGAACGTCCCGCTGAACTTGACAAGCTATTTCCATATCGAGTCCCAGGGGGATGAAGCGTCTGACCCATTCATGTTTTGGCATTCAATTTTAAGCTCGCTCGAAATTGGCCTTTTTTGCTTTCGTGGCCATGGTGCCGTGACTAGGATTTTAAATAATTTAACACTCATTTTCACGCTTCCACGAACAATCGAACAGTGTCTCCTGTGTCGGGGTTACTGTTTCTGCAGAACACACACACACAAAACTTAGAACTTGCTGTCCTGCCTTCCCCCATCCCCCTTTCCCCAGTTGCCAACCAATGCACAACGGGTGCAATTTATTGCTGTGCATAATTTGTGTGATTATCCAGCGCGACAATAATTGATGTCGACCCGAGCCCCGGATGCTGGTTCGTGGTTTGGCGGACGGGGTCAACATTTTTCAAGTCTCGCTTTCGACCAACGCAGGGCGGTGGCGGGACCAGCATTTGCCAAACGGTCAATGATGAACAGCATCGGTTATTCGGGTGTGGTGGAGGGTTCGGTTTTCAATCGTTGCTTACCCTAATTTAAATCGGTCGGTTTTCCCTTGGCGCCAATTCGCTAACACGTGAGCTGCTGCTGCCGTCGGTGGACAATGCAGCAGCAGTAATGGGGAGCTTGTTTTTCCACCCCGCGGATCGGATACTGTTTATCGGGTTTTCGGTGGATATTGGGTTTCCTTTTCCCGGTTGCTCAGTAATTTAAAACGCTTGCGGTTTGTGAGCTAGGCTGCATTGAATTGGGATTTTTTTTGGAGGAAAATTATTGAAATTAATAGCAAAATGAAACCGATTCAATCACTCTATTAAGAGGATGGCCAGCAAGTTTGCTTATCTTTGTTTGTTTTTTTGTGTTGTTTTCTTTTTAATTTTCTCCTTACTTATTCAAATTTGTATAACTATTTTCTCAACTTTTAATATTTTTTAACAATGTATTATTTAAGGAAATAGATCACCTCCACGGTGTTCCGACACGTCAACACTCGTTTATCTGTTTTCACGCCTCATCTACTTCCGAGCGCCGAGATTCATTGCCTTCCAGCCGGCTGTAGGTTAGTCCGGGCAAGTTAGTCAGTGCACCTTAGTCCCTATGCAGCCAGCGCCAACGGTAATTGCTCTTACTGCGCGAGGTGATCTGTGGTTGCGGTGTAGATTAATAGAAAAAAATGTAGACTAGCCGGCAACAGCAGATACAGCCTACACGCTACGAAGCGAACTTCGCGGCTAACCGCGTCAATCACGCGACCCGCTCACCCGTTGCTGCAAAGGCTGCACAAGTTTTTACTAGTTCAAGTTCAAGGTCGCTTGTCCGCTGTGTGTATATGTACATGGTTTATTACTTTGGTAAGTTAATTATCTATTTTTTTGTTGTAGTTGCTACCGTTTCCGCCATATCAGCCGGGCCTCAATGTAGCTTCCAAGCGCACTAAAGCGTTTCTTGCTGACTTGTTGTTACTCTTTTCTCTAGCAGTCGTTTGCGGTGGAAGTGGACACTTCCGTTTTGCTAGACGTGCACTATGCACTCTCGGAGGGCAGGAAATGCAACAGGCTTGGCCCTTTCCGATGACAGCTCGCCTCGGCTAACTAGCCACAACCGAGGTTGAGTGACTGCTAGCCGGCCACCTTGACGGATGCGGACTCCTTGAGCACGTCAGCTTTAGAACCTCAGTAAATGCAACGCAGTAAATCATTCGTCCGCTGGGGAGGTTCGCTTAGCTGGTTCTATATATAAAGCGACGATAAATCTTCGTTCCAGCATCAGTCATCCGCCAGCAATCGTCTGATAAGCTTTCGCTTCCATATTTCTCCTTGTGGTAAAATCGCCATCTCCATCTCACCATGAAGACGTTCGTCGCTATTGCTGTCGTTGCCCTGATCGCTGGTACTTTCGTAAGTAACTCAAAAGCGAAGAAATGTGTGTGCGTGTCTGAGCTTCAAAAATGACCGGGTTTTTCGTTTTTTTTTTTTTTGTTCCATCCCAAAGGCACTCACGATTGACCAGAAAAAGAAGGCGGAAGGATATGCGGCCGAATGCGTGAAGACGACCGGTGTCCCACCGGAAACGGCGGCCAAGCTGAAGGGTGGCGATTTTGCCGGTGCGGACGATAAGACCAAGTGCTTCGCCAAGTGCTTCCTCGAGAAGGCCGGATTCATGACGGCGAACGGGGACATTGATGAGAAGACCATCATCGAGAAGCTGTCGGTCGACCACGACAAGGCTAAGGTGGAAGGGCTGGTGAAGAAGTGCAACCACAAGGAATCGAACCCGTGCGAGACGGCCTTCAAGGCGTACCAGTGCATCTACGCCGCCAAGGGTGCGGTCGTCTAAGTCTTCTCGGTTCTCGTTTTGGTTTGTTTGGTTGCTAACATTCAAGATGATAAATTATTTATTAAAAAGTCCCTGTTTGTGATAAATGAAAAATGAGTTTTCTTTTAAAATAGCAAACCAAAATGGCAGCTTTATTCTTAGACACAAAAAAAAAGATGATTAGAAGGTCCTTTGTTCGAAAGGAAAAGTTAAAACAACATGATGTAATTTGAGTGACACATGTTACGTTCTGTAACGTTACGATGAAGAAACCCGCCAGCCGGAACTTCTCAATACAACCACAAATGTTTGGGCGTCCTAATTAGCATTCCCAGCTCAAAAAAGAAAAGCCAAACAAACTGTCAATTCCGTTCAATCAAAAAAGGCATCCAACATCCGGTTCGGCTCTGGCTGGAAGTCACTTCCATCTCCATTCTGTGCATTCCGGGTAGGCAGGATCGTTTCATGTTTTACATTTTTGGGAATAATTCTCCCGTTTTTCTTTTACGGCAAAACCATCCACAACAAACAGTTGCCAAACCAAAACCCATTTAGGCCAAGCGATGGATGTTTGTAGAATGGAAAAAAATACTGATATCGGCACCAGCAAAACCGTCCCATCAATCAGGGAGGCGAATGTTTCAACATTGTTCTCGATGGCATCAGCACCGATAAGAAACTAATCAACCAACTTGCTGGGGCTGGTTTGGTTTGTGATGATTCGAAAAAACACTCACACAGGTCGGTCACATGGTCACATGGTCGGTCACTCTCGGGAGAAATGGAACCAAATTTAAGGTTTTTCTTCTTTCTTAGTTTTTGGGATAGTACTCTACCACCTGATAGTGGCACATGCCTGATGTCCATTTCGAATGCAAACTCTGACAGGCTGTCCATTTCGGACTGGCATTCTCAGTTACATATTGATCCAGGAATGGGATTTTGTGTCGAAAATTGGAAATTTTGTTGGCGATTGTTTGGATTATATAGAGATCCAATTTTTGTTTGGTACTTTAGTACTGTTGAGTACTATAATTTTATAACAAAAGTTTGACAGTTAAGGCTACCAATTTTTACAAATTGGAAACTACAATTATAACTAAAACGTTAATTATTTATTTTAGTTATTTTATCCATTTGCCCAGAACTCTCGTACACTATTCCGAGCCGCTTATCGCTATCCGTTTATCGACTAAGATACTTCCTTAATCGGCAGCTTCCGGCAAAGCAACAAACCAATAATGTTATACCCCGTTTACATCCGACCCTTTTGCTCGTTTCCGGCAATGGGAAAGACACACAAAACCGAACCTTAATCAACCGAACCAAACCCGGTGGCTATCGAGGGGTGGGGGTTTTTTGCTCCATTATCAACGATCCGTACGGTAGACCTTTTGCTCCTATTCCGTGTTGTTATCGAATGGCTGCTGATGCTGCCTTCTAATCGATCACCGGCCGACTCATCACACACATGGTGCTGGAAAATTGCAAAATTAATTCCATTCGAATCAATTTGTAAATGGCACATCATTTGTCATCAGATGTCGCCACCGTCGAGCGGTGAAAACCGATCAACCCGGGTTCGGTTCCTTCACCACAAACGAGCCCATTCAGGCCGGTCGCGGTAGACGAGCTACCTTTCTGGACGGTGCGCACATAACCTCAAACGACCGTCAGCTTCAGTGGTGCCGGCTGTGGCCGACCGATGTCTACGTGTCAGCCCAACCCAACCCCAATGGCACCGATTCACCTGCCCGTCACCACCGGGCATGGTCACCACCGGTGATGAAGATACAAGTAACCGTTTGATGAGTCGCACCGAGGTCGGGTTGGGCCTCTGCGTCTGGGTCTGCGGGCCCGAAACCGGAAAGACCAGATTGAATTAGACTTGTCGTGTTTCGTTTAATTTACCTTCGCCTAGAATTGATTAATTATGCCAGTTTTCCTGTGCCCTTCCGACAAGGCTAAATCGCAAGCAACATGTTACTGCTACTGCCTCGCCACCATTAGCGTTTCGTGCGTCGGTATCGGTACGATTTCCATGCAGGCTCAACGACTTGGTAGCAAATATGTATATATTTCATCAAGATAAAACGCTTACTCCTTGTCACGGGTGACCTTTTCCAGCATGACGCGTCCAACGCGGGATGATACGTTGATAACTAGCCGAGGAATCGCACGTCAGCATAACAAGTTTCGGATCTTTCGCTGACTTGCGCCGGGAAAGTCAACAGTTTCCACTCACCGATGAGCCGCCTCGTCCTCGCCCGTTGGGGTTTCCTTTAAATCCTTTCGTCGATTATGGAACGTCTTCCGAGCCAACCAAGGGTTAACTTTGCACCAACTGTCCAGAGACGTCCACCGAATGTCGGATGTCAAGAGGCCAAACATGCAGAAACCTTCATCCCAACATCCCACCGTGGATGATGTATTCCAGAGGACAGCTAAGAGCCTGTTCGGTAACCAATTTCCAAACCAAGATCCAAGGGAAGGTTTTGGGTAAATATTTTAACAACCAAGATGGAACCACTCACCAATCAACCTGGCGATGGTGGCGACTGGCGCGAACGCGCACAGTGTGGGAGCTAATTTCCGAAATGGACGTCAGTACGAGCGACGGTTTCAAATCGGCACTTTTGCTCTTTGGAAGGCTTGGTGAATGCATCTCACACTGTCTTTACTTTTGGGAAAAGGTGAATTTGCACAACGTTGGGTCTCCCGATGACAAAAGCTAACTTCACGGAGAATGTTTGTGTACATGATACGATTTTGATTGAATGTACGAGATTAATGTAAAACATCCAGCATATTTGTGTTAAGCTGCTTGAGAGCTTCTCTTCTGTGGATTGGGTGTGTATTTGTGTGCAAGAAATGCATCAGGAACATCTGGAAGGTTATCCGCAGCTGTAAGTTAAGCTTAATTTCAGCTCTATCTGGAAGCCATTTTTATCTCATGATCAATGTAGCAACATTTTCACCTCACCAACTCCCTACAATCATTAACACATGACTCAGTACCGGACATAACCCTACTTATTCTAGGCACCCTAGACACACTCGCAACAGATAGATAAGATATTAAAATATTTATTTCTCCTCCATGTGATGATTACCTTTGTTTTGTTTTGTTTAGCGCCAACTCCCTCATACACAGTGAGAAAAGAACCTTTTGTTCATCGCCGTGAAACTAACTAACGCGGGCAACTTCCAATGCAAATGCCTGATGCCCCTACTCTCGATCGAAGAAGGCTACTGCACTGCCGATATCTACAGCTCTAGAATAAGTTCTCGATTCCATTGTTTGGTATTGTAGCGTGGTGAGAAAGAAAATCGAATGTCTCTCGCTCAAGGTTCGCTGGTGAGCCCTGTGGGAGGGCGGGAGTGATGTATAAAAATGTACCGGAGATGTATTGTCGAACGATACTCCAGCAACAGGTGCGTTAGAATGAAGTTCTTAGCGTTTGCCAGTGTGTTAAGTGTGGTGTGCTTAGCTGCAGTCACCAGTGGGGCAGATCCAGCAACTGTAAGCATATCGTTGGGAAGACTTTCTTTTAATACAGTGAGTTGTTAAAAGACTTTTTCTTGCTCCGAATTATAACAATAGGGTCCACCAAATCTGGAAGATGTTAGCAAAATTGCCAACGGAGAAGCATTCGCACTGGAGTGTTTAATTCAGAGTGGACTTAAGCTGGACTCGCTAGCATCACTCACCACCAGTGATCTCGATACGAATGGAGGCAAGATTAAGGTGAGTGACTATATCCGGATGAAACTAATTCTTTAAGCACCGAAACTAACAATCACATCACCTTCCCATCTCAGTGCTTGGTGAAATGTTTCTTCGAGAAAACGGGCTTCATGGATAAGGATGGTCAGCTGCAGGAGAAGACGATCATGGAGCAGCTGTCCCAGTTCATGCCACGGGAGCGCATTGAGTCGCTCATTAAAAACTGCAACTTCCAAGAACCGGATGCGTGTGAAACCGCCTATAAAGTGACGGAGTGCTACTTCCAGAATAAAGCGGGCCTGTTCTAAGTAGTGCCAGCCAGATCAGGTGATCTGGTGCGGTACGCGTGTACATCATCATCTTTGTGTTTTAAGTGATTCGCTCAATAAATTCCATACCGTTTGCGCGTGAGTGACAGTGCGCGTACGTGCGATAAGAGGCGTTGTTGTACTTTAATGTGCCATTAGTGTGGTCAAGATGCATCGAGGTGTTTTTTTTTCGTATTGTTCACTCTCAACTCACCAGACTGATCCGACGAGAATGGTAACGCTAATGAGCTTGATTAAATGCTGCCGATTGCTGTCGGGTGTCTGGTGCCGTAACGTGTGCCGGTAGTTCCCATCAATGAATCAGATTGTTGTTATAGAAATGGAGCCAATTTGTTTGTTTTTCGCAATCACAACCTACTGTTTGCAATGCCGCAAAACAATTAAGGTGCTTTCGTTTTGTCGGGCGTGAAAATAGTTATTATTCTCCGTGAAACCCTTTAACGTTTTAAGTGGGAAAATTGCTAATGGCGCGTTGTGTGAACGAGTCAAGCCAACCTGTCAATGCAACGTAATTGCGTGTTTATTGGCACAGAGCACACTGCGAATGAGTTGGATGAAGGGTTTTAAGTAGTTTTTAATCCAGTTTACCCATTGCAAATTATTTACCATGGCTGCAGTAAACTGTTGATTCGATTAAACGTGTTAATCTTGCCGATGAAATGAGTACGAAGGCTTCTTCCAAATAAAATCTCCAATGCTTCACACAGAAAATAGTCCGCCCCAGAATTCACAAGCACTTTTAACAACTCATAAAGCTAGACAAACCCTGAACTCTTCTGCCTGCTGCAACAAAATGACTTTGTTTGTCTCCTTTTCCCTGACAGATGGGAAGGTTAAATTTTTCAATTAACCTCCACCGGCTTTGGGTGTGGAAAAATCCATCAAAACCCAACGCACGTTTCGATTAATGGCTGCCACTGTATAAACATCCGTAACTGGCGCACCCATTTCCGGCTAGGACCCGTGCGCGCGTTATCGCTCGTAAAAAGTTCGGTCAATGATTTTATCCCGGAAAGGAAGAAAACAGCTTTTTTCTCTCGCAGACCACGGCTTATCCTACAGCGGCATGGTGACATGGTGATAAATTTAAACGCCAGCCCGTAAGACAATATCGACAATCTTTGGTGCGTTTCGATCCAGAACCGATCCCGGCGTGGCGCGATCCAATTTATGAGCACATCCCACCATAAACAAACAAAACCTTTTGATCGAATGTTTTCATGCAGAAAAAATACCATCCCAAGGAAAAACAGATTTTCCTCACAATGTCACCTAAAACTGCTTTAGAACCACTAAATCTGGCGCTTGCCGAACCCTGCCCCTGAAAGTGGCGAACAAATTTGTCACACATTTTACAGTTATCGCTCATAAATCCGATCACTCGCCCGAAATGGGTGTGCTACCCATTTGCTTATGTTGCGGGAGCAGATAGACAAAAAACAACACACACACACAGTAAGGGTCGTAAAACAAGATAAACTGGTAACCGAAATCCTTGTCACCGGAATGCTAAGCTTTTGTCCTTTTCGCCAAGCACTTCATAAATGCCCACGTGCAACACTTCGAACGCGAAACGAATCGAATTTTAAACAACTTTTGGTGGCTGACGTTGGAAGGCGTGCGCCACGGTGCATAAAACTTTTATTATTTCATCTAGGAGCGCGCTAAACTTGCGTACACGGAGCGTGGAAAATATTGTCCAGAAGAACGAGAACAGAAAAAAAGGTGCAAAACCTTACCCTACGTCAATTATTTCTCCAAACCCATCACGTTGGACATCATCGCTTAGTGTGTAGTTTATTAAAAATTTACCTCTTAATTTTCGTACTCGCTTGTTGAGCAGGCGAACCGCGCACGTGGTCCCAGCACGTGAAAAAGGTGCACAGTTCTTTGCGTTTAATTAAAATTCATCATGCTCGCACAAATCCCATACGAGCGCTTTGAGTACGCGGAATTCTATTCTCAAACCTTACCGGCTGGATGGCACACGGTCGCACTTGTCGCTGTTGCTGTCGAATTATGACGGTACAGGATTTTGTTCGCAATCTGCAGATGATTTTTCTACCGACCGACCCGCTTGACGAGAAGGAATCGTGAGAAAGGTCATATAACGTGCGGTTTGCATACATCCGGGCGTTTTACTGATTCGGAACTACGGTGCGCCTAACGTTATGCTTTTCGCATTGCAAATTTGCCTTTTTTGTACCTGCTTAAGAAGCTGCTTTATTTTCGGTTAAAAAGGTTATCATTCGGGTGTGCTTGAAGGGAACACTATCAAGTTGAAACGCCTTCCCAGATGTTCCCAGAGGATTTCTGACACTCGCACACAGGTGAGACCAACCAAATGACAATGTGGCACGGTGTCACCAAACCCTGACCCCATCTAACCTTGAATGCGATTTAGAACACACGGACAGAGCGAAAGAAAGAAAAAAAAACACACACACACATTTCGCTACAGATTTCAAACCCAGAGTTCCAAGCCAGCAAAAGTTTTGCACCTCTGGATTAGATCATAATTAAGACGGGACCCACGGGTGTATAAGGGCCGCCTATATCGTACGTACGGAACGTACGTCGAATACGGGATTTGACACTCGGGGACACTCGTTTGAAGTCGCGCGTTTGCGTAAGTTTTGCCGTACGGACGACCTTCAAAAGCCGTTCTTTAGATGGTATTAATTTCGGTACGCAGCGCGGTCACAACCGTAGTACCGGGCGCCTGACAAGGGGTGGGTTTATTTGTTAATCGTATTAAATAATTCGTTACCGAGCTGGATGTCACTGCTTTGGCCGGGTACGTTGTCCCTAATGAATGGCACAGGTTTCGGTTGTACATTTGATTAAAGGAGTTTGCAATATTTTTGTTTGATTCTTTCCAGAGAAACACTTTGATGGGGTCCTCTTTGGAGCATTTTACATTTTAATGATATTTTATCTAATTAGCGTGATATTTTCTTTCGTAGCAGGCATTCAGATAATTTTTGCTACTCCGTAAAAAGGCCCTTTTTTAAAACCAAATTTTTAAGTACGATGAACCATCAGATAAGCTCGTTACAAATGCTTCACGTAATGGCAACAACACGTAAGCGAACGAAACAAATCCGCTTAATCAGTTGAATCAACAGCCCCACCCGCAAAGTGATCCACCAGCCACCCAGCCAGCCCAATGCTGGACGAACGCTCGATAATAATTTACAAACTTCACTGCAACCATCAACCGAACAGCTTCCCTGCGAATCAGCCTGGCAACGAAGCGAACGTATTGTAAACCGTGCAAAGCAGAGCAAAGAATAAAGGCGTACCGATGTACACTCATTTACCACTTTGCCAGCGAAAGTTCTAATGAGTTCGGTGAAACCGGTACCGATAGCGTACTGGAAGAGTTTTGTGTGGGAAGAGTTTTACCCTGGTAGCGTTACTATTTGCTCGCTGCCGAATGTAATAAACAATATATCACCGTACCGCAAACAAATGATGTCAAATTAATCGCACCACCACCACCACCATCTCTTCCCGGCGGGGTCTCACCTGGGAGTTTTGCCACCCACCGTGGGATGGATGATTACACGTTCGGCAAGCAGTGGGAATGTAAAACTCCCAACTCGGCAAAACATGCCAGGAAGCAAGTTCCCGATATGCGCCCCATTGTAACAGAGTTACGCGGAAAAGTTTGCAACAGTTGCCAAAGCTTGCTCGCAAGTTGGAGCACCAGCAGCTCACAATTTGCACCTTCTACCCCTGTTTTTGGGATGGTGAGGAAGGAAGAGGGAACGAGTGTTAGGGTGGAAGGACTTCATACAAAGAAGCAGCATAAATTCTCATTTTCGCCACCGGCATCAATGCGCCTTTGTGTTTGTGTTAAGCTTATCTTCTTCTCGAAGGAGATGAACTCAAATGGTGGAAGAGGCGGACATGGAGCTGGAACAGAATTCCACCCAAACCAGGTCCTTCCGATGAGTATTCCGGAGTCCGAAATCGAATTAAAAGTTTTCCTCCCATGAAACTCGCCCCAATCCGGCTGTCCTCCCACAGAAAAGCTCACTTCCGTGCAAATAGACTACGAGGAAAAAACTCCCAACGAAAAACGCCAAGAAAAAAATTATCGAATCGCTTCCCATCTACTCCACGCCTCATTGGAGGCTCAGCGCCTTCTCCCAACGCAACGCAGGAGCATTTTATAGCCGGCGGCGAAAAACCCGAAAAATTTATTCAAATTTAATATGTTTATGTTTGCAGTTTACCAAGGCCGGAGCGTCCTGGGCAATCGTGGCCTCATCGCGCCTACATTATCTCGCCCATCTGCCTTCCCACGGGTCTGCGTCTGGGATGTCTTGGTACCCCTTAAAAATGAGGTCCAACACATTTTACTAGTCAAACGTGGCCTCTCTATCTCTCTCCCTCTTTCTCTCTTTGTAGGCTGATTGCCAAACACAGAGACCAAACAAGACCTGAACAACGATGCCCAAAGTAGTTCAATTACAGATTTATTGTACTCGTCGCATCGCGTTTTTTGTTTTTCTTCTTTTGGGTGTTGCGTTGTAGCCCTGGAGGGCCTTGCTTCGTGTCCCTAGAGTTTGTAGCTGCGCTGGTGTACGAACTCTTCCTATGGTTGGTGCATAAACTGGGACAAACAAACAACCCCAAACAACCATGGGGAGCACTTTTGGTGAATTAGTCAATTTTGTGTTCACAATATTTTGTGTCGTCCGTAATTTGGCACATCCTGTTGCACAAACTTCCCGCAACTGGCCCGGTATCACATCATCGGGGCTTTGTTGGAGTGGAGCGCGAGAGGGCGAAGAAGTTTTCGACAACACCCATGCACCCGAACTCGACTACCAACCGGGAGCTCGCCTCAGGAATTCTGGCCTCCCAAACCTTCTGTCCCGGAAGTCGATAAAAAACCGCACACCGTATTTGTCATCACGTTCAATAGTGTATTAAAGGTAGTAGAAGAGATGGGTCGCATCGTAATGGTCACCAGTATCGTAAAAGCAGCCGTCCCGTCGTAGCCCGTTCCCGACTCAAACTGATTGTTATGAAGAACACATGGGCAATAAAACTTCCAGCAGCGAACATGTTTTCGACTACTACTATCTTCCAAAACAGATCTTCCAGACACGGACGGTTGAGTTTTTGATGGCCGGGAGGGCATATACCAGTAAAATCGGAAAGTCCTCGTAATGGCTGGATCACCGGCTTAATGGGGTCCTTCTCGCTCTTGGGACATTACTCCGGTGGGACCAACAAATAAAACAAATAAAATTATACATCGGCATTGAGTTGAATGGCAAGCAGGGTAAAACGTTGCTTTCCAAATCTTGGACATTCCTGTAGGACATTGGGTTTTGAGAAAATAAATCCCACCATTACCGACAACAAGATTGAATATTATGTTTACAATGAAAAGTCTTAGCGACTCCCTGTAAGCGCTGATCTTCGGGAATCAAATCATCAACCTAGACAATCTGGTTCATATTTCATCAGAAACCATTAAAAAGATTTACGGCAAAGCGGAACCCAGCGAGTCCCCTTTGCGAAGAATTCCGTTCCAAAAATACAGTCCCGTAATCTGATACTATTTATAGCCACAGAAGATGATGTCCTTTTTAGCCAGAAGGTCTGAGGGCCAATGTCCGCACGTTCGCATCTAGCACACAAATTACTTTTCCCTTTGTTACTTTACCAAAAAGCCACGCGCGCTGTTGAGTGGAGAACTTCCCAAGGAACCATAATTTATAGCTGGATCTCCACTTTCTAAAGGTCAGATTTCACGCACCGCACAGCCACAACAATCGGAATTATTGCGGACAACTTGCTTTCTTTTGTTTTTTCTCTATTGATGGTACAAAGGTAGCCACTTGATGTCATCTTTCTTCGAGTATTTGAAACGAACGAAAACTGAAACGAAAGTCTATAAAACATTCCTCTGTTTCTCTGCTTTGGGGAAGTTCTTTACTTCGTCTTTATATTTAGACAATGGCGGAACGAGTGTGTCTTGGCATTGGTGCGGATAAATACGCATTCTTGTACTGGTACCGATCGGTCTGATTCTTAAGCGAATGACCTCGTGCCTTTGTGGAGTAACAAAAAGGGTTGTTTCAAACCCCAAAATCTTTTACTTTAGTTCTGACAACAACGCAAGAAGCTAGCACACGCCGGGAAGGTGTGTGGACTAACGCGCCCCAAAACTTTATCCCACCCAGTCGACACGACACGAACCAAACACCGTGAGATGGGGAGAGATGAAATAATTTTAATTGAAACTTTATTACGGAACCATTTATCTAATGGCAGTCATAAAATTCTAAAACTCCTGACCATCCGCCGTAGATTCGTACCGGTGGGTACACTACCCGTGCCTTATAAAAGCTAATTCATGTTACGGATAATGAAAGTTCGTTATTGCTGCGCATTGCGCGTCCGTGTACGGGGTGGTGGTGTCCATGATGATTCGATGCGATGAACATCCTAGGCAGGGCTGGCTACAGATGTTTCGTTACGTTGATTAGCCAGAAAACCCGGAGGGTAAGAAAAATTGAAGCCGGATGTGTTTTGATACGCTCGCTGGATGGAGTCGCCTGGTGGTTAGGATCCCGAGCACAGCAAGTACGATGAATGGGGTGCAAATGAATCACCCCACTGGTGGGTGGAGAAAATGCGGTAAACCGGTGACGTGGTGGCAAACAAATACGCACCGCGCACCAAACGAATGCGACACATTGTTCCGGACCGGTCGGATTGATGGGTACTGTCATCCATTTTCGGCGAGTCGAGTGATGTTAATGGGAACATAAGACATGTTGCTTTTACTTCCGATTGGAATTCTGTCTGCTGTGGGGTAGGATGACAAAAACTCATTCCTTACTAACGAGAAGAACTAACATTACCAAAACTCCTTTTACATCGTATGCATAACGAAGTGTGCATTAAGGAGGTATTATTCTGTTTGCTTTATCACCATAGATCACTTTTAATGAGAATGGATATATTATGAAAGTATAAAAATTAATAAGCAAATGATGGAAAATTTCACGATAGCATAAAAGAAACCTTTATTATCGGAATATAGCCTTCCGTGCCTCGAAAGCTACGCAGTAAAGATTCATTTCACAAGGAAATCAGTTTTTCACCGTAATGTCATTTTGTATTCCGTTTCCAATTTTTTATCCAATTCTCGGCCGTATGGAATTGATTTCCTTTTGCATTTGTTCTGTTCCACTTACACTTTCCGGTTTACACAAACAGAAGGAAAGCGAAATAGATCAGCCACGCATTATCTCAGGTAGGCTCGGTTATTGCACGAAAGTGATCCATCTTGATTTTTCTTTCTGTTGTTCGGAAACAGACTTAAACAAATAGAATCGCATCAATACCGAGAAATGCCTGACCGGACCGTTTGCCTTCATCAATTTTCTTGTCATTTCAACACAGCATGCTTTCTGTTTTTTCCCCGCTTACAGGAAGTAAGCAAAACAAAAAGGAAACAAATGCTCGAAACTCGATATCAATCCGCAACAAACAGTGCTGGATGGAATCATTTTTCACACAATTTTTATCACAACTCTTAGCCCTTATCATATCGATCGGTAGAGACTTAAGGGGCGAAAATTATCATCCTACAATGTGAAAGGCACACCGATTTATTCTTTCAACACCTGAACCGACGGGCCCCTGTATCTGGGCAAGTGTCTTTCGCTCCCTTTATAAAGAGGCAAACAAATTCCGATGGGCTGGCTTTCACCGGAAGCTTGTGTCTCGTCTCGTTTGAACGAAGTAAAATCAATTTCGTTCCCTCGTCGTATCGTACCAAGAAAATGTGCTCTATTCCCCCTTTCACGGAAGCCAATTCCAAAAGGACCGAAAACTGCGTTCGATTGCAATTTCTCCACACCATCGGTGTGGTGTCCCATTTCACCTCAGTAAGCGGTGATCAAGATTTCTCCCTTCCAGCAAAGCATTGCACATGGGAGAAGCAAGTCGCAAGCAAAAAAATCCTCTCAAATTCGATCATCATCATTAAATCTCATCATAATCGCATTAGAGCCACAAAACACCTGATGTGAGTGTATGCGTGAGAACGGAAGGAAACTTTCCACCCTTACACTATCAGTATCAGCACCTCGCAGTCAATCCTTTAAGAGACGAAGAAGCCATTTTTGTTTGCTCCCGCTTTTTTCCCCTATGAAAGTCAATATAAAGTACTGCTGGCTGCACAGCACAACCCTCCTGCGATACAAAATTTTTCAACACACACCCGTCAGAACGCACTGATCGATCCTTCCTTTGGGATAGATTTCCCAACACCATTCTGTTTGGTAAAGGGAAGAAAATCGACCCCATTCGTCGATGGGGTCTGCTGCCGCTTGGATAATGCATTAAACATCCCGGTAACGTCTACATGAAGGGTGTACTAGCCCGACGATAGAAGCATTCCTTTCCAGCAGCCGAATGGCCTCCGGGCGCGGTAGTGGCGCATTATTATTACTCATTCATGCGTACAACGATGTACGTGTCACGCAAGAGACAAACAAAAAAAAACGATACCCTTTTCGACATATTAAAGGCATATTTTTCAAATAACATTCCGCACGCAAAATCAAATTCCCCGGACTCATATGGTCTGGGCTGAGGGTTGAATTGAAAATAGCAAAACGAAGGTGGAATTTAAAATTGACAAAACTCAAACAAGAGGCATATAGGTCCACACAAGAGTGCATGTGTTAGAAGCTGGTGGCTTAAAGGGAAAGGTGATGAAGTTATGCAGATTGCATGACTTTAGGCGCTTTTAAGGATTAAAGTAAGGAAGCTAAATTTTAAGACGATGTTTACATAAAAGTGCCACGAAAATCAAGATAAGATTTGAAACCATATTCATTGATTCTTTCATCTGTTTGATCTCTATTCTACTTTTTTTTACAGTTAAAATTATGATTGATTATAATTGTAAACTATGGCAAACAAAAGCTACTCTACTTTACTCGAAAAGTTAATGTTTGCAGTCTAATATGCCTGCATAGGTGAAAAAAAAACGTATGAAATACTGACTAATGGTATAATAGATTCTTTCACTGGTTCATGTTTTCAATACGCCTTAAAGTATGAAATTCGCAGTACAAACGTTTCGTTATAAAAATTTTTTATTGTAATTATTTTCAACAAATAACCAAATATGTACACTCAAACGTCACAAAGCACTACTGAATGCAATAAATATACAGATAATTTGAGCAAAAACAACCATCCTTAATAATCAATGAATGTGATCATTAACGCATAGAGAAGCATTACTATTTATCTGTTCCCCATTGCGTTTCCGAATATTCCGCCCCAAAAACAACTCCAGGCAGACTTTTGTGAGGATATATTTTAGCAAAACACTACACGTGCCAAACTTCGCTACACAGAACAAACAGTTCGCTAGAGCATGCTGTGACTTACTAAGAGTACAATCTCGACCCTTCAAATGAATCATCAAGTCATCCCCCACCAGTCTCACACACACACATACATTGCCTTTCCCTTCTGTAGCAACAACTCATCAACGTTAAACTTTCTTCCAATCAAATTATGATTCCGAACCCATCAACAGCCTTTGTCTCTCGTTTGCAAGCGAAACGAAAAATCGCAATGGAACGGGACAGTAATCTTTCGTTTGCTTTTCCTGCTTCTATGGACGAAAATTACAAAACTCATCAGCACACCACGCTTCTAGTTTCTTTTACGGTTTGGCAGTAGGCTGTGTAGCTTCATACCATCCCACTGATAGGGAGACTTCCGCTCATAATTCGTAGGGATAACCAACTTTCAATACATTGGCCGAACCGTTTCTGCCGACCGTTTCTCTGCTCTAGCGCGAATTTTGTTTTCGGGGCAATTTTTCATCTCTGCAAACCGGAAGTGCGCCGCCGGGCTGGGAGTTGAACCCCACAGCAAGGTTTCGTTTTCTGTTTGATACAGAAAAAAAGTTCCTGTTTGTTTTTTTTTTAAATATCCAGACAATCATTTTGCTTTCGAGACGACAGTTTTGAAGACGATGAAAATTTTTCCAAGTATTCCCATGCGCATCTCCCAAGTGTATTTTCTCCAAAAACTTTTCAATACCCTTGAAACCATGGAATTAAATTGAAAATTTCATAACAATCTTACGATGTTATGAAATGTTTCAAAAATATCCCAAAAATAGGAAAATAAACAGAAATAACAAATAAGTTTAATTGAAGAAAAAGAAGAGAAAATTAAAAATATCAACATTCAGTAAAATTTAACATAAATTAATTAAAGTTGTAAGAGAAAAACTTGATGTGGGAAGAAAATTATAACGAATGAAAGGCTATATCGAATAAAAATTAAAAACATTATTTATAAGGTATCTTTAAAAATATTACATTTTCCATTAAAAACACAAATTTCTGCACAGTTGAAAACGAAATCAATAAAATCAATGAAAAACAACATGCAATCTCATACTTTCTATCAAGCGTTATGAAAATAAAACAACATCAACATAAATTGCCATCGTGAGAAGGAAAAAGCCCCTCTCCGGAAGAGGAAAACTCCCACCGGAAACACTGTTTCATTCGTACAATAACAATAACAATAAAAACCAATAAATTCTAATACTTTTCATTACAGCGTACAGTTTTGACAGGTTTGGAAACTTTTTAATACACCCCATGCACCCGGTTTTTGCGACTATTTTTGTGTGTTTCAAAGAAGCAAAGGGAATAAAAAGCGTTACGTCCACCGCCGGGATATTCCCGGATGAAAATAGAAAGCAAAATAGAAGGAGAAAACGCGATTGCGAACGCGTAATAAGGAAGGATTGAAGTAGAGAAATATTTTTCTTCCTTCAATTTGCTCCTTTTTTTCCTGCAAAGATTCAGCAAAATATATTCCCAATGCAGCAAACGGTCGCCATCGGACAGGACGGGTAGTAGGGAGCAAAGAGAAGAAAGGGAGAAAGGTTTTCGAGAGTCACTCTTCCGGATCGTCTTCAATCGGTTTTGGCTCCCCAAGCGGGTGGTTTTAGCGGAAACCGGAAGCCGATGGCAAACGAAACGTAACACAAGAGAAAAAAATATAACCAAAACAAAACACAAACATCGGCCAGACTGAAATTTTGCCTCCTTTCGAGATCTTCCTCTTATCTGGCGTCGATATCGATGATGACGATGATGATGATGATGCTGACGGTAAAGTGATTTAAGCCTTTTTCTCACTTTTTGGTTGGGAAGAAACTGTGCTGTGGAAAGGCCGATCGAAGAAGGTGGAAGGTGGAAAAACTTTTGCCCGAGCCAATCGTACCGAGACAAGTTCCTTTACAGTACCCTCAGTCTCAGGGGCACAAATCGGCTTTTCTATCGAGTGGCGAACCCTTAACATGGCACACACATAGCTACACATCCACTAAAGTATCTTCATTTCTTCGTCACTTTTTCCTTCGTATATTGATTGTTCATTTTCGCTAAGCGCAAAGCGAAACTCCCACGACGTGAAACAACGCGTCATGACAAATTGCTAACCATCATCATATGCCATCAACTTTAACGCTTTTGGGACCTCGTTATGGGGACAGTTGTCCCGGTGACTGGTGCTTCATCATTTTGTCAAGAATGTAGCGTAAACAACATAAATAACCATTCAGTGTGGGAACCACACATAAAACTACATTCGTTTGTTTGGCATCGTTTAGCTAGAAGGCACGAGACGATAGAGCACTTGGGTGCTCTGTGAATCGATGTCAGTGACCTCGGTACGGTACACGACGGCAAACGGGTAGAAAAAACATACCTTTTTTATTTGTTTCTCACTAAAACAGTTTAAAATTTCATTTATCTGTACAATAAATACTAATTATGTTGCAAAATGCATAACTTAAGGCGTTTTGTTTAGATAAACGCCTATGGATATACTATTCGCAATTCAACAAAAAATATCTCGGTATACTATTACACTAATTGGGGCGGCCCGGTGGTGCATTTGGCAACGGCGCCAGTTCCTAACACGACCGGACCGGGTTCAAATCCCATTCGGACCATCCCCCCGTAGCACGGTCTGACTAGCCTGCTACGTGGTAAAATTAGTCTAATACGGCCTGTTCCGTTCTAACATACTAAAAAAAAAAATATTACACTAATTGTTTCGCATAAAAAAATCGTGATAACTCAAAACTAAACGTGAATCACTAAACAGTGAAAATGAAAAAATTGAGAGAAGAGATAGTAGACGTGGTAATGTAACAAACACGAAAGGTTACAGATTTTTTAAAACAATGTACTAACGATCGTTCTCGATCGTTCAAATTGACTATAATTTTACAAACTTAATAGTGAAAAATAATCCTATCAAATTAACATACATGACTTTATGTATCATCAAATTGGGAAAAATCACCAGAGCAAAATATGCACGCCTAAATGTATGCAATATTAAGATGTTATTTGTTTTGTAGTACTTTAAGTAAGCAATTCGCACATAAACTGCTCGTTATTTATGTTAAAACTCTACTAATCGTTCTTTTTAACAATAAAAAGTTATTTTTACCGGTAATTTATGTTCAACACCTTTATGTACAACCGCTAGACACTCCTTAGCGTAAATGAATTTCCAACCTTACCCAGGGCACGTCACACAACTGACACATGTGTTTCGCGAAAGTAGCACTCAAGTGACATCATATTTTAAGCCAAATACAATTGTTTCGACCTACTCCACCATCACACCGCCCCACTTCTTCCTCACTGTTGTTCATTAAACTTTCATGCCTCCGAACGCCGTCACCACAAGCGTCAAGCGACTGGCCTGCCCGACGGTTGGCGCACTCTTTCGCCGGCAACAACTTTCCGGCTCAATTCAATTCCAGCTTTTGAGTGGAAGCGCACAAAACTCGTGCCATGAATCTTCATGCCCACGGTGCAAATAACAACAATCGTTCACCGTAACCCAGCGCCGTTGGGCGGCACCACGTGCGAAGACAGGCGAGCGCATTTTGTGATCTCATGCAAAACCGGTGCGGTGAGAGAAATCCCACCGTTGCCATAAATTACCCGTAAATAATAACACTATGTCAGCGAAGCCCGTGCCGGGTGAAAGCCGGCAGGCTTACGGCTTCCACCGAATGGAAGATCGCGTCGTCTTCTAAGCCGGCGTTGTTGGTGACCTTCTCCGCGGCAGCGCGTTACACATGGGCTCAGTATGGGACGGTAGCAATTTCGTTGACATCTTACCTTTAAGTCATACGCGTAATTTGAAATCTGTCTGTGCGAATGTTCCCCACCATAACTGCTGCGGATCCGAAGGCAGTTCGGATGGAAATGTAGCAGAAATAAAACCTCCCGCCCCATTGTACAGGCAGTGACTTGTGAGCGAGTTATTTATTTGTTTCACAACAGACCCTTCAACAGACGACAGTCGAGGCGCTGTAAGTGTGTGTACTCGTGGGACATACGCGCTGACAGACGCGTTCTAGTGATTTTCTCGCTCCAAACCCATTGACGCCACTGACAGTAAGGGAATCCTTTCATCGGAAAGAAACGGCCCTGCATTGCGATAGCATTTTCCAGCGCACACTATTAGCGTTTATTGAATTTCCCTACCCATCCATTCAGGTGGGCCGATGGCCTCTAAAGCACAGCTTCAAGAATTTCAATATATCCTAGGACCCTCAAGGGCGAATTGCTGCGGGTGCTTTACATGAATACTACGCACTCTGCTTTCGTCCGGGGTTTGGAACACAAAAAGTTACGCGCCACAGACGGCAAATCATTAAAAGCCCGGCTCAAGCGCTCTAACGGTGCTGTGGTTGAGAAGACGACATTAACCTCATTGCTCAAGCATTTTCGATGCAGTTCTTTCAGATGTCTGCAAAGTGAAACGCGTCGAAAGGCGTATAATGTTCAAGTGTGTCAACAAATTATTAACAGCATCTATCTATTTGCTTAGGCGGCAAAACTTCTCCAAATCAGCCCTGTTTTGTGAGCGTTGGTGACATTAAAAGTTTGTGCAAACAGTAGCTTGATGATAGGCGCGTGCAATACCTTATCTACTAGGCGACCTAGAACACATTTCTATCTTTCATTTTTTATTCCCGTGTGTTCTAGTTTCTAGCAAGCCCATATACAAAACAGAGGAAGCGTAGTCACCCCAATTGGAATAGGCTGCACCATCCAATAAAATGTGAATATTTGTCGTAGAAAGTGTAGACTCAGTCCGGAAGGCTGCTACTAAGATGAAATGTAAACAACGCAACACTGACAAACGTCAAAAGTGAATCAACATGGCGACCCGTCTCACCTATTTAAGCTATAACCATGGTAGCGAAAACTTGGTTCGGGAAAGTGAAGGAAATCTCATTTTCAAGGACCACTTTTTTTCTTTTCTCGTAGGAAATGTATTTGACGCTAGAAATGTAGCAAAAGTGTTGAATTTTTAAATTGAGCTCTTTCCATTTCTCTCTCTCTCTCTTTCACTCTCGCAACCAACACCAAACAAACATGAGAAATTATTTAACAAATCGAATGTGTATGTGTGTGTTTTGTGTTTTTTTGCTTTTCTTTCACTATTTTGGACAAGGAAGAAAACTATCTAGCGTGTTTGTTTGTACGGTGAATGGGTGTAGGAGGCATGCAACCCTTTTTTCCTTTACAAAAACCCTTCTATACTCCCTATACAATTGGCAAACAAAAGCGATAAAGTGCAAAGAAGGAAAAAACGGAACGGAACATATCCCCATGGGTGTATTTTGTGTACCACTTGAAGAAGACAAAAAGAAAATACGGATCCCACCCAACGCCCGATAAGGGCCTAGGCAAATGAGGAAGGATAAATGCTGCAAGCGATTTGTAACAGTGCTGTGTATGGGGTTTATACCTTTTTCTTTGCTTCTTCACCGACATTCTTGCCTTTCTTTTCCAATTCCAGCAGCACTAAAGGACCATTTCAGTGTCCGTTTTCTTTCCCCGGTACTAGAAACCTCCACACACAACGACTGCCGCCTCTTTATATTACACCTCATTCCTCGCTTGCTTGTGCTGAGACTGGCAAAACACCTTGCCAGAATCGTTTTACTTCCATTTAACCTTCATTCGAACAACGGTCCCCCTGTCCCTGGGCATTGGAATCGGCTGGTAAATATTTAGTTAGGCATTCAGCCTGGTCGCTCACTGTGCACGAGGGATGCTGTACTACAGCTTAAAGAGAACCTTCATACCCTCCACATTTGCTCCCTCGGATATCCCACACACCAAGAACCAAACACACAATCTAGAACAGTTCATGCGAACGATGGACACTCCAGTAAACTCCCAGTACACCCGGTGGAAAGAGTTTTGCAGCCCCATTCGGCAGTCAATAATGGACGTGCTTCGGACGAGCTTTTCCGATGACAATCGGTTTTACAAATCGTTTTGCATTTGCATGCGGCAAGTCTACTTGCGGCTCTTCGGGGACAAGGGAACGAACCAACAAACTACCATTCTTTACAGCGCCACTCTCGAACAAACGAAGCTTCTTGCAACTTCTAATCTTTCGCGCACTTACATACAGTGGTGGAAATAAACATAAACAGAACTTTGCTTTTGTTCTTCAAAGGAATACATCTCTTATATTCTGGTCTACTTTACGTATTTTGTATGTTTCAATTGCATTTAATCCAATTCTTTATAAATGAAATTACTACAAAGTTAATATTGCATCTGATTGGAACCAAATAAACAAATAATTCCCTTTTATTCCACTCACTCACACCTGTTAACATTTGCCTACCCATTGGTAGTAGAATATTTACGTGCGAATAAAAGAGACAACTAAACCACATTAGGAATTCCAAACAATTAATTCTTTCTCCATGGTTTTAAAACATAAAGTCAAAATGCGTGTCTCTCATTGCTGTAGAGAAGTTTACAATAAAAGTATTAAAAGAAATAAAGTAAAGGTACTGAAATTCATATGAAATGTTATTCAAAATTTAATGCTAAAAGCTCTTTTGACTTGGATTGATCATATTTTTAGCGCAGAAAAAAAAGAAAAAATATGCTCAAAGAATTAAAATTAAAAGAAGTAAAAATTTTACTTGAATATATATTCATACCCACCACTGTACCGAAACGAACCAAAGCGCCTGGGGACCGATCTTATCGAACTATTTAATGGGAGCGTGTTTTGTTGTTTTCTTTATCCTTTATTTTCCGAACTCAAAACATTGGCTAATTTTTCGGGGCGCTCTCGTCTCTCGTAATAAAAACTCTAATTTTATACACCCACCCAGAAGGGTGTTTATTAAGCAAATAAGCCGACTCGTAAACTTGTGCCAAAGGCTAAACAAATTTAGCAAAAGGAGAAAGATGAGAAAAAATAGATATTTTATTTTTACACAACAAAAACGACAAACAAACAACTGCGTCCAGTTAATGTCAGGTTTCTTGTCGATTGCTTGCATAAGGACTCCTTCGCATTGAAATAAACTCCATTTTTCCCAGACACAAAGACACATAAACACATAGGAATTAATAAGCTTCACAGCAAGTCTGGGCAAGTCTCCTATTTTCTTTACGGCGTGTCATACCAACGCTTGCACGCCGCGCTTGTGGTTTTCCCTTCACCTGTTTGTGCATTGTTTGTCTAAGTGGCTGATAGTTTCGAACACCCCCGAAACACCAATCATCCAGTCCCGTTTTTCCACAGTTTTTCCCCCGTGAAAAACAAAAAAAAACACAGTCGACCACACACACACAAGCGCTAGACGCCGTCTGGACTGATTATGGACAATGCGGTATATTTTCGACCGAATTAGCCTGGTGTCGGGGACAATAAACAAAAAAAATAGCAACGAAACACACACCGCAAACAGAAGGAAGGAAAACTGTTTGGCAAAGAAATCCATTCACACTGCCACACACACCTTTGGGGGAAAGCGAAACACAGCCACAGCCGGAAGTGGTGCGCTCATACTTTGCCACCCGGTGGCATTCCGATTTCCGTCCCAATGGCATTAAATAAAAGAACACTGTGGCAAGGAAGAAAAACCGTAGTGCTTCCATTCCATTGCCAAGGCCCACCAGCCCAAACCGTCCGGGCTCCGTGGACGATTATTTATGGCAGTCCAGAAAGGGGATGGAACATCGGACGTGCGATCCTGGTGGAAAATACCTTCACCAAGCTAATGCCTGGGGATGCCTCGGGAGTTTCGTGTCGATTTGGACGACTAAAAATGAGCTACCAGCCTTCCCATGTTTGCTGGCAGATTCGGGGACAGGTTAGGCAGTTTTTTTTCCATTTCCGATCGTATCCAGTTTGAGACGTACCGGGTGCTGTACGGTACCATGGTACGGTTCGAAAACAAATACATAAATTACTCTCCCTTTTTAATGGGTGCCACTTGCCTTACAACAAATTTCCTCTCTTTTTTTGCGAATGGAACCGGCTAAAAATAAACTATTCCTAAGTATTTCCCTACGTCTGACCACTAGCGGTGATGCGTTCCATGGAAGCGTGGTGGAAATGAAATGTTTCCCGGAATAACGTGCATATAAACACCTTATGCTACTTCCTGTCCGATAGCTATGGGTCTGCCAGAAGGACCTTTTTTACCATCATTGCAGCGCCCTCTACATTCTCAATGTTTTTTTGTATGTGTGTGTGTGTGTGTGTGTGTGTGCGAAAAGTTGAAAAATTGAACCTGACCTCCGTGCACGTCATAAATATAGTAATCTTGGGGCAGGTGGATTCGTGCGTAGTGCATCGTTACCATTTTGCGGCAGGTACTTAGGTGGCCGTCGCAGCCGTAACTTGTCGCTACGTTGAGTCGGGATGAAAAATTCCCCATTTTTACTCCCCTATTTTGAGCAATGTGTAACACCACAAACGGACCTGGAATGTCTACATTAGCCAGTCAAAGATAGCAATGCACCAAGCAATGCAATGGAGAGCGTTCACGAGCGTCCTAAGGAATATTTACTTCCAGCGCCAAAGGAAGGACAGAAACAAACCACGGACAATAAACAATACCACCCCTTCATCGAGCACCTGCGGGCATTTCAAGCATGTTAATTATGGCACACACACACCAAGAAAAAAAACAAGAATGGTCATGGAATGCATAAATAATTGGCCCTTTCGTTTTTTTGTTGTTCCACGACCACACCAAACAGGAAGCAAGAAAACCCCCCCGAAAGGCACCTTCGTCCGACCGTCGGGAATTTTAATCCCTCGAAGACGCGTCCCGGGTGAATGGGTTTATTATGCGTGATTCCTTTCGCACATTGGCGTGTTAATGTTGGGGAGCCCAACACCGGCTTTGAGAGCTCTTGCCTATTCCGTCATACTGGATTGCGCTGGAAAATTAATGGCCGCATATTCGTGCGCCATTGCTTCCTTAGCACGCATACATGTGTGTGTAATGGAGTCATTTGTTCGAAATATGAAACAATAAATGGTAAAATTAACGGCCCACGCACGCCCGTATGGCCACGGGCAAGATAAGTCAATCGGGTCCATAAATTCTGTCCGCGAGCAAATGCAAAACCCAATGGCCACCATTGTTGGTTGGACTTGAAATGTCCAAAAGCAATTAATGCATAGTTTGACTTAGCACTCTCGGCACTATATTGTCCGTTTTGCGCGCGAAGAAAAGAAAAGAAAAAACTCCCTCCAAGAATATCGATCCGTGCCGCGACTGCTGCTCAGTGATTCAGTGGTGCTGGTCAGTTAGCCGTTACTGCGATATGCTAAACGTGTATGATTCGAATGAATAAATACATACTTCAACACCCAATCCATCAATTGGCTCGTGATTTCGCTAAATTACTGCAGCAAACTCGATTAATTATCATTTTTATTACCCTCCACCGGGTGCGTTTGTGGAGAGAATTATTTTTGTTTGTTTTCTTAGCACTTGGAAAGAAATCCCACAGATGGCGCTGCAGGCGTAAGTAGGCGTCGGCAAAGCTTTAAGTGTATTCGAAATGATTAAAAATATGCTGATTGAATAAATTGCCATTGTTATCATTCAAATACCGGTTTGGTAAGAACGGCACAGAACGTCCTCGGCTACAGGGTTGAAAGCAGCCCTGATTTATTTGCTGATCATTATCATAGTGGTTTGTTTATGCGTTATGACTAAGCCAACAACTATATAGATTGGAACCCCGAGTCTTGCCTATCTTGCTTCTGGACGTTGCTGTTTTTTTTATTTTGTTAACAAAAAGTCTTATAAAAGTAACTAAAAATACCGAAAATTGTAGATTAGCTAACATCAACTTCAGTTATTAGTTCATTTATGATTCATTGGGAAATAAAATGCTTGATTGGGGAATGGAAAAACGAAATTGAACTTCAACGAAGTAAATTATCTGTAATTTTTTTAAACAAATTCCCTAAAGTAGATTACTACTAGGCAAAAACATGTAAATACCACTAATACCCACGCCCAAGAACTAGTAACACACGAACGAACACTAAAACATTGTTTTAATTTTACAGCCCATTACGGTCAGGATGTCAATAAAGAAACATTTTACGCTCTTGTTGATTAAAATTTTAGGAAAATTATGTTATAAAAGAAGTTTTTCATTTATTTCAAGCTAGCTAAACTGTACATGTGCAGCAATGTAGCAAACAACGTGGCATTTGAACTTTCACGTAAGAAGTTTAATTTGTTTGCCAGCGAATATGTAACAGCGACCAGCATGTTGTGCGCTTTGCATACTTTGCGGCGTTTTTTTTCAGTACAAGTTTGCTTTGAAACCGATTTTGTTGGGTTTTTAAAATCTATTTTATGCTTTATTATGACGGCTTAGCACCGTATTGTCAGTTTTAAAATGTAATTTTGTACTGATTTGTCATTCTTTCCTTAAAATTAAATAAATAGTTTGTCTTCTAGCAAGTGAATAAGATAAAATTGATAACAAATGAAATAAACAAATAAATTAATAAATGTTATTTTCTAAAATCAAAATCTTTTCATTCATTTATATTGAACTCAATGCTGCTAAAAAGATCAATTATTATCCTGCACATAAATGCTGTACCAAACATCGCTGCAAGAAAACGAAACGTTTCATTTCAAACAATTGACAGAAACTTCATTAGTGCATGCGGGTGTGTGTTTTGTATCGATAAACTTACACCATTGTTACCGTATCCCAACCCTCAAAGTATCATCCCTCCCATCATTTAGTAGCTGCAAATGATGAAAATTACCCTGCTTGAATAGTGCAACGGATAAGTGAAACCGGAAACCGTGCACAAGGACATGGACGCGCCAAACATCAACAAAAACCGCGCAGCTGTGTACAAATTCCATCAAAGTTTTGCGCTCGCGGAAGGCGAAAAGTTGCATCGAAGCAAGCGCGTGCAGCGGCTGCCGGTGTTTCGGCGTGTGTCTCGGCAACAAAAGGACAAAAATCCCTCCTTTGCTACTAACCAGCAAAGCAAAAAAAAACGGGAACCTGGGTTACCAGGGTGGTTTGCAGTGAAGAGACAGGAAATGTAGGAAAACTTTTGAATTATGCATTTCGCTTTAGTTTTCTTATGGTTTTGCAATCGCCGAACGGGCCAAAGTCTTCCACTCGGTCGGTTGTAACCGGTAGCCAGGTCGGAGGGTTGTGCTTCTGCTTCCATTCTTAACACCTTCCTGTACGCCGTTGCATTGCACACCATTTGCATCGCGCAGCTTTGCCAGCCGTTGCTCCACATTCGACCATCTGGCTGAACTTAACTTCCCATCCGTTCCAATCCGGGCATGCTGAAGAATTTTCCCTTTCGTTTCCTTTTGTAAAGGTTTCTTTCTTTCTGGGTAATTTTTTTCTGAACGGTTAAAAAGCACCCTGCCAATGGGGCGCACTCACCAGCAGTCAGCTTCCGGTTTCGCGTGCTAGTGTCGTGAGTGTCGGGATTCCCGGAGCTTTTTTTTTCTTTCTACCAACTGGAGCCACTTTTACAGCCAATCTTCATCCAGCGAACGAGGTTGCACCGATGGTTATCAAAGAGAAAAAGGACCTAACGTCCTTGCGGAAGGATGAATAGGAAACACTCGTGGAAGGAAGTGGAACAAACTTTTCAATATTGCACGCCATTCACGGTGCGATGGTTCCGCGTGCTAAGAAATTGTTGCCCACCGTTCGGTTTTTGTGTGTGTTCTCGCCAAGTTTTTTTCTTCTTTATGTCCGGTGTCTTATGCAGATATGTGTGCATTCCGTTGCAGTTGTAGCCATTTTTTTCCGGTGGTGAAATTCAATGGCAAACTTGGGTTTCGATACTGTGCAAAATGTGCTGTAAAGGGTGGATAACATTTTACGCGAGCTGGATCAGCTGTGCTTGTGCAAAGTGCATAACATAATGCGCCATATGTACAGTGCATTAATAAATTATTGTCTTTGTAGAGTTCAGGAACTTTAGCCGTCGATGTTTGTCATTTCAAACTAAACAAAATATTATATTGTCTTTAAAATGTACTTCATCGGCATCAGTCCATGAAGTTTGAATATTGATATTTTGTTAACAAAAATTATTTACTAGTAGAACACTATGTCGATTAATTAGGAATGGTTATTATGGAATAGGACGATAAAATCTGCAATTTTGTAATAGTGTAAAATTAAAAACAAGAAAACATATTTATTTTGGAGAATGTAATAGTGGTATAGAAGTTAAAATTTTATGGTTAATCAAGGATCAATTAATCTCCAGTATAATGCTCTAAAGTGCAGTCTTTGGATTTCGGACTGAAGTTTCGGACTACGTTTCCTTCAATGAAGGATTCATAGAATTTTACAGTATTTCAAGAACAATAAAACCATCCATCACCAAAGAGATGTTCTTATTAAGCAGGATGTAGATTAGATTCAGAATACTTATAGGCCATTCTAGTGGACTCATCAATGCCTTTTTTCATCTCAATTTGGGCCTAACACGCCTCCTCAGTCCATGAGGACGACCTAAAAAGACTTTACAGACAGGGTCTTCCGGTGACAATCGAATGATTTGACCAATCCACCGGTACTTTGGTAATATTCGCCTTAGTTCTACGTACAGCTCTTAGAGATCGTTACTATAGTAGTTATAAGGTAATCATCTTTAATAAAATAAAAAGATCGGATCAAGAGCCTCTGTAATACATCTACTCCACAACATTGTCCAAATTATTCATATAGATGACTGACATGCACATGCAATGAAGATGCACTTGAATGCATGC